>WNWU01013589.1:8505471-8605118 GCA_012654045.1 Ptyas mucosa | reverse complement strand
CAAGGAAAGCAAAGTCTCAGGCTGCTCCTGGAGCAGCCAGGAGAAGGAGAAGCTGCCAGCGGGGAGACAAGGCGCCTCAGGAGGACCGGAGGAGAGCACAGCTTCTCACTCATGGAGGCCTACCGGTGGGGAAGTGGGCGCGGTAAGAGGTGCGCTGGCCGGGAAGCGGTCATGCTCCCTGGCCGGAGAGGGTTGCACAAACCTTTGCTGGAGTGAACGTGACAAATCAACAAAAAGAAAACAAATATATTAACCAAGAACATCTTAGAGGAAGACAAGAAGGGTTTACAGGAAGTGATTGGATTAAGAGTAGTCAATAAAACTAAATATTTGGGAATCTGGTTAACCGGCAGATGTTCGAGCATACAAGAGGACAATTATAATAAACTACTAATCCAAACAAGACAAGACCTTGACAAGTGGGGTAAAATACAACTTTCACTCCTGGGGCGAGTAATAACAATAAAATCCTATATTTTACTGAAGTTTAATTTTTTGTTTCAAACTGTCCCAGCGAATTTATCAAAAAAAATGTTCATGGATCTAAATCAAACAATAACTAAATTTTTTTGGCAGAGGAAAAAGCCACGGATTAAAAAAAAAATGATGCAGGAGATAAAAGAAAGGGGAGGCCTGAGCTTACCATGTTGGGAGAACTACTATTCAGCCGCTCTGTTAGTCTGGGTAAAAGAATGGATTACTTTAGGTAATAGTCGTCTTCTTAAAATAGAAGGCCCTGACTTACAAAAGGGCTGGCATATGGCACTTTGGTGAGATAACACCCCACAAAGCAAATGGTTTACCCGGCATTATATAAGAAATATCTTAATTCAAAATTGGGAGGTCAGTAAAAAATACTATATTAAAACACCGTGCTGGATATCACCTTTAGAAGCATTAACATACCCCAAACTTTATAACCCTGTGAAAAAATTAATGTACAAAGATTTGCTGGAGAGCTAAAACTCCTAAGGATTACAATTGGATTGGTGGACCTATCTACAGATGCAATCAAAATATAAAAAAGACAGAGATAGGAAAGGTATAAACATCGACTTGCAGGAATTAGACAAAATTTTGATGGGCCAAGAAAAAGGCATGATTTCGAAAAGCTATAAATTGTTGATGAGATTAGAGATTGGTGACGAGATAATAAAAGATACAATGATTGCCTGGGGGAAAAATTTTGGTTACTCAATCCATCTAGAAAAATGGCAAGAGATTTGGTGGGGGAATATGAAACTAGTAGTCTCTACGGCATACAAAAAAAACATTTACAAGATGCTATATAGGTGGCATCTCTCCCCCGACAGATTAGCCAAAATGTTTACTGGACAGTCCGTTGAATGCTGGAAGTGTGGGTTTGAGCGCGGCACTTACTATCATCAATGGTGGACGTGCCCAGATTTTGGGGAAATTTTGGGGAAAAATAAAAAAATGGCTTAACGAGATCTTAAACCAAGAGATTGAATGGCGACCAGAGACATGCCTGCTCGGCTCCAAACCGGAAAATATTAAGAAAGACTCATGGTACCTTGCATTACACATTATCACAGCAGCGAGATTAACGTATGCTCAATTCTGGAAAAATAAAAATTCCCCATCAGAGGAGGCAATTATAAAGAAGATTTTGGAATGTGCGGAAGCAGATAAATTGACTAAAAAACTTAAAGATAGAGACCAAACACAAACATGTTTATCCTGGGAAAAACTATATATTTGGCTATCAAAGAGAAAACTATAACCTAAACCAGATGAGGAGTTGTATCTATTGAGAAACTTATACTATACAAATAAAGTGAGGTCGGATAGACCTAATTGATTTATAAATGTAAATTAGGTTGTTCTGTCTCCCCTGGAATGTAATATAGATGTATTGTACCGAATATTAGGTTATTAAGGTACTACTTATAGGCATGTATGTTATTTGTTTGTTGTTCTGTTTGTCATTTATCTGGTGTGTTATCTTCTTTTTTAATGAAAAATGTAAATAAAGATTTTTTTTAAAAAAAAGATGAAAGATACCTAGAATATAGTAAATTAGGGAAAACATACACAGAACTAGCGGGGGGAAAAAGAGAGGGGTAGCAATATATATTAAGGGAGGGATTGTTGCTGAACAAAAATATGCAAATCCCAAAGGAAGAACATTAATGATAGAAATAAAGAGAGGAAATTTACCAATATTACTAGTAGCCATTTATGCCCCCAATAAAAACCAGGGAAAATATTATAAAAAATTACATGAACGGATAAGTAAAATGGAATACAGAAATATTTGTATAGTGGGGGACTTTAACGGGATAATAGACACAGAAAAAAACTATAAGAGTGGCAAAGATAATAAAAAAAGGGACAAACTACCTAAAACCTTTTTCAATATGATAGAATAATTAAATTTAATAGATATTTGGAGGACCCTACACCCAAATGAGAGAAAGTATACTTTCTACTCCAATCCCAAAACATCATGGTCCAGAATAGATATGTTATGGGCAAATAAAGAATTGGGATTAGAAATAGAAACAGCAGAAATTAATCCCAAAGTATGGGCAGATCATAATCCCCTGGAAGTAAAATGGAGAATCCCAAAAAGAAAGAAGATTAGGAGATGGAGACTAAATTTACAAGTTTTAAGAGAGAAGGAATATATAGAAAAGACAATGGGAGAACTGAGATTATTTTTTAAAGAAAACGAAAAGCAATTTACATCCCTAACTAATCTATGGGATACGATGAAAGCTTACTTAAGGGGGATAACAATAACATGCACATAAAAACAAAGGAAAACGGAAGGCATACAACATTCTCCAGGAAGAAATTGGAAACATGGAAAAGAAATTCCAACTAAGCCCAGGAGACAAAATGGTTAAAGAGAAATTGACAGTACTGAGGCATAAAATGAATATATTAGACCAGGAGGAAACGGCAAATAAACTTAGGCAATCAAAACAATATTATTTTGAGAATGCAAACAAGATGGGTAGATGGTTGGCTATAAATTAAAGAAAGAATATGAAAGGGGATCATTCAACAACTGGAAGACATGAAGGGAAACCTACAGAATAAAGAAGAGGATAAAATGAAAATTGCCCAAGAATACTACACAGAGCTCTATAATAAGGAAGATGTATTAACAGAAAAGATTGAAGAATATTTACAAGAGGAAAAGTCCTCACTAGTAGGAGAGGAGGAGAGAGAAAGGCTAAACAAAGAAATTACAATCGAAGAACTAAGAGTGGCAATTTCAAAACTTAAAAATAACAAAACACCAGGCCCAGATGGTCTCCCAGGAGAAATTTACAAAAAATTAGACAAAATAATAACACCAAAATTATTGGAGATATGTAATGAGGCCCTATTGGAAGCAAAAATACCAGAATCGTGGAGGGAAACGTATAACTTCCGAAAGAAGGTACAGACCAAAAACAAATTAAAAATTACAGACCGATCTCCCTTTTAAACACAGATTATAAAATTTTCATGAACATGACTGCGGAAAGACTGAAAAGAATATTAAATTCCATTATACATCTGGATCAGAATGGCTTCTTACCAGATAGACAAATAAGGAATAACATAAGAATAGTTGTGGATACCCTCGAATATTATGAAGTCCACCCGGAGAAGCAAATGGCTCTTGCATTTTTAGATGCTCAAAAAGCTTTTGATAATCTTAATTGGCAATTTATGATTGAACAAATTAAAATAATGAAATTCGGAACCAATTTTGAGAAAATGATAGAGACAATTTACAAATTACAAAGGGCAAGAATAATAATAAATGGGGATATGACGAATACATTCCAAATTAAGAAAGGTGTAAGACAAGGGTGCCCATTATCACCACTGCTATTCATCTTGACATTAGAAACCTTATTAAACAGAATTAGGAAAAACAGCGAAATAAAAGGATTAAAGATTAGGAGAGAGGAGTATAAAATACAGGCTTTTGTGGATGATGTAGTACTCATCATAGAGGAATCTTTAGAAACGGGCCCGAGAATATTGGAGGAAATAGGTATGGGGAGGTAGCTGGATTTAAATTGAATAAAGGGAAAACTAAAATGTTGGTCAAAAATTTAACAGAAATGCAGAAGAAAGAATTAGAAAAGGAATTAGACCTAAAAATAGTAAAAAAAAAATATTTAGGGATATGGCTATCAGCAAGATGCTCAGCTCTAAAAGAAGATAACTATATACCTCTGGTTCAAAAAATAAAACAGGATTTGGAAAAATGGGGGAAATTGCAACTATCACTTTTGGGTAGGATAGCACTGATAAAGATGAATATCCTGCCCAAAATATTATATCTATTCCAAATGATACCCGTCATCTTAGACAAAAATTTTTTCACAGAAATTAACAAAATTATTAGGAAAAAATGAAGAATTAAATTGCAATTGCTACAAGATAACAGAAGTAGGGGAGATTTTGGACTCCCAGCATGGGAAATATATTATAAAGCAGCCACCCTAGTATGGATAAGGGAATGGGTTAATTTAAGAAACAAAAGAATCCTAATCTTGGAAGGACAAAAAGGATGGCATGCCTTCTTGTGGGATAAAAAGAAAAAGACCAAAACGTATTTCCATAGACACAGGATAAGAGAAGTACTAATACAAGTATGGGAGGAAATTAGAAGAAAACAATATATGAAAATCCCGAACTGGCTATCGATGATGGAAGCCATGATATACCCAAATACATTAGAGATCAATAAAATGATTAGCTATAAAGAGCTTCTAGATAACCAAGGAAACCTTAAAAGCGATCAATCCCAAGGCGAGCAGGGAATACATATTGACTGGTGGCCATACTTACAGATTCAATCTAGATACAAAAAAGATAAGGAAGAATTTGGCATTGAGATGGAAACAAATAGATTAGACAAATTACTGATAGGCCCAGGAAAAAAAAATACTATCCAGATTATATTTATTAGAATTCGACGGGGCGGAAGAGGTAGTAAAAGAGCCAATGATAGCATGGGCCAAAAATATTGGACATAATATAAATTTGGATGAATGGGAAACGATTTGGAATAGAAACTATAAATTAACAAAAGTGGCCACATACAAAGAAAACCAATATAAAATGTTATACAGATGGCACCTAGCACCCGCAAGATTAGCAAAAATTAATCCAAATGTAAGCCCCAAATGTTGGAAGTGTGGAAGTCACCAAGTACCTTCTTTCATATGTGGTAGTCCTGTCCCGAAGCGAAGAATCAACTAATGAAAAAATTGAATTGATACCTGAAACATTTCTCCTGGGAATACTAAAGACGAAATACGGAGAAAAAAGAAGATATTTCATTATACATATATTCACTGCAGCAAGAATAGCATATGCCCAATATTGGAAAGGAAAGGATACACCACCAGAGGAACATATTATTCAGAAAGTTTTAGAATGTGCCGAAATGAACAAATTAACATTAGAACTAAATGAGAAAGAAAACTCCGAATATTATACGGTGTGGGATGATTGGTACAGGTGGATTGATAACCGAATAAAGAATAGATAAAAGTTAATACAAATTTTAAGATACATATAGGAATTTGGAACGATGAAACATAAAGGAAGAATCAATCTAACTTGTGCAGAAAAATAATACTGTCTGATTGATTGTATTGTATTGTACTATAATAAATTTCAATAACTTTTTTTAAAAAAAAACACCAAGTGGCCTCAACAACTTTCAGAGAGCTAACAACTGACCTTTAGAGTGCTAATAATCAGAATTAGAATATAATATATAAAGAATATAAATCCATCCATTTTCCACCATCAAGTTAGAACTGAAGAAGTTTTTTGGATGATAAGTGAAACATTTTCAAGGAAAAAAACAAGAAAGTCCAGTTGGGTTTACACAAATGTTTAAAAAATGCTGAAACAAAACATGGCAGTGCAATAATACTAAGCAAAGAAATGGATTCTTGGCTCTCCTTTCTTCACTCACCCTGCTGAGCCTGGATACTGCCAGAGAGACACATGTCTTGAAGTCATCAGGATTTTTTTTGCAGAGGCAAGCAATGAGGCTGACAGCAGCTGTTACCACACCCTGTATTGTGGGGAGGTGTAGGGAGAAAGGTGGAAAACTGAGACCACATCTGTAAGAATTGTAACAAGCAACCAATGAAGAAACTGGCAGTAAAATCACATATTGTGGCCATGTAATATCTTGCTTAATGATCACAGGTGAATTGCTTAATTTCTGGGAAGGAATCACATGCTTTTCATTTAGTGACCTATTGCTAAGTGAGGGAGTTGCCAGGACCAATTGTGACCATTATGTGAGGACTACCAGGTAGGATAGAAATGATGATAGCTGATGACCAAAACATCTGAAAGGTATCAAGTTGGAAGAAGGTCAGTATAAAAGTAATCATAACTTCTGTTCTTATTAATTTAATCTTATTAAATTAAATCATTTTTGTGATCATAATATATGGTTTGCCATACTGTACATTAATTAAATAAACTTGATATTTGGAATACAATAAATCACAAAGCTAAAAACAAGATTAATTAAACTTCATTGGTTGCACTTAGTTTCATATATATGGCATGAATACACCTCTTTTAATAGCTTGGTACCTGGTTTTAAGGGAGTAATAACTGAATGTTGAGGGGACTTTACTATATGATAATAAATCGGAAGGACGTACCATATGCAAATTATTGTGAGAGTGACAAATGATTTCATATCCAAACAATGGAACTCGAAAGGGACAACATACCATGTGCTGGTCATTCAGAAGATGTACCACACGTGATGTCCACTCTCCCATGGGAACCAAATCAGGTGAAGTTTTGTAGAGGCGCAAGAGGCAGAGAGCAGCACTCTGCTTCACACTGTCCATGGTATCACTGAAGTGTAATAGGAACAAACAAGTGAGTTAGATAGTTGTAAGTTTTAGGTTCAATCTTTGACATTACCAGATAAAAGGATCAGGCAGCTGATAATAGAGAAATTACTTGTTGCTTCAGGTATTAGAGAACTTCTTGTAGTCTTCCCCAATTTGAAGTATGAGCAATTGAGACCCTTCAGATATTGCCGAACCACAATTCCCAAAAGTTTCCATTGAGAGACACTTGGTGTTGTCCTACCTCCAGATATTACAGAACATTGCTAAAATCTGCCCAAACCCAGGCCTTTTGGGTATATCTAAGGTTACAATTCTTGGAATTTTCACCATTCTTTTTCAATGGAAATTCTGGGGATTTTAGCTTCAATGAAACTGGAGGGATTAGGGTGGGATCAGAATGGTGTAAATAATGCCATGCTGATGAGTAACATAATCTCTTCTGTTATAAATTATCTTCTGATATGCCTAAATGCCATAATGAAAATTACCCATCTTACTTCATATAGTCAGCCCTTCCTGTATTGACTCTATCTTACCCAGCCACCAGGATTCGGGGGATCTCGGAAGCAAAGGCCTCAGCCATCTCACGGCTGCCAACATTGGCAATGCAATGTAGGGCTAGGCACATGAAGGTGGGATTGCGACTTGCCAGGTCATTCTTGATAGCATTGTTGATGAGACGGATCAGCTCACTATTGGAGTTTACCAGCACTGAAATGAACAGATAGCCCTAGAGTAGATACAAAAGGCACAGAAAGAAGAAAGGATAAATTAAGCACTGTAGGGCAACCAGAGGCGTACCTTTATTACAGGGATAGAAATTCAATGGTCTTCCAAGTCTTGAGGCACAATTCTCAGCAGGCCTAGTCAGCATAGCTGTGGTCAGGAATGCTGGGAACTGTAGTTAGGAACAATTGCATTTCCTTAATCCTGCTTCAGTGAGGCTAACAGCATGCAAAGGATCACTTTGTTTTTCAGCAGACAAGGGCTGTTGGTAAGGTTGGCCAGATGCCCAAAAGTGATAGGAGCGTGCTAAGTCAATTAATTTTGGTTTCCCTTCGGGAACACAAGTTTGCAGAAGCCCTTCCTTTGGCACTTTCATTAACTGCCTGACTATTTCCCTCCAAAGCACGGGAAGTATTTTTTTCCCTTTTTTCAACTTTCAACAAGCTCAGCTACTGCTTTGTTAGGGAATAATAATACTTCTCATCTTATCAGAATGGCTCCTAATTCAAAAAGAAAAATATGCATCTTGTGACACTATTTGAAAAAGGGGAAGAATGGAATACTTAAATCTCCACTGAGGCCTAGTTCACATAAAATAACAATCAAGGTGGGAACATTGATTCTGGATGGCAGAAAGTGACGCTAGAAAGAGTTGCTCATCTGAGTGCTTTAACTTGGTTTTTTGCATTCAGTAACTTGCAGGATGAACGCATTGCCATAGCACATGTAAAGTAAGCCATCACATTAATTCATATTATGGTTTCTTATTTAGGCAAATGTATATGCAGCAACTATGTTTTGTTTACTTCAATTTAAAGCATAGCATGCTGCATGAACTCAGCCATTTGACTACATTCCTGGAGCTAGCATAGTGTATAGTTAGAAGGTCAGATTAGTTTTAGTAGAACCCAGGCTGATCTTGTGCCAATTATCCTTTCTTCTTCAACCTGAAAGGTTTGTTGTGGGGATTAAATAAATCTGAGCATAACAATATTGGAGCGTGAACAAGATAATCTATATATAATATATAATTACAGATTGTTCCAGGTTCAGATTGTTAATAGCCTTTTCTCTCCACTGAAATCTACCAGGAACACTAGTGTCATTTACTTTTCACATGGAAAATCAAAATAATGAGCGAGTAAAATCCAGGATTTGTTTTTAAAGATCCCACTACCATTGGGCTTACTCACAATTTGTTTTTCTGTATATTTGTTGGAGCTGAGCAAGTTGACTGCCTCCATGTGCCCAAAGTCGATGTCATGGCCCAACAGGAAGATGAAAAGCAGCTTGCAGACATATTTCTTCTTGCTGTAACCATCCAAGGCTTTATCTCCTGAAAGGGGAGAGTGATAGGTGGGGAGTGGGGCAGGAAGGTCACTTGCCCTGCTGGAAGGAGAGAGGCATCTGCAAGGCAACTTTGAGGGGAAGGGACAGCTACAACAGCACCTTGACCTTCTATTACAAGCACTTAGAAAGCCATTTTGTCAGCAGGAGTCAAGGTCACAGGTAATATCTTCCTGTTTTCCTTTTTATGTGGCCAAATTTCCTGATAGATTAGTCCCAGTTTGAAGGAGGCTGGTGTAAGCCACATAATATTCTATTCTGATTCTCCACCTTTAGATTGGAGTGCCAAGATAGGGAAAGCTCTAGTTCATCAGATACCTCAATGGCATAAATGGAGCTGCCAATGGGTTTAGAAATTCTGTTTACCACAGAAGTCACATTGGGGAACAGCAAAGGCCTTGATTAACACTTCCCATCAATTCTCAGCTACTCTGATCAATGAAGCAGAGAAGAACAAAGAGTTCTAGTTTTCTCCATTCACTTACATTCTGATGAAAAAAAATGTGCTTGCTTCTTTCTATCTGTAGACATCAGTGAATGCCTTCATATGGATAGACACCGATGAGAAAATAATAGTATTTGAAAGTATTATAAAACACACTTCTGCAATCTACAGACCAATTTTGGACAGCAACTGGATTTTTCACACTCTCAACCTCCAACAATGATTAAAAGATTTACAGTAGAAAAAAATGAATGTACTTTAATTTGAATTTTGGGGTAAGAAATCATTTTTGTGTTTTCTTATGACTGTCTAATAGTACTTTTTTCCCTGCAATTTTGATAGTTGTCCTGAATGTTTTTATCTGTACATACAGGAAAGGTTGGCATTCATAACACTGAAAAGTGGAAGCATTGGGGATCAAAAGCAACCAAGAAAAATGACAGCCAGATGTTCTTTCTTGGAAATGATTTAGATGCTAAATGGGTTAAACTTTGGATATAATATACTGATGAAACAATAGGAAAATATGTGGCTGAAAGGATTGAGATTTACATTATGTTATGATTTAAAAGGTAATTTTTATGATGTAGCATTGGTTCTACGCTCCAGAAAAATTATCCAGAATGTATGAAAGTACTTCAAATCTGTGTTGAAAATATGGAAAATATGAAGAGTTAATTTATAGCCAGGAAACGTTGAATTTAAAGACACATAGTGAATGACACCCACAATGGGGGAATGGCTGGTGAAGATGACAGAATTAGCACAAATGGCAAAAGTTAACTTGTCTGATAAGAGAAAGGGCAATAACCACATTTATTAGTAACTGGAAACTCCTTTTATACTTTTTACTGAAAAAAGAAAAAAATGGACCTATAATTTATGAATTTGATGATTTAGAAGGTGTAGATTATGTAAAGAAGTAGATTATATCATAGCCTTAGAAAAAGAGAGGATAAAATATAAATGTACTTGTGACTGTGGTAGAATCTGATGCTGAATTAAGAGATGGGGGAGTAAAGGGAATTATTAGCCTTGAATCAATGCTATGTAGGATCCCCCTAATTTCTTCTTGGCATTTAACTATGCTTTAGTTTGGCAAGATTTTGTCTAAGCATATATTAATAAAAATAATAATAAAAAACCCGCTTTGATCTTTTACACGTTGTTCTTGGCTTTCTATGCCTAAAGTAATTGCTGTTAACAAGATCAGAAGATGCTTCTTTATAACCTTTTTCTTTCCCTTTTGTTTCTCTTTATTTCTTTGCACCCTTTCATTCACTATTACTTTTCTTTTTTAATAAAGCTTATGAAAAGAATTTTATATATAATAAGAAATAGATTCAAAGAAAAAAAACTATAGTAAATATAATAAAAGAACAGAAGAGAAACATAAAAAAATACAAAAATGGATTCTGATTTTACACCTGGCAGTTATTGATACAATTTTAATTGAACATCTTTCTCTAGATTACATTATAATTCCCTTCTTCCTACAACTTGTTCTTTTTAATCACAACTGTAAGTCACAAAATCATTTTTTATACACAGTTGATAAGAGATTTCCAGTCATTGATGAATATTAATATAATAACAATCTTTCTCTGATTAAAAAGTTAGTTTAGTTATCTCAGCAAGTTTTGTGAATTTTAGCAACCAATCTTCCACAGTGGGAAATGTTAAATCTTTTCATATTTATACATATAATAATCTTGCAGCAATGTTATATATTGAAATAGATTCTCAGGAAGGTTTTTTTAAGTATGCATTCATTGGTCCTAAAAATCAAAGGTCTGTCTTCTACTGAATATTAATGTTTAAAATTCTATATATCAACATGTCTATTTGAATCCAAAATTTTAACTTTTTATATGCCTACCAACCACAACAGAATGTTCCTTCATGTTGTTCATTTTCCAACATACATTTGCACATTCTAGGTAATGTTGCTAGAATTAGGTATAACCATTCTATATATGTTATTAATTTTTTTTCTTTTTTAAGAGAATAACGACAACACAGTTATGATCAGTTTGGGAGAAGAAGAAGATTTGCAGAGAGGGACTACATAAACCAGGAATTAAAATCTCTTTTATTTTTTTTGTGAGCGGATATGGATACGGATGTTTGGATCCAAACCTGTCAAGTAGATTCAAACAGAGGGATAAAGACATTGTGTTATTTGGAAATCTGAAGACTGAATTAGTATGTGTATGTATGTATGTATGTATGTATGTATGTTTGTATGTATGTATGTATGTATGTATGTCCAATCATTTTGCTCTCATTGTGTCGGGCTAGTTTTCAAGAGCACAGCTGTCTACTTTGGATAAGATGATTTTGCCTAAAGTAATTGAACTTGTTGCTCCTTTCTCCTTTGGAGCTCTTATTCTTGCCTTTAGCTAAACTAGATCTTTGGCACGAGCAGCTGAAGTGTGCATTCCAAGATGCCAGTTTCCTGATTTAATGTCCTGACCTTAGAGGTAACAAAATGACTTGTTAAATCCTGCTAATCGAAACTGAAGCATGTGCCTTATTTTATATGGAATGATGAACAAGGAAATGGAGGAGGAGGAATTGTTCCTCTCCATAACAATATGAATTATGCTGCAAAGGTCTCAGATCGATGGAAATTAATATTGAGGTCAAGGAGGGACAGAGTTGCATCTAATGGGCTAAATGGAAATGGCTTTTGGGAGAAATAACTCTTGAGTTTCGTTAGATAGGAATTTATAGTCCTATGTAGGGTACTGACACAAGCAACTCCTGGACAGAGAAGAGACAAGAAACTCCTAGGTCAATTTGAGGATTTAGAATTATAGGCACCCACAGGCAAACCGATGATGGCACATATATAATGATGTCATTACCAAAAATCCACAAGCTACTTTTGTCAGATGTATGACACAAATAATCATAGCACATTATAAAATGTGGGTCACCATTTTGACATCATTGTGGTTTCTTACAGTCAATACTACCTAAAATGAGATATTTTCGACTTTATTTCATTGTTCCAGCTGGTACAGGTTAGTTTTTCAGCATTTCAACCTTGAGTCCCACAGACATGCTACACACAGTTGCTTTCTACGAAGCATCAGTGACATGTATAATAGAAGATTATTGCCTGAAACGTGCTAGAGAGGAGCCTGGTTGTCAAGGGAGAGAGAGAACAAAAACAGGAGACAGTGAGTAAACTCGACTGAGTCACTGGTAGAACTGCTGCAGGGATTTGTGGTGAGAAAAAGCTGGATCGTACTGCAAAATATCAAAAGAAAGAAGGGGAGAAGGAGAAAAATACACTGCAAGAACTCACCCTTAAATTTGGATCGGATATTGGCCAACTCCTTGTTAATTCGTTTAATTTCAGCCTCTTTACTCTTACCTGGAAATGAGAAGCAAGGTATAAATCATGGATAATACCTAACCTCCATACACTATCATCTGGGTATCTGCATAGTGCTGATTGCATGAAACAACTAAAATAAATATGATGAAGAAAGGGGTCAGATACATATCTGTAAATGCAAACAAATAATGACAAATTGCCACATATGCTTCTTGAATAAAACAGCATGAAAAAGCAAAACCTTCCCCAGCCTATTCTCCTCTAAATGAGTTGGTCTATAATTCCAGAATTCATAGCCAGATGCAATTCCCACATATCTGGAAATACCATCTCAGAGATGGCTGCTGTATACTAAAACCCAGGAGCTACAGGGTCAAACAGGGGGATCAGATTTTTGATCAGAACAGGAGGAGGCAGTACTGTTTTTCTTCAATCAAAATACATTCTTCTCAAGCCACTGTTCAATAGCTAGTGAAAAGCTAGTGAAAAGGTATTTAGGTAAAAGGAATGGTATAACTTGTTTCTGGTGTTGGTGTCTATTCATACAAACATTTAGATATGTTTGTGGCAGTGCCTGAAGGAATCTTTTTCCATATATTCCAACTCATCTAGTAAGATCATGCTCAAAAGCCCTGCTCCAGTACCATGCTGATCTGCAATTAGCAGATGTCCACTGCAGTGATTCCAGTGAATCTCAGTAGTTGTTCCAGGCTATGGATGGCTCCCCAGTAAGTGAAGCCTGGTACCTACTATCCTTCTTGCCCAAGGCAAAGATATTTTAATTCTTTTTCATACATGTGATTCATATCTGAAATGTTATACTGCAGCACTTTCTTAAGCAGTCGTTATCTGATGCCCATACTATTTTGTTTTTATGTTGTACATTTTTCATCATTTTATTTCTTTTCATAATAATTTTTAGAGTGTGGTAAGCTGCTGCAGAAAAATTATGTTATGGAGGCACAAAAGGATAATAAATAAATAATAAAATTCAGAAAAAAGTCTTAGTGTGTATACACCCTAGGCCCAGGGGCAATTTTGCAATTAAAATCATTTTCCCCAGTTGTGCATTTTCTATATCTTAGAGTCCCTTGGTATTTTCTGAGGTGATAAGCCCCAGACATCAGTCCAACAGAGCAATGGATAATGCACCCATTCTCAGATGGTTGCAAAAACCATTACAACATTGCTACATAAGACAGAGAAAACAGATATGCATCTAGCAAACCTGGAGAGTAAATGCTCCCATGAGATTAAGGGAACATTTGCCCAAACAGGCAGAAGGTGTTCCACAATTAAGTTAGCTCAGCAGGATGAGGGCTGAAATAAATAAATAGATTTGTATGCATAAATACTCCTAGGAGCTGCTTTGTACATGAAGCATAGTAGTTGTGGAACATGAAGAAAAAAGTGATTCCTTGTCCAGGATTTAAACCATTAAGTAGAAAGAAAGATGATATCACAGAAAGAGAAAGTTAGCTATTTGATTAATAGAAATTGACTGTAGGAGGCCACATCTGTACCTTTGTTTTAATTTAAAAAGTACAATATTAATAAACCCAGGTGCCAGTAGAGACTGGTAACAATTTCATTCATCAATAATAGAGTATAACATCCTTTGGATTTTATTTAAATGAATGTAGAAGAAAATTAAATTGCTAAATTCTGCAATGGAAGTAAAGGGCTTTGAGCCCTTTGCTTTAAATAGTCTAGCAATATCTTTTCTGCTAAATTAGGATTGTCATATCTTCCCTTCCATTTCTTCTATTAGGTTCCCTTATTTAACACCATGCAACCAACAGGTACAGCACGATCTGTTTAACAGTGGGAAAAGTTGTGCTAAAATAAGGGAAAGATGCAAATGAGAGGGAATATTATTTGATTTGAGATGTCTCAAATTCCTTCAGAAGAGATAAATAATAATTTAAGAAACATAATTAAAGTAGATCCATCCGCCTCTAAGTGTGAAACAACGTATTAGTATATTTAACCCATTCATTCTTCTCTCAATGAAAGCAAAAAAACCCCACACCTCAAAAGGTTACTCCTTGGACTTCCAAACACAGAATTATGTCCTAAAATGCCAATTCAAACCAGAAATAAATTTCCTTTACATCATAATTTAACAATGAATTAGCCACTCATACAAAGGACAAGAATAATGAGATACATGCATGTATTACCCTGCAGTTTATTCCCATGTTATTTCATCAAGCCCTCATCTTGAATTTCAGGTTAACTGACAATGCGATTGGAGTTACCACAAGGTAGGTGCTATTATTTACATCATACCATGGAAGTGAACTTTTCAAGGTTATCATATTTCTTTGTTTATTTCCTGGCATGCATATTCCAAAGATAAAAGGAAGATGACCAAAGAAGGCATTAGAACTCAAAACACATGCTTCCTTCTTCGACCTGCCAAAAGCAAATGATCCAAACACTATACTTCTATTCCCTGTCTTGAGGCAGGGAAATCAGCCTCTAAAAAGAGAAAGCTGTGTTTCCTCAAACTTTTTCTTTCCTTCCTTCCTGGGATGTTCAAACAAAAATCACACTCATAGGGGTCTTTCCTTTTGTCCTATAGCACCCTGTTGAGGAAATCTGAGGCCTGCCAACTTTTCTTTGCTTAAGAATTGCAGTTCCTTAAGAACAGGCAATGTAAGAGCTCTTTGTTCATCTCTCTGGGTAGATGTAACTATATTCAGAAGTGGGGAAATTCCAGAACATGTTGGATTACAATTCCCATAATCCTTGTCCATTAGCTTATGATCAGGCTTATCTGAGTTAGAATTCAATAAAATCTAGAAACAGATTCCACTTAACAAGAAGATCAAAGAATGTATGAATGCATATCTAAAACAATCCATGCCACAGGAATCAGTGGCCATCAGATCTGTAAAAATGTGTTTACTGTATTTATCACATCCTGCTCATCCAACGGGAAGTTCACAGAAGCTTTGAAGAGCCTGGATTTCATCATAGTTATGCTTTCTTGCACATCAGAAAGTCCTAAGACCAGTTTGAAATTTGACATTCCTTAATTATGTGGCTATCAGATCTCATGCAATTTTGTTAGAAGGCTTCTTACATCTCCCTCCACCCAAAAAAATGTGTTTTATATAAGATGCAGCCTTTTTGAACATAGTTCTTCCCACATATTCCTCAATGCTTCCCTGGCTTCTTATTGCTTCATTTACTATTGCTAAATAAAGTCTAAATCAATATGATCTGTTCTCTGCTGAAATTTCTCTCCACTCCCTCAAGTGCCAGCACCCATTTCTGCTCGTTTAATGATTCAAAGATCTCCCATAACATCCTAAAATGTGGACCCTGAGGCCTTGGGAAATATATGGCTGATTTCTGCTGATTATACAACAGCAAAAAACATCAGTTCCTGTCCATTCACCAATTTACACTATTTATAAACAGAGTACTGGTATTTTCTGAAATGTAGGATGGGAATTGGACAAGAAGGACATGGCTTCTTCATTTTTAATTGCTGCTTTTACAAAGAAATGTTGGTGGCAACAGCTTTTGTTGTCTATGCATGACAAACTGCATCTAACAAAAATACCATCTTCCTCACAGCTGTTAAAGCCACAGAACCTTCCTTTCCAATTTGGCTGTTTTAGGACAATACCTTTCTGGAAGTGTGTCACCATCCCTGCCCAAATTTTTCTGACATCTCTAACCAGATTTAAATTATGTGCAAGAAAGCGTAACTATATGAAGCAATTTAAAAACAGGCATGTTAAATTTTCTACTTTCATAAAAAGAGAAGAAACTGTACTATTTTAAAGCACCGTTGCTCTGTAATGTTTTTTTCTTCTTCAGATAAAAGCTCTTACCCATTTTAATCACTCCTGTGAGCAACCTCAAAACCTTGTTGTTTGCACAACTCCCATAATTCCTGGCTCAGAGTAATGGGAGTTATCACCTGAAATCTGAAGACCATTAGATTGCCTCATCCTGTTTTAGTTGAAGCTTTCAAATAATTCAATGGCATTAAATATTTTTCATGCAAAGAATGTGCATTACCACCATCATGGAGTTACAGTCTCTTCTGGTAATATTTTCAGAGATATTAAAGGCTAGGCTGCTGTGGAACTAGGGCCAAGAATCTCACACATGGAAAGCCTCTGCCTCCAAGCAAATTGGCTTATATGGTCTGCTGGTGCTAAGCCAATTCACATGGCTACAGAATGACTTTCCCTTGAAATTTCAATATACAGACGTTGTTGCAACATAATTACAACTACCTAATCAAATCAGTTAATATGTTTTCCAGAATAGTGGAGTTATCATGCTTATATCTAGACTTTTTCATTGAATTGCAGGGATGGTTTAGATTAGAGGAAAATCAGTCAGTTGGAGCCTAAAAAAGATTGTGTGAGCTCTGTTGATTTTCAGCATTACTGAAGGAAGCTACAAATATATGCCTTAACTATGCTCCATCAGGCTCACCCATTTGACTTCAATGACAACTAAAACATCTCCAGTCTCAAATTGATATTAATGGGACATGAATGCCATAGAAAAGCTGACAATTTATAGTGATTAGAAGCCTTCCCTGGTGTCACTTGTTTTCCTTAGGACAATCTGAATTCCTCAATCTTTCTTACTCTTATGGAGATTCTAAACAGCAACCTCTTATTTTGCAGCAACATCCCTGCAATAAGGCTTATATTTTAGGCTGCAAAAATCCAGATGACCAGCAACAAGAAATACTGTACAGAGAAGTAATTTCAAGGACTTTTGTATCAAATATAGTGAGCCTACAATCAAGGCCTTCTGCAAAGGTCCAAGAGCTCTTTTTTTAAGTCACCACACACAGACTCCCCAATACATACCATCTTCCCCCAAATTTACAAAAGCAAGCCCTAGCCTACTGCAGTTAGCAAGCATACTGTATTTATCCATCTGTCATATGACAGCTGTCTGCCTCCAGACAATATCTTTGGATATATTTATTTATGGGGGCAGCAGGAAGTAGGAGGGATGGAAACTTATCCCTAAGCAAATCTCAGAACCCCTTTCTTATTCTCCACCACTCGGGTTTCCCTATAGTGGCCACGATCCCCAATTTCCACCCCGCTAAGCAACTTTTCCACTTCTCTCCCCACCGCCCCCTTTAGTTAAATAATTTTTTTTAAAAAAATCCGGATTAAGCAAAATAGCCACAGCAGACACAAAACCCAAGTTGAACGATATCCACGTTCACACGCCTTCAGTTAACCAGCATCCCCGCTGCCTGTGCCATCTTTACCCAATTTGTATCCTCCTCCATTGAATGACAGGCCTCTGACTATCCGAACGGCGGGCATGTCTGGTGACTGGCAGCCTCGCCCTTACCCTGTCATTAGGTGGCCTCCTCCAAGCCTGCTTTCTCTTTTCCGAAGCCCCACTGGGCAGACGATCGGGCATCAACCGTCTCTCCCCGGGGTTCAAGTCTTTCGCCTTCAGTCGACTGACCGACCCCCCCAACCCATCACCACACTTAACTCTTCCGCCGCCGAGCACAATCACGGGCCGCTTCCACCCGCCCGAATTCTCCCCAAGGTCCAAAGCCCCCCTCCCTCACCGATTCATTCGGTTCTGAAGGATCCCCTTCTGCCCGCCTGTCTTCCCCATAGTCGCAATCACTTACAATTTCGGATATCGGAGATAAATACGGCCAGGCCCCGCATCCCGTCTCCCTTGGAAACGGCCGGCATGGTGACGATAGAGGATCGGGACCACGGCGATGCTCCGTTCCGCGCCCGAACCTGGCCCAGCTGCACCGAACCGACCCAAACATATCCGATTGGCCCCTCGTTCCATCCGTCACGAAACGTTTTCACTCCCTATTGGGCAGAGGCGCCGCTTTTCAAACCTGCGGTGCTTTCTATTGACAGAAATGATCCAGCCTTCTAAAGGATTGGTCAATAGGTTTAAATCCCGCCTTCTCTTCTTCCTATTGGATCCGGTGAATCTTAATGTCAAATAAGTCCCCTCTATAGCTCTGCGTTTTCTATTGGACGTAGGTTCACAAGAAGCCCACCTAAGCCCCTTCGGGTTGAATATCTTGATAGATTTTAAGAAATGTCAGTCAAAGGCTGCCCCGCCCATTTCCTCTTCGGCTTGAGTGATGCTTCTTGCGAAATCAGCAAAGCTGAATCTCGGCTCACTGCTGGGCGGGGAAGAGTTCTTGGAAGCTGTTATTGGGCGAGAAGTCCACGTCCTCCGAGCCCAAGTCCCTGGTTTATTGGCCAAAAAAGCTGGCGGTGGAACGGCGGCAAAAGAAAGGCTGCGGAGGAGAGAGGCCTGGAAACCGAGCTGTTTTCCTTGGGGAAAAAAAATTCTTACTTCATTAGGAGTAAAACCACAGGTATATTCCGTTTTATTAGGTGGGCCACAATGTTACATATTGTCCAGCGTTTACATTTCTGCTTCCCTTCCTTTCCCATTCATTTTTCCCAATATTTTTGGAGAAATATTTTTCCTGTAATACTTTTTTTTAAAAAGATTTTTTTTTATTTTTAAACAAAACAAATCCATCATCCATTACAATTGCAAACAGCGTGTCGGTCGGTTATAAGTTTTTTGTGCTTCATCCCCATATTCAAAATTTACTAATTATCTAATTTCTCATATTATCAAACAAATAAGTATCCTCATTTATCATTTATTTAACTATGGCTTTATCGTTTCATAAAAAATATTTTCAAATATTATATATATATATATATATATATATACATACACTACACACACACACACACACACATATATACACTACACACACACACACACACACACACACACACACACACACACATATATATATATATATATATATATATATATCTATCTTATTTATATGCCGCCCTTCTCCGGAGACTCAGGGCGGCTTACAATGCGTTAAGCAATAGCCTTCATACTTTTGTATATTTTATACAAAGTCAGCTTATTGCCCCCACAAACTGGGTCCTCATTTTACCCACCTTAGCAAGGATGGAAGGCTGAGTCAACCTTGAGCCTGGTGAGATTCGAACTTACAGTAATTGCAGGCAGCTGGATGTTAAATGCTGCCTTGTAGGAGGCATTAGCCTCCTACGCCACTCAGGCTCCTTCTCATATATTATAACATACATTCCATGTTTCATATTTCATTTCCATGTTTTATTATCTAGCCATTGATAAAATAAATCCCATATCTTATAATATTGTTTATCCTCTTGTTCTCTAATTTCAAATGTCAATTTACTCATTTCAACACATTCCATGATTTTCTTAATAACTTCATCTTGTGTTGGTATTTTCTCATTTTTTCAGTTTTTAGCAAACACAATTCTAGCTGCTGTTAATACATTCACAATCAAATATCTGAATTCTCTATTGTATGTTTCTGGCACGATCCCTAATAAGAAAATCTCTGGTTTAAAGTCTATATGTTTTTTAGTCATTTTTTCCAACCATGTGTGGATTTTAGTCCAGTATCTTTTAGCTTCTACACATGTCCACCACATATGGTAATATAAGCCCAGTGTCTGATGACATTTCCAACACTTTTCAGATTTGTTCTTGAACATTCTAGCTATTCTCGTCGGGGGTAGATGCGACCTGTAAAACATCTTATACAAATTTTCCTTATATGCTGTTGACATTGTCATTTTGTAATTTTGCAACACTGTGGTTTTGCCATTTCTCTAAATCAATTCCATAACCAAAATTTTTCTCCCATGCATTGTTTCTTTAACTTGTTCTTCCAATTTTACCTCTAATAAATAACCATACAATTTTTTAATTACATAGTCATCAGAAGCTGTTAAAATTTTATTTAAATTAGTCAAATTATTATATAAGCCTTCTGTCTTACAATCTTTGTCATATCTAGAATGTATTTGCAAATAAGAAAACCGGTTCATCTTTAAACCTTGTTCCTCCAATTCTTGCTTCAATTTAAGTTCACCCTTTTCATTCAATAATTCACTATATCTAACAATTTGTTCCCTTCTAAATGTTATTGAGTATGAAAATGCTTCAATCGTTGATAACCAGACTGGAATTTTTAAATAGTGTTGTTTTTTAATCTTCTCCCAGTTTAGTAACAAAGCCTCTCATATATAGTGTCTTCTAAAGTACCCCTGTGTTTCTGTTCCCTTGTACCATAAAAAAGCGTGCCATCCCAACAACAAGTCATATTCTTCTAAAATCAATAATCTAGTATTTCTTAGCGTTATCCATTCTTTAATTCACATCAAACTTGTCGCTTGATAATAAAGTTCACAGTTAGTCAAACCAAAACATCCTCTTATTCTGGCATCTTGCAACAGTTTCAGTTTTATCCTCGCCTTTTTACCCTGCCAAATATATTTTAACATTATTTTGTTCAAATCTTCAAAATAATATTTTCCCAATCTAATTGGAATTGTCTGGAATAAATATAGAATTTTAAGTAGTATATTCATTTTAATTGTCGATATTCACCCTATCAAAGATAATTGTAAATTTTCCCATTTTGCCAAGTCTGTCCCAATCTGTTGTTTGAGTTTATTATAGTTATTCTCTTTAAGTGTGCTACATCTTGCTGTCAAATATATCCCAAGTATTTAACCTTATTTGTGACCTGCATCCTTGATATTTCCATCAAGTCTTCTTTTTGTTTTATTCACATATTTTTTATTAAGATCTTCGTTTTATCTTTATTAATTTTCAAATCTGCTATTTTTCCAAATTCTCCTATTTTGTCTATCAATGTAATTATTAACTCTAATGGATCTTCAAGAATAAAAACCAGGTCATCTGCGAATGCTTGCAATTTATATTCTTCCTGTTGAATTTTCATTCCTTTTATATCTTTTTCTTCTCTAATATTTCTATTTAGTACTTTTAACAACAGAGGAGACAGTGGACAGCCTTGTCTCGTTCCTTTTTTTATCTCAATGGACTCTGTCAATTCTCCATTTATCATTATTTTTGCTGTTTGTTTATAGCATATGGCTTCTATTGCTTGAATGAATTTTCTACCAAAGCCCATCTGCTCCAATTGAAGTAACATAAAATGCCAGTTCACATTATCAAAGGCTTTCTGTGCATCTAGAAATATCAAAGCCATTTGCTTTTCAGGATGTGCCTCATAATATTCCAAAGAGTCCAGAATTATCCTCATATTGTTTCTAATCTGTCTTTTTGGCAGAAACCTATTTTGGTCAGAATGTATGAAGTTATTTAAATATCTTTTAAATCTTTCTGCCAATATTGAAGCAAAAGTTTTATAATCTGAATTTAGCAGGGATATAGGCCTATAATTTTTGATTTGTTGTGGGTCAGTATCCTCTTTTGGAACAAGTATAATGTATGCTTCTGACCATGACTTGGGTATTTTCATCTTTGACATAGCTTCATTCATAACTTCTAACAACGGGAGACTCAACGATTCCTGTAATGTCTTATAATACTCCACTGGTAGTCCGTCAGGGCCTGGTGCCTTCCCATTCTTTTGTTTTTTAAGTGCTTCAGTTAGTTCCGTCATTGTTTTATTTTCCTTCTAACATCATTTCAATGTCTTTAGAAATCTGGAGTAAATTCACATTTTGCAAGTATCATTTGACATTTTCCTCCTCTATAGTTTCATACAGTTTCATACATTGTTCATACAGTTTTCTATAATAATCTTGTATAATTTTTTTCTTCTCTTTATTCCCAAATCTAATTTGTCCTTGGACATCTATTAGCTGTGTTATTTTCCTTGATTCTCTTTCTTTTTTCAATTTATATGCTAACCATCTACCTGGTTTGTTAGCATTTTCAAAATAGTTCTGTTTAGCACTTCTAATTTTTTGTGCTAAGTTTTCTTTTTCTATTAATCCCATTTTATGTTTAGTTGTATCCATTTTTATTTTGATATCCTTTTGTGGAGATTTCTGAAGTTTCTTTTTGAGTTTCTTGTAATCATCCTCTAGTGTTTTATAGGCTTGTCTTTTCTTAATATTTTTTTTCCTTGTATAGTCTATTATCAGACCTCTGGTATAAGCTTTCATTGTATCCCAAAGATTTGCATCGATGTGTTCTCTTTTCTATTTTCTTTAAAAAAGAATACCAATTCTTTCTTCATTTTCTGTACAAAGTCCTTTTCTTTTAATACTATGTTATTTAGGTCCATCTAGATCTGTGATGGCGAACCTGTGGCACGTGGAGCCATATTGGTGGGCATGCAAGCTCAGCTCCGGCACACATGCGTGTGCCAGCCAGTTGATTTTCGGGCCTTCTGGGCCCACCAGAAGTCAGTAAACACACTGTTTCCGGCCTCCGGAGGGCCTCTGGGTGGGTGGGGAAGGCCGTATTTGCTCTTCTCAGGCTCCTAGAAAGGCTCTGGAGCCTGGGGAGAGGGAAAAATGGGCCTACCAGGCCCACGTGCCATCACATGCCAAAAGCAGGGGGAACATGGGGGGGGTGGGGCGCATAGAATTATGGATGTGAGCACACATGTGTGACCCCCCCCGCTTCCCCCGCTTTTGGCACGCGATGGTGAAAAGATTAGCCATCACTGATCTAGATCTTTTCCTTTGTCCTTTCCATTTCACTGTCACTGGGTTGTGATCTGCCCAGGTATTTGCTTCTATTTCAATTTCTTCTATATTAGAAATCAATTCCATTCTCGTCCATATCATATCTATTCTGGACCATGATGAATGTCTGTCAGAATAAAAAGTATATTGTCTATTTTTTTGCATTTCTTTCTCTCCATGCATCTTTTAAATTTGTTTCCTCTATCATTTAAAGAAAAGATTTCGGAAGGGTCTTTCTACTGTGCTTTATTGCCTTGTGTGTATTGTAGTCTAATTTCTCATCTACTATACCATTAAAATCTCACATCATGCAAATATTATCATAGTCAAATTCAATTATTTTCATATGTAGCTCTCTGTAGAATTCTTCTTGATTGTTATTTGGGGCATATATTGCTATTAAAAGTATTTTTATATTATTGTCTATTATTTCCACCATCAAAGTTCTTCCATATATTTGCTCCACTGGAATTGTGTTTCTAATGTATAAGACAACTCCCCTTTTCTTACATTGTGGCAATGAAGTAAAAATTTTCCCTAATTTTGACTGCACCAATATCTGTTCATGTTGCTTTTTAATATGCACTTCTTGCAAGCAGATTATATCAAACTTTAATTTCTCTAATTTATGGAATACCTAATTTATGGAATACTTTCTTCTTTTGATAGCTAAATTGAGTCCATATATGTTTATTATAATCAATTTTTTCTCTTCCATATTCATATTTTATATGAAGGATTTATTGCTCTAGTAGATCTCAGTTCAACATTGTTTTTTGTATTCCACAATGCCCCCTACTGATCCTTCTGCTTTTTCAATCATTGCTAAGTTGTCTTCTTGGAGTTCAATCAGTGGTTCTGCCTTTCTTGTCTCCATTTCTTTCTCTCTGAGAAATTCTGCATAAAATGCTTTAGCTTTATCAATTGAATCTATTCTATATTTTTGCTGTTGCCATGTAAGCACTAATCCTTCTGGTATCAGCCATCTGTAATTCACCCCATTTTAAAGTAGTATTTTAGTCAGGAATTGATATTCTCTCCTCATCTCCCTCATTCTTCTCGGTATTTGCTTCAAAACCACGATTTCTTTCTCCTTGTACTTCAGTGATTTTTCTCTTACAATCTGCAGTATTTGTGTTTTAATCGATTTCTTGGTGAATCTTATATGGACTTCTCGTGGTAACATGTTTCGCATTGCATACCTTGTATAGACTCGAAATATCTCATCTATGCCATGCATCATCTTTTCTTTGGTAATTTCTAATGCTTCTGCTAAGATTTCTATCATTTTTTCTGCCAGGTTTTCTCCCTTTTCTTCTTCTATAGTTTGAAATCTGAGATAAAATTCTGATCTATCCATCTCAATCCCACTAATCCACTGTTATCTCATTCAACCTCATCCAGTCTAGTGTCAGTGTCTCTGATTTTTTTTCTCTTCCTTTTCCTCAATTTTTTGGAGTCTATCTTCATATTTCATCATCATTTGCTGTATATTCTCCATTTTCTCATCTGTTTTCTCTGTTCTTTGTTCAATATTTTCTACTCTTATTTGTATATTTTGGATTCCTTGCCAAATCATCTCATTTTCCTTCTCTCGTTCCTTCTCCTTATCCTGTTGTAGCATCGTCTGTATTGATCGCTGTCCTCCAGAGGGTGATGAAGAGGGCGTCGATGTGGAAGAGCCAATAGCTGTTGCTTTTCTACTCATTCTGTGAAGTAGTTGCAAAAGGTTTAAACAAAGAAAAAATTCTTCAGGTTTTTCTATACTTTAATCCGTTTATGGGTGGAGCAAATATTACCCCAAATATCAATAAGATAAGAAAAAGCAAAAAAGAACAGGGGAAAAAAGCAACAAAAACCAGAGAAGCGATCTTCAGGCTCTTGTATGCCTTAATCCAATCCAATTCAGTAAAAAATATTGACCACCTTGGCAATCTCCACTCCAAAAAAGAGAGGAAAAAAGCAAAAAGAAAATCAAAAGAGAAAAGAGAGGGGGAAAAGAAGCACTAGAAAGTTTTATATATGTATAAAAAGGTTAAAAGTTAAAAAAGAAAAATTAAAGATCCTCCATCAACTCACAGTCCAATTAAAAATACTTACACAGGGGAAAGATGGAGAAACTACTACATGCAAAAGAAACAGAGAAAAAAGAAGACTTTCTGTCTAAATAAAAATCACTTCTGTATGAAATCCAAAAATTCTTTTATTAGGTCCCAAATAGTATTTACAGCTCTCTTTCAGAGTCACTGCAAATTTCTTCTTATTTAATCTCAGGCTCCTGCCTTTGATAGTTCCCAGAAGAACACCTGAATAAACAATCCTGCAAACTTAAACAAGTGTCTTTTTGATGTTCTCACTACTATCTTATCTATGAATAGGCTCAGAGTCCTTTAATTGTAACACAATTGTTACTTCTTAAACCAAGGAAAAAGAAACAAAATTTCCAATCCGCTAAATGGCAGTGTTACTTATTCTCTTCACTTTCCCCTGCTATATTCAATGCGCAATAAAATAAAAATAGCCAAAGAGGAAAAAAAATAAAGAAAAGTAGAATCAGAGAGAATTTATACTAAAAAGCACTAAAAGTTCAAAAATTAAATAAGTAAATCAGAAATCTGCAGTCCAACCCAGTCCAGTCCAGGTTAAAAAGCAAAAAGTGTATAGACATCCACTAGTGCAAGTAAGTTGAAAGTAAAAAAAAACCTACCTTGGACTCAGGTTTAATTCCACCGCTTAATTTTCTTCTGTCTTCAATTTGATATTTCTTTCAATCTCAGGGTGTTCTCTCATATAGACAATGTTAGTAAGTCTCTCACCAAGTCGACACACTTCCTTCCGATCTCTTCCATTCGGAGCTGTCCCAACTTCAGCAGCTACAATGGCTGCCACCCTGTCGCCGGAAAAAGGGCTTCTCCTGGATCAACCAGGGACTTTATGGTGTCCCTGGGATCAACAGAATGTGCCCTCCACTATCATCGTCTCAACAGGACGGTGAGGTCCAAAAAGAACCGTCCAGCGCGGGGATATCGACAGTGATCCTGGAGCCCCAGGATCTTCCATTGTGCTGTAGCGACGTCAGCTCCGCCCTCCCCTGTAATACTTTTAATAAAGTATTTGACCCGCCTCTTCCTTAATATAGGCATGTATGAGTGTCCTCAACTTACAACAGTTAATTTAGTGATCGTTCTAAGTTATAACAGTACTGGAAAAAGTGACTTATGACCATTTTTCACATTTATGACCATTGGAGTATTCCCATGGTCACATGATCAAATTTCAGATGCTTGGCAACTGACTCATATTTATGATGGTTTCAGTGTCCCTGGGGTGGTGAGATCACTTTTTGTGACCTTCTGACAAGCAGAGTCAATGGGGAAGCCAGATTCCCTTAACAACTGTGTTACTAACTTAAGAACTGTGCTTCACTTAACAACTGTCAACTGTCAAGAAAGGTCATAAAATGGAACAAAACTCACTTAACAAATGTCTCTTAACAACAGAAATTTTGGGCTCATTTGTGGTCATAACTCGAGGACTACCTGTACTAGTCTTTAATACTGTTGCATTTGAACCAGCCCACTGTCTGAGCAATCGATTAGGTGTCTTCAATAGTTCATGAGTTATGTGTTTCACTTCATAAATAACTTTTTCAAAGAATGCTTTGGATATTATCTTTTGGTAACATCCAATAATGTCATTTCATCTTCAGCCCAACTTGTAATCTCTGCTATGACTTTTAAGTCCAACATGGTTTACAGTACTGACAAATGCTGACAAATCAATTGGATGCAGTTTATAACTTTTTTTATTGAATCCCAGTTGCAAGCAGTGCAGTCAAGTATGACCTTAAGTTTACTTCCTAAATTCTTTTTATGATTACTTTTAAGTTACTGGCCAGAGGACTGGAAACAAAGTTTCATGTTGATATAGAAAATATACAGCAAATGATACACTATCTTTGTAGACTTCTTCAGATGTTATACTTTTGAAAGATATGGAAGAAATAGAAAGTAGTAAAGATCTCAATAATCATATAATTATTTCCATTTAAATATATTGCTTTAAAATTTTATATAATGTTTGGGTTTATGTATCTAAATCATACTGGTAATATAGTTTATTTGGTTTTACTTGGTGTGAACTTTGATGCATAAGTTTGTGTGTGATATGTAAATCTGGTTGATTGTTTAACCATGATTTGTAGAAATCTAACAAACCATAGCTAACCTGGGCAAGGTATAAAAAGATATAAAAAGAAAAAGGTGATTAACAGTTCAATATATTTCTTCAGCTTAATCCATGCAATTATTTCAAATTAGGAAAGAATTATTTGAATTACTTTTCTTTTTATTGAAGACTGTGCTGATTGTTGGTGGCACAATGGTGGATGAAATATTGTGATTGCCAGTTCCATGGCAACTGTTGTGAGGTCATGAAAGCATCTGGAAGATTCCTGCCCTACCTAGAAAGTCAGTTGGCTTGTAGGTAATAGATGTTTCCTGGTGTGGTGCAGGCAAGAAAATTTGTGCTCATATTAGATATCGACCCAGCCTATAATGGCCAACATTGTGGTGAAGACCATCTGGCAGTCCAAAGAAATAAATGAGGCTGGAGACACGCCAATAGGGATTGAGAATCGGGCTCAGGGTACCAAGGATCAGCTGGGAAAGCCTACTAGCATCAAAGGCTTCCCCAAAAAGAAGAAAGCCGTCTCTTTCCATGGGTGGGTCACCTGGGAAGGTAAAGGGTGGAGGTAGAATTCATTACATGCAGCATGTGAGACCATATAGGAAACAGGATGCACAGTAGCAAATCTGCTTTGTGTTCAGAAGGTTTCAGATTCAGTCTATGGCATCTCCAGGTAAAAAGGCCTCTGGTAGTAGAAGATGTGCGCGCACACAAATTTTCTCCTTCAGATCATGGAAAATTGTTGCCCTCAGATCCCAGCTTTGTTGGCTATAACTCCAAGAATTTTTAGCCTGTATAGTCAAACTGGCTGAGAATAATGAATGAATGTAGTCCAACACTAGGCTAAGTGAGCAGTGAATCTCATCTGATCTAAAGCAGGTACTGCAATAGTAGTTATTGCTATTAACCCAGGCTTAGGAGAGCATCTCACACTACCACTAGTTTGTTTCTAGCTTGATCAGGTTTGGGGTTCTAACGACCTGCAGAGCCATTGTTCATATCTCAAAAGTCAGTCAGCCCTTCTTCTACATACATTGCCTAGATTTAAACCCATGAATTCACATTCTCAGTTTACTTTTTGGGGAAAATATACAAGTCTTTGCTGTCTCCCTGTGCTTTCTAAAGACTTATTTCTGATTCCAGCCCAAGCAAATGGGAAAAAAATCCTTCCTGTTCTCTTCTTCATCTTCTGGTTCCAAATATAGCGCTGGATAAATATCCAGGGCTTCTATGTACATTGCTCTTAATATTGCTTTCTTAAATAAGACATGTGTGTTCAGCTAGATAAGAAATTGCACCTTAATATGGTTGTCGCTGAGATTTCAAGAATCCCGGCTTTGTATTTGTTTGATTTATTTCTTTGGATGATTTTTCATAGACATAGCGTTTCCTAAAGATTTTGAACTAACTTAGATTTCTTAGGGGCAGAATCCAATACAGTGGCAGGGACAGCATCTGAAAAGGTCTTTTGGGGCTTGATTTGATCTTGTGAACTTTGAGGTAGCAGACGGGGTTCTCAGTGACATTAATTTTGCCATCAGCAACTTGAATTCATGTTCAGCTAGCTCCTCTGTATGCATGTATTTGGGGTCATATTTGAGAGGAAGTTAATGCTTCTGCTTCCTTAAGGAAGGAAGTGGTATCCTCCATAGCCTGAAGAAGGTGGCTCATGATCTGCTTGTGTTGGATACCTTCCGCCAGGTCTCCAGACTTTCTTTTTTTCAGGAAGATCTTGAAGAAAATAGTGGGGTGTCAATTGCAGACAATACTGGATAAAATGGATAATTTGATCTCTTTCGTTCCAGTTTTCTCAGATCTGGCTGTGCTACAGAAACTCTTTCAATTGCTCTTGTGGGATGCATGGGCCATGTCCTTGTTCATTTAGACTTCTCAGTAAAGTTTTGTACCACTGATTGTGATACTCTTCTGGACCATCTAAGAGATGTGTGTGTGTGTGTGTTGTGTGTGTGTGCGTGCAAGTGGATGAGTGGGTGGCCTTATTCTGCAGTGGTTCCATTCTTTCATAACCGAGTGGTTGGTTATATTTGGTAATATCAAGAGAAGTAAAGTAAAGTCAACCTTGGGACACTTGAACATACAATGTCCCAAGACTTGATTCTTTTCCTCTCTGCTGTTTATTATTTAAATGAAACCACTGGGAGAGGTCATTTGTTAGTTTGGAGGGAGAGTTACTATACAAACTTTGAAGCCTTAAAAGAGCAGAAAATACAGAGGAGAGATCCTCATGCAGTATGTGAAAAGTGAGAGATTGAATGGGATGGTAAGAAATGACATTAAACCGAATCATAGCAAGATGATGTTATTGCTTGTTCAGAAATAATTGGTCTTATTTTGTGCCCTAGTGTTGGTTTTAGAGAGGTTTGCATTCCTTGCCAGAGTTAGGGTTAGGGTTAGCAGATGAATTCTATTATTAGGAAAGCCTTTTTCCAAGTGTTGCCTTGTTTTCTGTTGTGTCCCTTGGAAGTGGAAGACATTAGCAATAGTCCCTCTTATTCTCGTTACCTGTTTGTTCCAATGTGTTGGAATATCACACTATCTTTGAAGATGACCTAAAACTATAGTTGGTGCTCACAGGTTGCGAGCTGAGATCTGCTTCAGCAGGGCAGCATTATGCTGTGATCTCTGCATTAATTAACAAATTTCCTTGTATAAAATGTTGAAGGCTAAAGCCTTCCATGATTTAGACTGTGCTACTTTAGGACTGACCTTCTTTAAGTAGGTGTTGTGCTATTTCTTAGAATTCTCTCCCACTTCAAGAAGTTAGGGAATGGGAACATTTTTTTTATTGTTGCTCTGTCTATCACTTGGAACAGTCTGCTCCCTGTTCTGCTATTGCAATTTATTGGAGAGATGGATAGGATTTTATGTGAGTCACCAAAATTTTGTTAGACTTGGGGGTGGAATATAAATGATGTAATAACAAAGTAAGACTAAATGCCTACCAACATGTTGGACTTCAATTATCAGAATTTTCAGTATAATTTTGTGGGATTTCTATACAGTAATCCCAAAATCTTAGTTTGCCAAAGAATATGTTAGCATCAGAGCATCAGAAAGTCCTTTGTTGTACCTATCTGAGCCACAGTGGTGCAGTAGTTAGTGTGCAGTACTGCAGGCTACTTCTGCTGACTGCTGACTGCTTGCAATTTGGCAGTTCAAATCTCAGCATGCTCAAGATTGACTCAGTCTTCCATCCTTCTGAGGTGGGTAAAATGAGAACCCAAATTGTTGGGGGCAATATGCTGACTTTGTAAACTACTTAGAGAGGGCTGTAAAGCACTGTAAAATGGTATATACATCTTAAGTGCTATTGCTATTGCTATCTCTCTTCAATATATTATGTAAGAAATAAAGAAGTCTAGTACTATATCTAAGGATAATGAATGTACTTTTTCCCACCCAGAGTCGAGCCCCATTTTACCAGTGAAAGTCCCAATCTGAATTTGAAGCGTTCTTCTGCTTGCACTAATGTTTCTCTTCTGAATCTAACTGATGGGGATCGTGATGATTCCACCACGGAGAATGAATCCACAGATGATGGGGGTCCACCAGGAGGAGCAGGGGGCGAAAGGCGGGATCTTCTATTTCCCATCAAGCCAGCTTGGTCAGAAGATGAAGATGATACTTCCAGTCAGCAGGTGAGGCAATGAGTCACAGCCACACATACCTTGTGCTGCTTTGTCAATTAAGCATCCATCCCTGAAACATTGTTCTAATAATAGACAAAAAATATTTATTCCCCCCACTCTCCCAAAAAGAATCTATGACACTTTAAATAATAACTTGATTAGTTCTCTAGAGCTACTTTTATGCCATAATACAGTTGTTTTTCAGGTGCATAAAACTCCTTTTAATGCTATAATTGACTAAGGTTTTCCTTCAAAGGTTTGTATTCTTGATGGGCTTTGAGTCTATATATCTTTTCAGTCCATATTCCTCTTTAAAGATGTTATTTCCAAGTCCCTCATCTTTCCTTAGTAAACAGAAAGAGTCAATCCTGTTGGGACTCCTTGTTTTGTCTATATCTGCTATTCTCTCTTCCAGCTTCCATATTCAGAGGAAAATTAAATTGGTATTACTATATAGCAACCAAGGTTTAAGCCAAGCAAAGAATCCCTTACTGATGCTTTTGCAAATTCAGGAATGCTTCCTAAGGGTGTCTTGGATGTCTGGTCAGAGGTTGCAATTGATTCAAGAGCTAGAGGATCATAACACTGTATTTTTAGAAAATAATTCAATTTGTGGGCCTCCTACAACATTCTAGGAAATAATTCCTATTTCTTTATGTTGAGGTTAGCATTTGTTTGGGCAAACAATTTGGACGTTTATTTTAGTTTTTCTTTTAATTCGTTGTTAACTTCATGTTCTTACCAATCCTGAATTTAACAGTGTATTTGTATATTTTTTCCTGAAAAGGGCTTTTCTTGAAGATTTTATTCTTCTGCAGTCCTACTTCTATATTGATCTCTTTGTGCCATTCCCTTTTCTTCATTTACTTTCTATACCCAAGCATAGCCTTTTATATTTTTCCAAATATTTCTTTGTCCCTTTTGTCTTGAACTCCCCCCCCCGGGGGGGGGGGGTATGAAAAGGATATTGTACATACAAGCTTAATTTCTATTTTATTGGCTGTTGTATCATTGAAATATTCTAACTATCAGTAATGAACTTTTAGATCCCTAAAAGACCCATCTTAAGTCTCTTAAGATATAGAGAATGTTTTTCAGATGATGCTGGTAAGCAACTGTCCCAGTTGGGAGAAGGGGTCAAGCAGGGAATTAGCTTGGATTCATTATATAAACACAAGAGGCAAGGTCTAACATCCACTCACCCCTCCATGCTTTGAGCTTTGTCTTTCCCAGACAAAGCTGCAGTCTGGGAAAATTCCTGTGAAATAGACATAGAACAATAAAATAGTTTGAACGCTATATATGTGGGTGTGGTGGTTCATACCTGACAGCTGCGCCCTCTCCATTTTAAAACCATTGAGACTGAAATAAATGTCTGGAAGTGTGTATTAGTCAGAAGTAAGTGGGTTATGATTGGCTTGATCAGTTCCCTCTTACATTCTCTCTCAGCAGGAAGTGAGTAATAGTGGCCTCTTACGAGCCAAGGATTCTATCACCAGCCTCAAAGAGAAGACATCCAAGGTCACCCACCATCTTCAGAATCTGCAGGTCTGGAGGTTGTAGGTTATAGGCTACTACATAAGTTTTAGGTTCACCATTCTCGTTCTGCTTTTATACTCAGGAATATAGAATGGAATTAGTCTCTTTCCCAAGGCTACCAATGCAAGAATGCTTCAGTCTGACTCACTTGACCAATTTGAGGGAGGAGAGGGTAATTTCTGTCCATCCTATGAAATCAGATTTAATTTTGCCTCATTTGGTTGGCTTTACCTTTTGAGCTCTGATTGGAAAAGCTGGTTGCTGATATCCAAGCAGTGTGGGAGCAAATTCTGACAACAATTCAACAATTCAACAATTTGGATGTATAAGATATGGGCTTGCATTTACCCAACTAGACTCCTGTCAGACTCTGCTCCAAACTTTGGTCACGCTTACAGCTGCTTGTTTAGGCAGAATGAGGAAGAATTCTAACAGTGATCTGGTTTTCTGTGTAAAATCTGTCAGGCTTTCAGAGACCAACCTGGAGCACTGTGAGATCACACTCCAGGTTTTCTACTGTTTAATCCATTGGAGTAAGCGTACAATTAATGCATTATAAGCAAATATAATAATTCATATATAGTCATAACACAATTATCCACAAGCTAAATATAATTGTACCAAACCAATTTGCAGGCACTTCTTTTCTCAAGGCAAAAACCTTCTTGGCCTATCTTCCAACAGGAGCCGTAGGTCAAGGAAGATGCCTTGACTTTTGAATTAACATCATCTTGGTTGGTTTCAGTCTGAGTCTATTTGTCCCCATCCTGGTTCTGACAGTCTACACTACAGGCATTGTCACAGAGCTATCGCAATGTGAAATGCAATGATTATTTAATTTATTTGTTTGTTAGTTGTTAAATTTATTTGCTGCTTCTATGCTGTGGTGCTACTCTAGGCGGTTTACAGTAATAAAAATGAAAAGACTGTAAATAGAACAGAAGTAAAATAATAGAACTCATACAATAAACAATGAAAAAGGAGCACAAGAGAATACAAGGTTATCAATATGATAACCAAAGAGATGGGTGGGTGGAGAGCAGAGAGCCACAGGGAGGGGAGGGGGAGTCTGCCATCAATTCAGCAACCACCTCTAGTGTGGAATTCCCCTCATTTGGTCCCAGGGCCAACTGGCAGACCAGGTCTTCAAGCTCTTATGAAAGGATTGGAAGCTGGGGATAGATCTTATCCTAGACCAGGGGTGTCAAACTCAAGACCTGTGGGCCAGGTGCGGCCCATGGGGTGCTTAGATCTGGCCTGTGAGGCTGCCCTGGAAACAGCAAAGGACTAGTCTGTGGTACCTCTGCTAGTGAAAATAGAGCTCTGTTTTCAGCCATGATGGACCCTGTTTTTGGTTGTGACAGCCTCCTGCAGCCTTCTGCCAGTGAAAACAGCCCCTATTTTCACTGGTAGAGGGCTGCAGGAGGCAGTCACAGCCAAAAACAGGGCCCGGGGAGGCTGTGTGTGGCCCCCCCTGAACTCCATTTTTGCTGGCAGAAGGCTAGCAAAAAAAACCCTAAAAACAAAACAAAAGAGAAATGTTTGCTCTTTTGCATTTGAGTGTGCAAGAAGGGACAGGAAAGGAGAAAGGGAAAGAGGAAAGAAAAAGAAGAAAAGATAGGAAGAGAGCAAGGAAGGAAGAAGGAAAGAGGAGAAGGAAGAAGAAAGAATGAAGAGGGAAGGAAAATGATGAAGGAAGGATTATAATGAAAGTGAGGGAGGGTTTCAGGGAAGTCCTTCCTTAACACTTGGCCACCACAGATGCCCCCCATATGAGTGACATCCAGCTGGCCATTCTCACCTTGGCCATGATCCCCCCCCCCGGCCCCCTGAGGTCAAACACAACCCTGATGCGCCACCCAAAGAAATTGAGTTTGATACCCCTGCCCTAGACAATAAGATGTTCCAAAGGATGGGTGCTGTAGCAGAGAAGACTCTTTTTCTGATCCTGATAGCCAGAGTTCTTTGGCAGATGACTTCTGAAGTAGGCCCTCATGCCAGTACGAGTAACAGTAACAGAGTTGGAAGGGACCTTGGAGGTCATCTAGTCCAACTCCCTGCTCACGCAGGATACTTATACTAGGGATTTGAACCACCGAACTGCTGACCTTTCTGATTGACAAGCTCGGCGTCTTAGCCCCTGAGCCACCTAATAGAATGGGCTTGTCCTAACTGAACAAGGTGATTCATCAGATAACCTGGATCAATGCAAGTTTGATCATAATATGATATTCTTTATAAGAGGGCATTGCTCCATTGTAAGACAGTTAAGATAAGCCTTGCAGAACCAGATGGTTGAAGCAGACCCCCTTGCCAAGTTCATTTTTTCTCTAGAAGAAAACAGTATATGGAAAATGGGCAAATGGTGCCAGATAGCTCAGGGCACACTAGGCAGCAGGTACAATGCTTGCTTTAGAATTGACCAAGCAGAATTAAAGATTTGTTTTTGCTTTTATTATGTATTCAGTGAAATGACAGGAACAATTGTGAATATTAAAATAGTTTTCCTTAAAAAAAAAAATCTGTGGGAGTGGAGATTTGGATGTAGGTGGGGGAGAGTTACTGAGGTGCTGTGTTTGTTTCCAATGCTGTAATGAAATGGATATTGAACTCCTCCTTTACTAGACGTTCAACTGATCAGATTTATCATTAAAAAAAGGAGAAAGAAATGGGAGAATTTTCAATTTCCTCCTTGCCCCAGCTTATTGAAAAAAAATTTATAGAAAAGGAGATGCACAGCATTGAATGCAAATCCATATTAGCTAATTCCTTTTGCTTGCTTATTGCTTGTTTTGCTTGCTTTTGCCACCTGAGTTTTTTTCCCCTCCCCTGAAATTTCTTGAAGGAAAGCTGCCGAAAGGTGACAAAATCTGTGGAGGATGCTGAAATTAAGACCAGCGTGCTGGAAGAAAACTCAGCCTACTTGCAGGTGAGAGAGAGAGGATGCCCATTTTTGCCTTTACCTTTTTATATTTTTATCAAGAGATTCTCTTTCAATTAAATGCAAAGTGTGAACCTTTTAGCAGAAGAAAACCATTCCCTACTAGGAATTAAGGAGATTATAATTCAGGTCCTCTATCAATCATCAAAGCTCTCCCAGGCTCACCTATGCACAAGATGATAGTTGGAAAATTTGGAAAAGAGAGCTCCGCACAAGAGAAATAAGCACCCTCAACAATGCTTGATTTCTTGTGGTATAGTTTAGTTTACAGCAATATGAAAATGGTTTGTTATTATTTTTTCTGAGATTTTGCTTTTAAAGTCTCACCAGTGTTGTGTAGGGATTAACTTTGGACTGGCACTGAAGAGACACTAGTCCTGTCCTCACCTGTAGACACACATATGGTTGGTTTCTTCCAACCATATCCCTTCAAAGAGACTGGGCTGAGAGAGGGAGGGAGTGGGGGGTCTTTGGGCCAGTCTCTTCCTCTCTTAGCCCAGTTCCCTGAAAGGAATAGCACAAAGACTCAAAAAGAAAGCAACACAAGACTGCATCCTTCTGAGGATTTGCTGAGTTGTGTTTTCTAAAGGTTCACTTTGAGGTGAAGGATATCTTTCAGATGAACAATATGTTCCTCCTCTTGCTTTAGCCCAGTTGTGTACCACATCTGCAGCCAAGCCAAGCCAAGATAACCAATTGTTCCAGCAGCCCATTGGGCAGGAAGGAAAGGAAATGAAGAAACAAATCAGCTTGTTAAATAAGATAGTTGGAATCACCTAATTGGAGTCCTGGTCCAGTTTTAAGTTTGTTGCAATGCACATAACAAAATGGACAGGATTTAATCAAGTAATCACAACTGCCATATTGACTTCTTTGACTCCTGCCCCGCCAAATGCCCCCAAGGGAAATTAAAGTAATTGAGACACGCACACATACACATAACAGCCAGCAAGGATAACTTTGTTCTATGTTAGCTTTTCCCAGGCTGGCATTCCCAGGCCAGATGTATTGGACTACTACAACTGGAGAGCCTAGCTAGCCCAGCTATATGGTTGGGAATTAAAGAGGATTGTGATCTATAACATCTGGAGGATGCCAAGATATTTTGTTACCTCTGTTGCTCCCTGTTACTTTCTTTGTGGATTTGAACTCTAATAAAACGTTTTACTGTATCAGCATGCTAATTGGAAAAGAGAGCAGCACATAAATATACTCAATACCCGAAATTAATCTCATTTTGTCTCTGTCACTTCCTCCACTTTGTTTAGGAGAAACTGCATAACTTACAGCAACAGGTTCAAATAGAAGACTTTCGTTGGTAAGGCCTCAATTGGTGGACCAGGGGATGGCGAGTGGGGTTTCCAAACAACTTTTGTACTTGATAAGTAGCATGATGGCAACATCCCCAAAGTTGCTCATCCTTGGGGAGAGGGAACTCCAGTAGTGCACTGCTGCTCTCTTGGTACCTCTCTGAGGAGGGAATGGGAAGGGAGGAGCCTTTATTTTGATAGAGGCAACAAGATATCCTCCAACTGGTCTCTTTCTATCACATCTCACTCTAGGAAATGCATGCTGGAGTTGGCCCAGAAGGAGGTGTTGCGACTATTGGCACAGCTGGGGCTATGCTTGGAGGGAGTGCTTCCCCAGAGGGAAAGGGTACAAGTGGAACAAGGCCAGGAGCTTAGGATGCTGAGGGAAGAACTGGATGAAGTCTCTGCTGCGTATGTGCCCTTTTTTGAGCAAAGAGGCTCCCTTGAAGCTGGAAAGCCATGTCTCTCCTCCAATCTCCAGTTCTCTTAGGTCCTTCTGAGTTATGGCCTCTTATTCCTAATGAAAGTAGGACCAGATTTAAGAGATGATGGAGGAAAGAACAAACCATTGATTACTGTTCCTTAGAGTTAATCTTTCCAGTTCAACTAGAGGTCTATTATTAGATAATGATAGCAAGTCTTTGTAGTGATGGGGTTTACTCCCTACATATTTATACTAGGGTTTTTCCCCCATATGGGTGTAGTTTAGAAAAGTTGACTACAAGTTCCATGATCCTCATTTTGTATTGATGCAGTATTATAGCCTACACATCTGTAGGGAATATTAGTATATTATTAGTTAGTGCCTTGTTTCCCTGTAACTGATTACTATATTTTTTCTTTTAAAAAGTGAAGCTTTCTAATGTTTGTGGATCTTCCAAGGGCAAGCTTCATTAATCTGCCAATGATCCCTTCTCTCTGCCTTTTTTCTCAGCAGGTCTTTTTTCTGTAACAGTGTACATTTAATTCTGCCTCTCTTTGCTTCAAAAATATCAGATGGTAGAAAAATTCAAACATCAGATTCAGAATAAACAGGGTGTGTGGGAGTCTTCCAGCATAATTTTGACAAGTCTCCAGTTGCAGATGAAATCCCTCATCCAGCTCCCCCACTTCCCCCATTGTAATGAAGAGTAAGAGAGAATAAAACGCAGAGGAACAGGGAGTGTGCAGCTTCTCCTGAAACACAAATACCCCAAACCAGGAAGTCACGATTCTTCAGTCAACCTAATTGGACTGTGTAAAATGAGATAGCTCCAATTTCAAGACATGCTCCACAGATAAGAAAGCCTACTATTCTATGTGGCAGGCAAAATATACATCTCTCTGAGCTGCTAAAGGGCTATGAATTTGGAAATTTTGGAAATTTGCCATTCACTTACAGCTGCTGTCTTCCCTTTCTTTTATGCCAGGGCAAAGCGGGCATCAGCATCTCTCACTCAAGTCCGGGCAGACCTGAATGGACTCCTGGAAGACATATCCCGACATCTTGCAACACTGAAGAATATGGAAGCATCCGACCGGCCTCCTAATTGTGCTAGATGTTCCAGGTAACTAGTTAAACCTCTGGGTCAGAATTGAAGAATACAGACCAGCCTGATAATGAGAATCAGAAGGTTAGACTAAGGAAGGATGTAGTGTTTTGGTTTCCTTCATTTCAGTCAGGGCAGTGTCATAAAACCACTAAGCAATGATTTGCTTAATTGCAATTTATTAAACAAAGCATTACAGAGAGTCTGTGTCTTACTATTGTAAGTCATAAACCACAGATGGACCTGTACTGTTGCTTAATTTCCCATTCTGCTAGTGGTTGCAACAGGTCTTCCAGTGACTTGCTTATTCCAGGAGAGGTATGCTATACCAGAGAGATTTCCTCTTATGTCTGAAATTGTTAAGAGAAAAAATGTATTTCACTTATGGAACTCTGGCTTCTATTTCCAGACTTACTTTCTCTTTTTGACTCAAAAACTATACCATAGAAATTTGGCATTCTGTCTTTAAAATGTGACAGTACATTTTGGGATGTTTTTGGCATGGCAGATGGATGCTGGCTTTGGCATAACCTCTGGTTTATAATCCCCACGGGCCACAAAAACTAAGATAAAACCAAACATACAATACTATGATTTAGCATGATGGATTGACTGATTAAATCAATTTAATAGCTTCCCAGTTGACACAGGGTAGTGTACACCAATAGAAAGCAATGTGTAATAAACTCTCAACATTAAAATTCCTAAAGTAACATTCAACCAAATCTTTAAGCAGTCAAATGGCACAAAAACCTCCATCCAGTATTTGGGGGGAAAGCCAGGTCTTGGTAACTAAGCTGTATGAACATCAACTCCCAAAATTCCTGAGCCAGTTCACAATTCATTGAGCATGAGTTGAAATATACCCAGCTTAAAGTTGCCAAGATTGAAAAATAATTTCTTACTGGATGGGCCTGATATATCAGAACAGCTATAAACTCTTAAGATTTTTCTTTCAAGGACTATCCAAAATATTTGCTTAAGCAGCCCATGAATGGTACGTCAGTTAGAAATACTGACTTGATATTATAGATTTCCTTTCATAGACCAGCAGATAATTGCAGTTTTTCAGTTCACAGAAGAGAAGGTTCAGTATTACAGAAGCAAGTGAATTGACTACTCACATAAACAGTTAATTGGCTGCTGCTGAAAATGCAGTTTTCTACAAAATCCAGCCTCTGGCATTGGCTTAGATTCCTGAGAACATCTGTTTTCATTTATTTAAAAAAAATTAAGTTGCTAAAGCTCATGTAATTGGCATGCATGTTTAAAGAATCAAGAAGAGTTGGGTTTTAAAAAGGCTGCTTTTTAAAACTCTCTTTGCTGCTTAAATGTTTCATACATATTGCCTACCTCCCGTTCTTTCTTCTAATGGTATTTTAAGACCACCGTGTTCAGTTCCGGAAAAAGGGGAATTTGTCCTAAAGCAATATTAAGTTGGACCAGTGCTTCTTTGTCATATTTATATTAAATAAGCTCACTTCCAGAGATATCTTATATTTATGTTATTTTCAGCACAGCAAATTGCACTCTTCTGACATTGCATGAAGGGAGTTTCCTTGACTCTGTACCTGGGCTGTTTTTCTCTCTTTCAAGACTTAAGCCTATCATACTTTCTACATTGACTGACTGTGTAAATGGCATCCCTTCTTTTCTTTTCTTCTTTTCTTTTTCACCTCTTGGTTCCCACCCACAGCTACAGCATTGTGAATACAGAGGTGCTGCGAAAGATGTTTGAACATGCAGTGGCACCCATTTTGGAGGAGCTGAAGCAGCGGGCCCAATCAGAAGGCATATGCCCCAGCTGCCAGCGTTTGCAGAAGACGATGACACAGTGAGGCACAGAGTAAACTAACCCCAGACCCTCCTGCCCCCAATAAAATGTTTCCAGAGTGCAGTCTTTCTGGAGCATTTTTCTGATCCTAAGTTGATGCAGGCCAGACCCTGAATCCTATTCCCATTCTATTCGGACATCAGTTCCCCAAAATTTCTGGGAGAAAAATATTTTTAAATACTGGAGTTAAATTTAGGATCTTCAGTGGGCAAAGCACAATAACTGTCACTAAGCTTTTGTTCCTCTCCTCTTGGCTCATACAGGGAATTCAGTCCACAGCCCAAAAGTGAAATGAAAATCCTGCATGTGCTTTCCTGAGCACTTCCATTAGTGCTGAATGATAGATTCAGTGTGACTGAAAGTGAAAGTTGAGAGGGAACAAACATTGACAGGGAACAATCAACAATATTAATTGCAACGATAAATGTAAATTAAATTTTGTTTTTCCCTGGTCCTGTTGATTTTGGAGAGTGCAGCTTCCTGTTGTTTTTCCAAATATTACTCAGATCTGATTAGTGCCACACATCACTCAGCTACAGTTTTTGTACCAAGTCCTCAATTAGTGGTTTTCCAATGCAGGTCTATGTTGCTCCTCTTCTCTGAATAACTGTTCCCATATTTTATGGGGGGGATAATAACACTAAGGTTGGTGTAGGACAGTAAAACAATGTGAAAAAATGTTAGCTAAACATCAGGCTTTGCTCCTGGACAATAAATCTAAAGACATTGAAGGAAAAAGTATTCCAAAAATAGTGAATTCTGTGTGATGCAACATACTCCCTGTGCAAGTTTCAGATTTTTGGATATGGGATCTCAAAAGGTGTTTTTTTTTTTTGAGGGAGGACCCATTACTGAACCTCCGCTGGACAACTGTGCCAAATTCATTCCTCAGCTTGAGGCTCTATATGTAGGTCCCATAAAAACTCAAAGCAGGAATCACCAGACTTGGGAACTTAAACAAGGGTGCCATGCAGTGGCTGAATATGTAAGTACATTTAAGTTACCGTATATACTCGAATATAAGCCGAGTTTTTCAGCACGTTTTTCAGGCTGAAAAAAGCTCCCCTCGGCTTATATTCGAGTCCCGAAAAAATGCCTTTTTCCCTGCAACCGTTTTGGCTCCCGTGGTTGCAGGGAAGCTTGCTAAAGCCAAAATGGGGTGTGGGGGTGTGTGGCGCCCCTCCCCCGCGCTCCTTTTTGGCTCCCAGGTGGTATAAACAGAGCGCAGCCCTTGCCATCTGGAATGAATAGTATTGTTGTGGCGGAGGGGAGGGGGCGGCAGAAGCTCTTTTTGGACTTCTTTAAGGTCTCTGGAAGCAGAAGAAAGAAAGTCAAACACTTCGTGATCCGTCCATGGAAGCAACCATGGTCCAGGGGCATCAGTGGGAGGGACCCCCCTCTGCGGCCAGTCGAGCACACTCTCACTTTGAAAGAATTAAAAAACGAAGAAAACAACCACCATCCTTTGAAGGACAGCAAAAACAAACTACAGCGCCTTGTTTGAAGGATCAGTGCCTAAAGCATTTTTTGTGTTCCGGCTGGTGGCGCAGCGATGATGCTTTAATGACTCATCGCTCACCTGGCGGTAGGGAGGGAAGGACACTGGGGATGGTGTAAGGCTCTCCGAAGCTCAAGCTGCGGGGCAGGACTTGCCCAGATCCCGCTCCGGAAAGTCCCAAGGAACTGTCACAATGCCGGTTTTCCTTTAAGAGATGAGAGCAGCCCTCGACCTCCGGGGCAATGTAAACTTCTGCCAAGGTGCTTGGTGAGGCTGGAGGAGACGCAAAAGCGGGAAACCTGGCTTTCGCCCGTTTTCAGGGCAAAGGGCGAACATCCACGAAGCAACTGTAGATCTCCGCTTATGGTTGTTTATTAGTATTATTCCGCAATTCAGGTTGCAAGTCCTCCGTCTCCCGAGGGATAAAATCCCAGAGGCCGAAGGGACACACGAGAGGCATACGATCTGGCTGCTTTTTTTTTCTTTCTTCCTTTTTTTTACGAGCGGAAGTTTTTTTCCTGTCCCTTCCCGTCCCTTTTTCGCCAAGCCAAGCTGCAAGAGGGGGAAGCATCCTCTTACACTGGAGTCTGGGTCCTGGTGCTCCCCAGCGCCGGATTGGAGATGCTTCTTTTCTCTCGCCTCCTGGCGACGCTGTGTCATCTCCTTTCTACCCTACTTCGAAAGTCGGCAGGACTAACCACGTCTTTGCAAGACCGGGCGCCTGTGGCCGTCCGCGTGTGCACTTCACGTGTGTGTATGTGCTTCCTCCCCGTCTCCCCGCTGTTGTTAGCACCACCGCCACCTCTTCCCAATGTTGCTGCTGCTGCCACCTCAAATTTTGCTCTCCATTGCGGACACCAGCTTCCGCAAAGCAAAATCCAGCTTCATTTGCTGTGCAAATGAAAGTAATGCTTCGCTCCCACAGCTTCCAGCCATCGCAAACGCCGCTTCTTCCCGCTTCTGCCGCCCCCTCCCCTCCGCCACAACAGCACCATTCATTCCAGATGGCGAGGGCGGAGACAGAGAAAGAGACAAAGAATGAAAGAGAGACTGAGAGAGAGAGAAAGCGAGAGAATCAGAATGGGACACAGAGAGAAAGAGACAAAGAATGAAAAGTAGAGAAAGACAGAATGAAAGAGAGAATCCGACAAAGAGACAGAGAATCAGAATGAGAGAGAAAGAGTGGAGAGAGAGAGAGAAAGGGGGAGAGAGAAAGAATGAGAAAGAGTGGGAGAGAGAGAAAGAATGAGAGAGAAAGAAGGGGAGAGAAAGAATGAGAAAGGGGGAGAGAGAAAGAATGAGAGAGAGAGTGGCGGAAAGAGAGAAAGGGGGAGAGAAAGAATGAGAAAGAGTGGGAGTGACAAGATAGGGCAAAAACGTAAAATGTGAGGACAGTCGTAAGTTCGAGGACTGGTCACAAGTGCGAGGACCAGTCAAAAATAACTTTTTCAGCCCTCTGAGTAGTCCATATGCACAAAAGGACTACCCAGAGGGCTGAAAAAAGTGATTTCTGACAGGTCCTCGCACTTTTGACCGGTCTTCGCACTTATGACTGGTCATCATTTATGCCCATTGTAGCATTCTTAACAACCGTGTCACTCATTTCACAACTGCTTCTCTTCACCATGATGACAAGATTTTTGTTTTTGTTGATCCTCTTTTCCACTTACAAAGCTAGTTTACTGTTTTTCTTTGAAATCAATATTCAAAAACATTTAACCTACTGATGCCTCAGTTAATGTAATTTTATTGGTATCTATTTTTATTTTGAAATTTACCAGTAGCCGCTGCATTTCCCACCCCCGGCTTATACTCGAGTCAATAAGTTTTCCCAGGTTTTTTTGTGGTAAAATTGAGTGCCTCGGCTTATATTCGGGTCGACTTATACTTGAGTATATACGGTAATTTCTAAGAATTTGACATAGAATAATACTGCATATATCAATTTAAAGAAGGTTTGATAGATGAAACTTTAGATGATCTAGCTAAACTTGAATGTTCAGATCTTTTGAAAGAATTAATATAGCTGTATCTTCATAGAGAATTCTTTATTCTTTATTGGCCAAGTGTGATTGACGCAAAGAATTTGTCTTTGGTGCATATGCTCTCAGTGTACATAAAAAGAAAAAAATACATACATCAAGAATCATAAAATAAAGCACTTAGTGATAACCACTAGGTTACTAATAAGCAATCAAATCATACTAGGAAACAAATAAAACCATATAAATCGTAAAGATACAAGCAACATGGTTATAGTCATTGATAAGTGTTTACAGTAATGGAACATTAGATCTTAAGCCAACAACATATTGTCAAATCTACGGTCTCCCTCAGATTGATGCCTATCTCTGAACATACATCATCAGAGGAAACCATACAGTTCAGGGTAGCTCACCCTCAACTGACTGAAACAGGAAAGGCTCAAAGGTGCAGAGAGGGTTTTTATTTGTACTGTGGGCTCCAGGGACATCTACCTATCACATGCCCTGCCAAGATCATTGGCTTGGCTTTGTCAATTACTATTGAAAATATATACATCATTTTGTAGATTTCACTGCACCTCTGGTCCTGCCCATTGCTCAGGAAAACATTAATTTAGAATGAAGATGCACAACGTATTTTTGGAGCTTTAAAGACTGCTTTTGCATCAGAATCCGTCCTCCTTCAGATATGACTATGGGGTAGTACTAGTAGAAGCTGCAAACATTCAAGCTTTTGAAACATGGAGATATATCTTAGAGGAGGCATGATACTCTGTGTAAATATGCACTGACCCCCAGAATTGAGAGCTGTTAAGTTCTGGTGGTCAGTGCATACTTGCTCCAGGCCACTTGGACTCTTCAAGACAATTTAATTATGGGATTTTTGATCACCATGAATCAGGATGATGCAACCTCCTGCTCAGCCTGTCATAGAATAAAAGATGCACTAGTCAAGTAATGAGGACTTTTGGTGCCATCACCCATCCCAATATATTGTTGGGCCACTTATCATTAGACTTTATAAATTAAGCAAGGGGAAAAGGGGCCTTTTGGTGATGGTGGACACTTTAGCAAAAATGGCTCATTTCACAATCTGCTCAGGACTTCCTCCAATCAAAGACACAACTCAGTGATTTTTACAATGTATCTTCTGTTTATATGACTTATCTGACCAATTGGTATCGGTTGCACAATTTACTACCAAGTTTTGATAAAAACTTTTCAAAAGTCATGGGGTCCAGATCCACTTCTGTGCATCATCTGGAATCTTCTGGGCAGATGGCACAGATGGAATCTGGAGATTTCAAGGCAGACTTCACCACAATCACTACAGGAAACGCAAAAGGATTTTTAAAGAGATGATACTGAATTGAGTGCCATAGGTATTGACTTGTCTACATTCTTGGTTTGACCATAGATTACAAATGATGCTAAGGAGTTAGATGTTCTACTCCCCCTCGCCACCTGAAAAGAACTCTGTTCCAACTGCCAGTTACCTCGCATTCTGTTACCTCAGTTCAAACTGGCAGATGTTCCACTCTTTCACTTAGGACTGTTCTGGGGCTCCTTACAGTACTAAATGTTGCTACCTCATCAAAATGTCTACGCCTTCCACCTATGGAACTGCTTCCAAACTCAAGGCGGTGGGAGCTATATTCCCTTATGAGTTTCAATCACCGACTACCACTGAGCCAACGGATTGTGAACCAAATTTCTCCTGCATAGTCTCCTAGTCCCAAATCACTTCTTACATTGACCTCAGTTCAGACAAATCTGTTCCTTCTACTGTAATACTAGTTGTTAACATGCATGTCCACCTTCAACGTGATTTGATGGCAGAAGAGTTTTATAACTTATTACTTGATATTGATGATGGCTTTTGGAAGCTTTTGGAAGAGGAGGGAAGAATATTCCAAGTAACCTTGTGATATTGTGAGGGATCTGATCAGCTTGACTGACAGAATATACCCCAACATTCATTAGGCTGGAGTGGCTTGCGCTTCGTGGCTGAGGGGAAGAGCTATTCTCACTCCAACAAATGACTCAGCCAACAGCATCAACAACTTTCTGCTGGAGAAGCTGTCCACTGAGTATATGAAGTACGAATCTGTGGACTTGGTAATGGAGGTCGAGGATGCTGTACATTACCCTGTGAAGTTCTTGCACACTCTCAGCCCACCAGGATTACCACCTCATGTCTTCTACTTTAAGGTTGGAGCTCCAATCATGTTATGCAATCTAACCCCTCCAAAACTGTGCAATGGCACCAGGCTTCAGGTGAAGACTCTGTACAAACACATAATCGAAGCCACTATTTTCACAGGCGTCAATCAGGGAGAAACCATTTTCATACCCCATTTCAATTCCTCTGATACCATCAGACTACCACTTCGAGTTGAAATGTCTACAATTTCCCGTTAAGGTGTGCTACACCATCACCATTAATAAGGCACAGGGACAGACTTTGAAAATGGCTGGTGTGCATCTGAGGAGTGACTGTTTCTCCCATGGCCAGTTGTATGTGGCATGCTCCAGAGTCAGTTCACCTGACAGCCTGGTCATCCTCCAGCCAGAGAGCAAAACCAGGAATGTTGTTTACAGGGAGGTCCTGAGCAATTCGTCTGAGGGAGGAATTGAAAGTCTATTCTATGCAAGTTATTAGCCTGGCTACGTAGACAAAAAAGCCACGGTTGCTGGTGGGATTAAAGGGTTTAAACCCATCTATTTTATTGTTGTTAGACTTACAATAATGACTTAATCTGTAACAGAAACTTAGCTTACTATCTCTGACGAAATAATACAGTGCTTTTTTAACTACTCATTAATTTTCAAGCTTTAAGTGTCAATTTATTAAGCCCGATCACATAGTTTCGAAGCAAAGCACGGGTATTCAGCTAGTTTACTATTTAAGCAGTAACTATATGGTATTGGTAATATCAAAGATTGAACCTAAAATTTTCCATTAGCAAGAAATTCACATTCTTCACTAAGCAATACAGTCATTAAGTGAACAATCATGTGACTAGATTTATGGCATCACTTCTGCCATAGTAGTTAAGTGATTAACCTGTGGTCATTAAGCAAAACATCACATGACCACTACTTGCTATTTTATTGCTGGATTTTATTCCATTGATTCTGCTTTTGGAAAGTTGGCTATAAAATATACAAATGCTGAAAGCATGACTGTGGGTAACTATCATAAATGCCTAGTTTGCCAAGTACCCAAATCATAATCACATGTCTGCAGGGATGCTGCAAGAAGTATGAGCACAAGTTATAAAATTATTTTTTCAGTACTGCGGTAATTTCAAACAATCACTAAACAGGGCAGTCATTATGAACTACCCCTATATGGGTAAAAGAAGTTTTGTAGAAGAAAATAGTTGCTTGTGGAAATCGTACATGCCAAGAACTAATATGAAGGTAGCCAATTTCATATTTAGCTGGAAGTGGGGCTTGCTGGTTGAAATGTAACAAATGAACATCTCTAGCAAGTCTCTTGAGTATTTGTGTCCTGCTCAAAACAGTAAATGTATTCAACACACCTTCCGCCTCCTATTTTCCCTACAACAATCCTGTGAGGTGGGTTGAGCTGTGAGTGACTGCCCAAAAGTAACCTAGCTGACCTTCATAGCTAAGACAGGATTTGAACTCACGGCCTCCAGCTTTCTAGCCTGCTGCCTTAACCACTAGACTAAATCAGAATGAAGAAGTGTGCAGTATACTTTTTTAGTATCTTGACACTAAATCCTCGATTCCTTATCTTGAAATCTTACATATCCTGAGCTGTTGTGTGCATTGTACACAGTACAATGAAATTAGTAAATTAGGCTAAAATCAGTATGGGTTGTTTATGTCCAGTAGGTTGTGGGAACTCAGCTTTTGGTGACCCACTTCTTCATGTTTTGGCATTCTGTATTGATTTTGGCATACCCTATAATATGACCACTGCAGTTGTGCTTTATTGGGATTTATAATTAATGTGATGTTGCCATTAGAGTTGTAGCTCTTATAAAAGTGGTCTCAGTGCTCCATCTCTTTCCCACTACACACCCTTGCCATACAGGTGTGGTCCCAACTGCCAGCCTTATTGCTTGCCTGAAGAATCCCAATGACGTCAAGACATATGTCTGTCTGGCAATATCCAGGCTCAGCAGGTTGAGTGAGTAAAGGAGAGCCAAGAATCCTTTCCTTTGTTTAGTATTATATCATCATGTTTTGTTTCAGCATTTTTTAAAACATTTGTGGTAAAGTTTGTGTTTGTGGAGAAACTGTAATGATCTTGCAATTCATTGTGACTAAGTCTGTACATGAAGTTGCGACATCTTAATTCTCCAAAGAAAGTACAGTCACTGTTCTTTTTTTCCCATTGTGCATTCTATTTTTTGTTGGGCGTAGATTGTCTGATACAGAAGTTGAGTGTAGATACCCAAAAGAGGGCAATGAGGAGTAACTTGGGTGGATGACAGAGAGAACAGCGTCCTAATTGAGGATGTGATAAAGATGTTTTCTCCTCCTGTCATTTAATGGTGGAGGGACAAAAGAAGAAAGTGTCAGCGTTCCAAGAAATGCACCCATAGAAAGTAGATATGGAGTCTTAATCATTTCCTTCTACAGAGCTATGAGCTTGCCTCCTTTGGAACAAGTATCCACTTGAGAGCAGAACAGTAGATTGAGAACATGGACAGTTGCCTATAGGATGTGGAGGAGGATTTTCTGGAGTTTCTCCCATAAAATTTTGCCTTTAATGGAAGCTTCTCTTCCTGGCTGATAGCTTCCTCCATTTCCTCCTCCTGGAAAATATGATTGTTTTGATAGACCAGATGTGGAGATTCTGACCGGCTCTCTGGGCTGCCCTGCTTGTATGCTCTCCTTTCAGATTGTCTCTTTGGCCTCCACAGACCTCCAGGACTACGCTTCTTATTTTGTGCCAGCCCCTTGGCTCTCAATCAAGCTTCTGCAGCTGCTGCAGTGTTACCCTCCCCCAGGTAACAAATATGCTCAATAAAGTCATATAGTCAAGATAATACTGGAATATGCCAGCTTCCTGTGCTGGAGAATAGTTGCCTGAACTTGATTTGCAGTTCTTTCCTTAGTAAAGGCATAGAAGCAACACATCCTTTTATTATTAATATTTTACCTTGTTTTATCTCTTCATCACAACAATTTTTATTTATAATTCAGGATAATTGACTGCTTTGAATGCATTTTTGGCAAATAGATGGGATATGAATTTAATAAATAAAAGTTAGCTTCTCTTCATCACTTTTTTCCTAGGCCTAAGGAAGTCCCTTTTTCCTCCTCTATTAAAAACCCTGCACAAACATTATGCTCACACCCTTCCTATTGTCCTCTCCTTCTGCATTTGATGAAGAAAGAGATCCTGATAATACCTATAATTTTTGTAGCATTCCAAAAACACTGAGCTTTGGTTGCATTTCTTTATGGAGCCTTTCAGAACAACAGAGAATGGATGGTCCTAAACATATGAGAAACTGGAATGAAATATAGATCACCCTGGGTGGGTGGGAGAGATATGATGGCTGGCCAAAAGGGAGAAGATTCACTAACAGAGGAGCTCAAGAAAACACATTCAAGACTTTCAGAGACTGCATTTAACTCTTGAATTGCTATGAACATAGCAAGAAAGGAACCAACCGTGAGAAAGCAAATGTCTTTTGCACACTGACAATCACCTCCAGTCTATTAAACTAAAATATTTGAAATTGACTTCTGCCAGAAATTTTGGTAAACTGATGTCATATTAGAATGGGAACAAGATTCAGGGTAAGCAGCTTGGCAGCTTGTACATCCACAATGAAGATGGATCTGCTCCAAATCTCCCAGATCTTGACTTGGCCTGCATTGATTTAGGGTCAAAAGAATACTCCAGAAAGGCTGCACTCTGAAATCTTTTTATTGGGGGCAGGAAAGTCTGGGCTTAGTCTACTCTGTGCCTCACTGTATCGTAGTCTTCTACAAATGCTGGCAGCTGGGGCATACACCTTCTGCTTGGACTTGCTGCTTCAGCTCCTTCAAAATTGGTGCTGTTGCATGCTCAAACATCTTTTGCAGCACCTCTGTATTCGCAATGCTGTAGCTGTGGTTAGGAAATGAACGAGGAAGTGAAATTAAAGTCAATTGGAAGAGAGTTTAAAAAAACTTAGCAGGAAAAATGGGGGGGGGGCAGAGGAAACGAGAGGAGAAGGTATGAAAATTCTAAGCTTAAAGAGAATTTTTAAAAGCCATTTAAAATCCAGCTCCTTGATTCTTCTAAACATGCATGCCATTATCATGAGCTTTAGCAACTTGACCTTTTTCAAAGAAATGGAAACAGATGTTCTCAAGAATATAAAGCCAATGTCAGATACTCAATTTTGTAGAAAACTCCATTTTCAGCAACAGCCAATTAACTGCTCATGTGAATAGTCAATTTACTGGCTTCTGTAATACTGAACCTTCTCTTCTGTGAACTGGAAAATTGAAATTACTTGCTTGTCCATTAAAGGAAATCTGTAATATTAAGTCAGAGTTTTTTGTTAACATACTGTTCATGGACTGCTTAAGTAAGGATTTGGGGGGGGGGGGGTGTAATAATGGAAAAACCTTAAGAGTCTGTAACTGTTCTCATTCATCATGTCCATCCAATAAGAGTGTTTCTTACCCTTGGCAATGTCAAGCTGTAGAGGCTTTAACTAATGAAAACGGGAATTCTGGGAATTGACGTTCATACAGCATAAAATTGTCAAGTTTGAGAATCACTACAATATAAGCTATGACAAAGATAAGCATGTTCAGAGACTCCTCACTTAAGTTGCATTATTTGGAGCACCCAGGACTATTTTTTCACTGCCTGCCCGCTTACAGCACTCTTACCAAGATGCAAATGGCCCTGACAATATCTTTCAAAGGCTTGAGACCTGCCTTTTCCTCAGACACTGGGTATGGAGATTTCTGGATTGGATTGGATTTGATAAAGTTATTTTATTGTATTTTAATATTGAGTTTTATTGCTTGTTTTTTTATTGGTGTACACTATTCTGGTTCATATGTCAACTGGACAGCTATTAAACTGATCTAATCAGTCAATCAATCATGCTAAGTCATAATATGGTAAGTTTGGTTTTATCACAGTTTTTCTGGCCCTTGGGAATTACCAAATCCAGCACCCCATCTGCCATGTCACAAAATGTCGCAGACATTTGCAGAATGCCAAATTTCTATGTTTTTTAATCAAAAATGGCAAATAAGATGGGAATGGGAGTCCTAGCCCAGAGGATGAAATACATTTATATTTGTTAACAATTTCCTGTGACAGAAGCAGCAGCAGAAAACATCTCTTCTTGGATAAACAAGTCACTGGAAGATTTCCTGCAGCCCACCAGCAGGCTGGAAATTCAAGCAGTAATCCAGGCCAGTGGTGGGATTCAAGTAATTTAACAACCGGTTCTCTGCCCTAATGATTTCTTCCAACAGTTTGCCAACTGTTCAGAAAGTTAACAAACAGTTCTCCCAAAGTGGTGAGAATCCCACCATTGATCCAGGCCTACCTTTGATTTATGGCTTAACATGAAAAGATAGCCAATGCAGATAGTCCTCGTTAATGACCACATCATTCATATTTATGGATGCTTGCAGGGTCTCACAGTTGTGGGACCTTGATTTTTTGAGGGTTTTTTAAAAATGGATTTCTGGCATTTACTTCTGGGTTGGATAAAAATGCCCATTGAGTAAAATTGGTCCACTTATCAAGCCCTGTGGTGTTTGCTTAAGAATTGTGGTGTTTGCTTAATAGCCTCCACAAAAATAGTTGTAAAATTAGGTGTGGTCAGATGGTGACCTATTTCAACAACCGACATGACATATGACTATAATTCCAGACTCAATTAGTTATATAGTAAATCAAGGACTATGCTTTGTTTAATAAATAGTGATTAAGAAAACCATTATTTAGAGCCGTGATGGCAAACCTATGGCACGGGTGCCACAGGTGGCATATGGAGCCATATCAGTGGGCCCGTGAGCATTGCCATAGCTCAGCTCTAGTGCACATGCGTGTGCCAGCCAGCTCATTTTTGGGCTTTCCAATCCCACCGGAAGTTGGAAAATGGGCTGTTTCTGACCTCCCGGGGTGGAGAAGGCCGTTTTCGCCGTTTCCTACAAAGCCTCTGGAGCCTGGGGACAGTGAAAAACGAACCTACCAGGCCCACCGTGCCATCACGTGCTAAAAGCAGGGGGGCGCATGCGTAGGGGCGGGGCGCATTGAATTATGGGTGTGGGCACACACGTGGGTGACCTCCCTGCGCTCCCTCCTCTTTTGGCACGCGATGGCAAAAAAGTTAGCCATCACTGATTTAGAGGCTTTATGACATTAGCCTCCATGAAATCAAGGAAATCAAACTTAACATTGCCCCAATCTACACATCTTTTCTTAATCTATGGTAGCCTTTTGATTTTCATTATCAGGTTGGCTTATATTCTTCAATTCTGACCCTGAGGTTTGAACTAGGTACCTGGAACATCTAGCACAAGTAGGAGGAGGCCAATTAAGTGTTTCTATGTTCTTGAGCGTTCCAAGATACTGGGATACATCTTCCAGGAGTGGATTCACTTGCCAGAGCCCATCCAGGTCTACACGGAGCTGAGTCAGAGATACTGATGCCCGCTTTGCCCTGGTATGAGAAGGATGGAAAACGACAGTTGCAATAAGTAAAAATATCAAATATCCACAAATTCCAACTTCAAAGATCTGTAACAGCTCAGACAGATGCAAGTTTGCTTCTCCACATAGATCTTAGCTCTAGGAAACAGGAAACAGTGAATTGTTCTTGCCTCCATCATCTCTTAAATCTGGTCCTTCTTTCAGAGGGAATAAGAGGCCAAAACTCAGAAGGACCTAAGAGAATTGGAGATTAGAGGAGAGAAATGGCAATTCAAAATGGAGCCTCTGCTCAAGAGAGACACATACGTGGCAGAGACTTCATCCAGTTCTTCCCTCAGCATCCTGAGTGCTTGGCTTTGTTCCACTTGTGTCCTTTCATTCTGGGGAAGCACTCCCTCCAAGTGTACTCCCAACTGGACCAATAGTTGCAGCACCTCCTTCTGGGCCAACTCCAGCATGCATTTCCTAGAGTGAGATGTGATAGAAAGAGACCAGTTGGAGGATATCTTGTTGCCTCTATCAAAATCAAGGCTCCTCCCCTCCCATTCCCTCCTCAGAGGGGTACCAAGAGAGCAGCAGTGCACTACTGAAGTTCCCTCTCCCCAAAAATGGGCAACCTTGGGGATGTTGGCATCATGCTACTTATTAAGTAGCAATTGAGGTCTTACCAACGAAAGTCTTCTATTTGAACCTGTTGCTGTAAGTTACGCAGTTTCTCCTAAACAGAGTGGAGGAAGTGACAGAGACAAAATGAGATTAATTTGGGATATTGAGTATATTTATGTGCTGCTCTCTTTTCCAATTAGCATGCTGATACAGTAAAACGTTTTATTAGAGTTCAAATCCACAAAGAAAGTAACAGGGAGCAACAGAGGTAACAAAATATCTTGGCATCCTCCAGATCAGAGGTTCCCAATCGTTTTCGGTTCGCGGCTCCCATAGCAATCCGACTTGCAACTGCGCGGCTCCCATAGCAATCCGACTTGCAACTGCGCATGCGCATTAGACGTTTCAGAAATGGCGCATCAGCGTTAGACCCAGCGGGCGGAATATTTCGCGGCGCCCTTATGACGATAGCGCGGCTCCCCAGGGAGCCGCGGCGCACAGTTTGGGAACCACTGCTCCAGATGATATAGATCACAATCCTCTTTAATTCCCAACCATATAGCTGGGCTAGCTAGGCTCTCCAGTTGTAGTAGTCCAATACATCTGGCCTGGGAATGCCAGCCTGGGAAAGGCTAACATAGAACAAAGTTATCCTTGTTGGTGGTTATGTGTATGTGTGCGTGTCTCAATTACTTTAATTTCCCTTGGGGGCATTTGGCGGGGCAGGAGTCAAAGAAGTCAATATGGCAGTTGTGATTACTTGATTAAATCCTGTCCATTTTGTGATGTGCATTGCAACAAACTTAAAACTGGACCAGGACTCCAATTAGGTGATTCCAACTATCTTATTTAACAAGCTGATTTGTTTCTTCATTTCCTTTCCTTCCTGCCCAATGGGCTGCTGGAACAATTGGTTATCTTGGCTTGGCTTGGTTGCAGATGTGGTACACAACTGGGCTAAAGCAAGAGGAGGAACATATTGTTCATCTGAAAGATATCCTTCACCTCAAAGTGAACCTTTAGAAAACACAACTCAGCAAATTCTCAGAACGATGCAGTCTTGTGTTGCTTTCTTTTTGAGTGTTTGTGATGAAATCTAAATAATTCCAAACTTTTTGAATTTAATAAGAGGCTAAATAAAAGGGACAAACTGCAGGATCACTTAGGGAATTTAAAACAAGGGACCGTTCTTCTTCCAGAAATCCAAGGATGGGCAAGATGGAGAATTTACACTACCCTTTCCTCCTCCTCCTCCTCTTCCCCCTTTTATTTAGGAGCCTACAGAGGACAGCAACTAATTGATTGTGGCTGTCTTGACACTTAACCATACAATACTCAGATAACCCACCAGGAAATGATATGACTATAAATAACTCTGGTGATTAATTAGATTTCCACCCCAACTTTGAACGAGAAACTTTTAACTCTTCTGGTTCCTTCCAGTGCTATTCCTTTCAGGGGACTGGGCTAAGTGAGGAAGGGGCTGGCTGAAAGACCCCCACTCCCTCCCTCTCTCAGCCCAGCGTCTTCAAAGGAATATGGTTGGAAGAAACCAACCATTTATGTTTCTTCAGATGAGGACAGGACTAGAGCCAGTGTCTCTTCAGTGCCAGTCCAAAGTTAATCCCTACACAGCACTGGTGAGACTTTAAAAGCAAAATCTCAGAAAAGGTAACCACAAACCATTTTCATTTTGCTGTTTAAAATTTATACCACAAGGAATCAAGTAAGGTTGCGGGTGCTTATTTCTCTTGTGCACAGTTACCTTCTCCAAATTTTCCATATATGATCTTTTGCAGTAAGCGAAGCTGAGAGAGAGAGAGAGAGAGAGCTTTGATGGTTGACCTTGGATCTGAATTATAACCTCCTTAACCCAGAGGTGGGTTTCAGCAGGTTCTGGAGAACTGGGAATGGAAATTATGAGTAGTTCGGAGAACCGGTAATAAAAAGTCTGACTGGCCTCACCCCCATCTATTCTCTGCCTCCTGAGTCCCAGATGATCGGGAGGAAATGGGGATTTTGCAGTAACCTTCCCCTGGATTGGGGAGGGAATGGAGATTTTACAGTATCCTTCCCATGCCACGCCCACCAAGCCACACCCACAGAACCGGTAGTAAAAAATGTTGAAACCCACCACTGCTTTAATCCCTAGTAGACAATGGCTTCCTTTTGGTAAAATGTTCATCCTTTTTTTTTTATTGGAAAGAGAATTTTTTGACAAAAATGAAAAAAGGAAAGGCTTAAAAGAGACATTTAGGGGGAAAATGGGTATCCTCTCTCTCACCTCCAAGAGGGCTGAGTTTTCTTTCAGCACACTGGTCTTAATTTCAGCATCCTCCACAGGTTTTGTCATCTTTTGGCAGCTTTCCTTCAAGAAATTTCACAGGTGGGAAAGAAACTCAGATGGCCAAACATTAAGCAAATGGAATTAGCTAACATGGATTTGCATTCAATGTGGTGCATCTCCTATTCTATAAAAGTCTTTCAAGAAGTTGTGGTACAGAGGAAGCTGAAAATTCTCCCATTTCTCTTTTTTTACTAATGATAAATTTATGGAATATATCTATAAATACTTCTGACTATCTTTTCAGTTTGATTGCACCACGTGCAAAATGTCCCTTATTGAGGAAGGTCTGGATTGGGGAGCACATGAAGTTAATAATAAATTAAAAGAAAAGCAAACTCAGATGAGTGTCTAGGTTGCTTGCCCAAATAAATGCTAGGCCCAACAAAAAGACATTAGAATTATTTTATGAGTATTATAGGAAGCCCACAATGGAATTATTTTCTGGGACCTTACAGGAAGTCCACCATGGAGCTAAACAGTACAGTCTCCATGTATACTACTATGATACTTTGGCTCTTGAATCAGATGCTACCTCAGGCAGACATCCAGCATGCCTTGTAGAAGCATCCATGAAGTTAGAGAAACACCATAATGGATTCTGTGTTTGACTTAAAGTTTGGCTGCTGCATTTCAATACCAGCTTACTTTTCCTCTGGATATTGAGGATGGAAGTGACAATGTGATAAATCTAAAGTAGCAGACACAGACAAGACTAGATGTTCCAATGGAACAGACACTTTCCATTCACTAGAGAAAGATGAGAAGTCGCATCCTCAAGTGGAATATCCACTTAAAATGATTTTTGGGAAAATTTGCAAGAGAACCTGTTAATCTACTGTAGCACTAAAGAGACTAGTGTTTTATGCACTTAAATACCTACCATACCATACAGTAGCTATTCCGATAATCACCTTATTATTTAAAGAGCCATAAGTTACTTATCTTTGGGGGGAAAGGAAAAAGAAGCATTTTTACTTGTTTATTATTAGAACGTTACTAATTCAGGGCAAGATAATTATCTAGTAAAGCAGCAACAGGTATGTGGGCTTGTGACTCATTTCCTCACCTGTTGCCTAGAAGTATCATCTTCATCTTCTGACCAAGCTGGCTTGATGGGAAGCAGAGGATCCCTTCTTTCATCTCCTGCTCCCCATGGCAGGCCTTCATCATCTGTGGATTCATTCTCACTAGTGGAATCATCATGTTCCTCATCAGTTAGATTCAGGAGAGAAACATTAGTACATGCAGAAGAACGCTTCAAGTTCAGATTAGGGCTTTCACTGGTAATATGGGGCTCAACTCTGGGTTGGGAAAAAGTACACATATTATCCTTAGATAATAGTAATGGACTTTTTTTCTCATAATATATCACAGAGAGGTAGTTTTGATAATTTACTACACCAAAGAGCCTTGTGATGCCTCAATGGGTAACATATTTCTTGGCAGCTTAAGCTTTTGGGAACCAAAAACAACCCTTGGCTGGTAACAATTGTATCATTTTTCTGCTATGCTTTCTAAACTCCCTTCATGAGCAAACAGTTGTCAATAGATGAAGATACTAAAATAATAACAAAATTCTAGTCCAGCTCTCCCAAACATGATACTTTCTAAGTACGTGTTTCTTGTTAACATCCTCAATTCATGGATTTACTATATGGAAATTCTGGAAGATCATCCTGGAAATTTTGAGAATTGAAATCCAATGCATTGTTAGAGCACCTGGTTTTCCTTATGTATTGCATCATTTATATATTGCAGCAAAGTTAACACATTTTGGGTGACTCACATACTGTCATACCCCTCTATCAATAAATTTAAGCAACAGATTATTCCAAAGAGATAGGGCAACTATCAAAAAGACTCCCATCCCCATCACTTTTTAAAGAGTGTGTGTGGGGGGGGGGGGTGTCCAAAGATGCCCCTCCCAGATAGGACACACAATATCTATGAGAAGAAGATGGTTCATAAAGTAGCATATATAGCCCAACGGGGAAAGTTTTATAGATTAAAATAAGGATTTTATAAAGGGAAATTTATTGCTAACCAATACATAGTTCACAGCCCAATGCTACCCTGCTGAAGCTGATCTCAACTCATAACCTTTGGGCACTAACTCGAGTTTTAAATAATCTTCAAATGCAGCCCACACATAATATATTGGAATAAACAATGTTGAAATAATGAAGATAAGAGTGTCTATTGTCAATGTCTTCAATGAATGCAATCCTCTCTAAAGCCAATGCTGGGGCACAAAATAAGACCAATTGTTTCTGAACAAGCAATAACTTCTTGCTGTAATTCGGTTTAACCTACTTTCTTGTCATCCCACTCAATCTCTCACTTTTCACACCCTTTGTGAGGATCTCCTCTGCATTTCCTGCTATGTTCAGGTTATAAGGTTTGGTGTCATTATGCATAGTAAATGCCATTGAACTCTCCCTCCAAACCAACAAATGACCTATCCCAGTGGTTTCATTTAAATAATAAACAGTAAAAGAAAGAGAATCAAGTCCTGGGGCACTACACATTCAAGTGACTTATGGTGTCACTTCTCTTGACATTACAAATATAATCGAGAATGGAACCTCTGCAGGATAATGCCACCCACATCCACCTGCCCACCCATCCACTCACCCACATCACATCCACCTATCTCTTAGATAATTAAAAAAAATACCATGGTCAGTGGTATAGAACATTATTGAGAAGTTTAAATGGACAAAGAATTTGAGCTGCTGGTCACAAAATTAACATCACAGAGAATTTTGTCTGCTACCTCAGAGTTCACAAGATCAAACCAAGCCCAAATCTTAAGATACTGCTTCAGCCATTCTGCTGGATTGTACCCATAGGGAGTCAAAGTCTATAGAAAAGGCTACAATAAATCAAATAAATAAAATAAATCAAGCCTAAACAAAGCCAGGATTTCTGAGATTTCAATGACAACAAACTTAAGGTGCAATTTTTTATCTAGCTGAGTGAACAAATGCCTCACTTAAGAAAGCAATAATTAACAGCCATGTATATATAAAACCTGGATTTTTCTCCAGCGTTATAATTGGGACCAGAAAATGAAGAAAAGAATGGGAAGAAGGCTTTCCCCCCCTACTTGCTTGGGCAAGAATCAGAAATGAGGTTTTTTTTAAAGGAGCAATGATTCATATGCTTTGCTAGAAAAGTAAACTAAATTGTGATCTCCTGAGATTGAATCAGCACAATGTATGCAGAAGGGCTGATTGGCTTTTGAGTTGCAGGTTGTTGGAACCAAAAACCAACTTGATTTGAGAGAATCAAATTAGTGCTGATGCCAAATACTCCCCCCAGGCCAGGGGTGAAATGCTCCCGGTTCGAACTGGATCACCCAATCCGGTAGCAATGGCAGCGGGTGCTTCAGAGAACCGGTAGCAAACATCTCTGCCCACCCCCCATGCCTAGCTGAGCCACGCAATCATCAGAGGCTTTTTTTTTAATGTTTAAAAGCATTTTTTCTACAACCTTCTGCTGAAGAAATGCTTTTAAAAATAAAAAAAAAGCCTTTTAAGATAATATTTAATACTTTAATATTTTAAAAGCATTTTTCTACAACCTCTTTGGCCGAAAAGGTTTAAGAAAAAATTCTTTTAAAAGTTAAAAAAAAAAAAGGCCATGTCCACCCAGTCACATTCTTCCCCCCCCCCCCCCACGTCACGGCCACAGAACTGTTAGTAACAAATTTTACATTTCACCACTGCCCCAGGCTAGATGAATTCTCACAACACCTACCCAGTTATTGTCAGCAATAACTACTGTTATGGAGCCTGCCCTAGATCAGATGAGATTCGTTATCTACTTAGCCTAATGTTGGAGTACAAACTTTCATTATTCTTAGCTTAACCATGCAGGCTACAAATTCTGGAAGCTACAGCCCAACAAAGCTGGGATCTGAAGGGAACAGCTCTTCATAATCCAGAGGAGAAAATTACTTTTTTTTGCGTCATCTGCTTTGGTCTTTTTGCCTGAAGATGCCTAGGACTGAACCTGAAAACATTTGTAGGCAAACAGATGTACTACTGGGCATACTCTCACCCCTCCCTGTATGTTCCCATATGCTGCAACAAATACACTGATACTTTCCCTTCCCATGTCACTCACCCATGGAAAGGGATGGTTTTCTTCTTTTGGGGGATGCTAGTAGACTTTCCAAACTCCTCCTTGCTGCCCTGAGCCTGACTCTCAATTCCTGTTGGTGTGTCTCCAGCCTCATTTATTTCTTTGAATTGCCAGATGGTCTTCACCATGTTGGCCATTACTAGGTTGGGGGTCAATACCTGGTATGAGCACAAATTTTCTTGTCTGCACCTGGGAACATCTATCAGTTATAATCCAGTCTACTCTCCAAGTGGAGCATGGATTTCCCAGCTGCTGCTATGACCTCACAACAGTTGCCATGGTGACCCCATTTTTCCATCAACAGTTTATATCACCAACATTCTATGATGTCAGTGTAGTGTTCAATGGAAAGAAAATTAATCCAAGGCTGTAATGTTGACATCAAAGGAATTTCATTGATATAGCTCAGGAGTCCTCAAACTTTTTAAACAGGGGTCTAATTCATGGTTCCTCAGACCGTTGGGGGGCTGGACCAGCTGTGTGGGCATGGCTAGGTGGTCATATGACTGGGTAGGCATGGATGGCTAGATGGTCGTGTGACTAGGTGGGCATGGCCAATTTAACAGTCCATTTTGCCAATTTAGCAGTTCATTAAACAATACACACAAATTAAAGTTTAATTTGTTTTCCTCCTGGGGGTGTTTCATTTGCTTTTGTTTGCATGTTGCTCTTTTGGTTGACCTTTCTTTCTTTTTTAAAAAAATATTTTTATTCAACATTTACATCTTTAAAACCTTAGTTACACTTTAGCAGCTTTCCAATACCGGCATTTATCCTTCGGCGAATTATATACATATGCATTTTGTTTGTTATATTCTTATTCATATAGTTGCTACATAATATACATACCGTATATTCTCAAATATAAGCCGAGTTTTTCAGCACGTTTTTCAGGCTGAAAAAAGCCCCCTCGGCTTATATTCGAGTCATGAAAAAAATGCCTTTTTCCCTGCAACCGTTTTGGCTCCCGGGGTTGCAGAGAGGCTTGCTAAAGCCAAAATGGGGTGTGTGTGGGGGGATATGGCGCCCCTCCCCCATGCCTCTTTTTGACTTTAGGGGTTGCAGGGAGGCAGGGGTGAAATGCTCCTGCTTTGGACCGGCTCGGGCGAGTAGGTAGCGGAGATTGAGGTGAGTTCGCCGTACTGGTAGCAATTGGTGGCTGGCCACGCCCCCGAACCGGGCCACGTGGAAGGCAGGCAAGCTTCGCAGGGCTGCGGGGAAGGGAGCTTCCCAGCATGCCCTTCTCCTCTCCCAGGTGATAGCCAGGGCTTCGCTGCCTCCTCTTTTCCTCAGAGGGGCAGCGTCTGCCTCCAAGTTCTTGTGGAGGGAAGGACATACATAAACACACACACCCCTGTTGCCCTCCCCCCCCCACTACTTTTGCTGTCAGCTTAAAGTCAATCTTGAAGAGCTGGAAGGCATTGCCTTACATCTCCACCAAACTCATTGTTGGGAGCGTCAGTGATCTAAGGAAACTTCTTCTACACCTTCTCCTCTCCATTCCCATTCCCCCTACCCCGTTTTTCCATTTCTGTGCCTGGATTCTGCTAATTACTCCTTCTCCTCCCCATTCTCATTCCTCCCTCCCCCCCCCATATTTCCATTTCTGTGTCTGGATTCTGCTAATTACACCCTCTCCTTCCCATTCCCACCCCCCCCCGTTGTTCCATTTCTCTGCTGGATTCTGCTTCTGCAAGAGAAGGCTCCGATGTTTGCTTGGGTGGTGGAGGGAAACTCAAAGCATTGGGGGCTTCAGAAGGGCAGAATGAGCTTCAAAATCTACAGCTCCTGGCTCTAACAGTGAGTGACGTCAAGTTGGCTGGGGAATAGGGGCACTGGAGTTGGGCGGGTGAATCTATAGAGGGCGTCATTCTTTAGGCAGGCTGAGCATTGTGGGGCTTGAAATCAGGGGTGGCGAGGGCTGAGACACAGAAAGAGACAAAGAATGAAAGAGAATGAGAGAGAGAGTGGGAGAAAGGGGGGAGAAAGAGAATGAGAGAGTGTGGGGGAGAGAGAGACAAAGAGGGGGAGAGAGAAAGAATGAGAAAGAGAGGGGGAGAGAGATGGTGACAAGATAGGGCAAAAACGTAAAATGTGAGGACAGTCGTAAGTTCAAGGACTGGTCACAAGCGCGAGGACCAGTCAAAAATTACTTTTTCAGCCCTCTGAGTAGTCCATATGCACAAAAGGACTACCCAGAGGGCTGAAAAAAGTGATTTCTGACAGGTCCTCGCACTTTTGACCAGTCTTTTTTTATTTTGAAATTTACCAGTAGCCGCTGCATTTCCCACCCCCGGCTTATACTTGAGTCAATGAGTTTTCCCAGTTTTTGTGGTAAAATTGGGGGCCTCGGTTTATATTCGGGTCGGCTTATACTCGAGTATATACGGTACCTACTACACATTAAATATTATCTTTTCATTATAATGTCTTCTGTTAACAATCACTATACATTGATTTTAAGATTTCTTTTCCAGCCAATTATACCACCTATTCCATGTTTCATAATAAATCATTTCCTCTCTATCTTTGAGTTCCATCAATAACCTATCTGATTTTGCACACTCTAGCACCTTTTTTATAATCATCGTATTTGAAGGAGCATATTGTTGTTTCCAGTTTTGGGCAAATGAAATTCTAGCAGCAGTAATTATGTGGAGCATGAGGTATTGAATATCTTTATCCATTTTCTCTTTTATAATCCCCAAAAGAAATAGTTCTAGTTTCATGTCAGTTTTTTCTTCGGTCATTTCCTCCAACCACTTTTTAACTTTTAGCCAGTAATCTCTGGCTTTGAGACACGTCCACCACATGTGGTAGTATGTCCCTTGTTGATGGTTACATTTCCAACAGTATGGGGGGTTATTTGGAAACATCTTAGCCAATCTCGCCAGGGGTAAATGCCACTTATAAAACATTTTATAGATATTCTCTTTATAGGCGGCTGACAATATCATTTTGTAATTTGTCCCCCTTAATTTTTCCCAATGTTCTAATTCTATATTATATCCAAAAATTTTCGCTCAAATTATCATTGTTTCTTTCACCAGTTCCTCCTCTATTTTAGATTTAAGGAGACAATTATACGTTTTAGAAATTATTTTCTCATCAGTCCCTGTTAATATTTTATCCATTTCTTGTTGTTCATTTTGGAATCCATATAATTCTAAATCTTTTTTATATTTTGTTTGGATCTGTAAGAAAAGCCACCAATCTATTTTGTTTCTTGTTCTAATAATTTTTGCTTAGATTTTAAATTCCCTTGTTCATCTAATAACTCTTTATAGGTTACCATTTTATTTAAGTCAATTAAATTGGAGTAGACCAAGGCTTCCATTGTTGATAGCCATTTGGGAATTTTTGTGTAAAAATTCATTTTTATCTTCATCCTGATTTCTAACAGAGCTTCTCTCACCAGATGTCTCTGGAAGTACTTGTGGGCTTTGTCCTTTCCCTCCCAGATAAAGGCATGCCAACTCCTTTATAAATCATGTAAATATTCATCTTTATAGTAGCAATTCTTCCAATCAATGATATTTGTAGTTTCACCCAACTCTCTAAAACTTTTTGAATTTGTTGCAATAACTTTAAGTAATTATCTTCCTTTATGGATGATGTTCTCGCTGTTAGCCAAATGCCCAGGTACTGTTCTGTCCCCGTCCTCCACACGCACAAACCCACACAGACAGTAGAGGGTTAAATAATTGGCACACACAAGCGTTCCGTTATCAGAGGCTTGACAGCTCTATGGGAACCGGCTGCCAAGTTCTTTACTATAACATGAAGGGAGGTGTTCCTCCACCAGATAACAAATGCAATATACACCGGCTGGGAAAAAACAGTCCAATTCACAATCCTTCAGCAGACTGAGGCTTTGCACCAAAGAAGCTTGCAAGAATTAACTTTGTCCGTCACAGAATCTAAACGGCCACACCCCTCCTTTATATAGCCTGTGGGGTGTGGTCCTGTGACTCAGCTTAATTCCTGGCACGCCTCCTCTTCTGCTGTGATTGTTTAGCACGCCGACGCTGATGTGGGTCCAGTCACAACTTGTCTCCCTCATCACTCTCCAACCGATCGGAGACACCTGGCTCCTGGCCAATCTCCTCTCCTTCAGCCGACACCTGAGGAATTGTCAGAGAGGAGGGGCCGGGGGAGGGAGGCCTGGCCAGCTCCTCTCCTTCATGTTCGGAGCCTTCTTCCTCCGATACGATGGGCTCGGGGGTCGGAGCCACAACAGGTACTTTGCTTTTTTCACTACTTGGAATTCCTAATTTCTCCTCTAATTTCTTGTTTTGACCCTGCGTAAGATTTTTGGTAATTATCTTTGTTTTATTTTTAGTTATTTTTAAGCCAGCAACTATACCAAATTTCTCTATTTCCTGTAATAGCAATTCCCCCATTTCTAGACGATCCTCTATTATAAAAGCCATATCGTCAGTGAAGGCCTGTGTTTTATACTCTTTTCTAATTTTTAACTCTTTTATTTCTTTATTCTCCCTTACCTGAATCAATAAGACTTCTAATGAAAAAATAAATAGGAGGGGAGATAGTGGGCATCCTTGCCTGACCCCTTTAATTATACTGACTTTTTCTGTTAGGTCTCCATTTTTTGCTGTTTGATTTAAATAGATTGCCTTAATCATTTCTATAAATTTCTCGCCGAATTTCATCATAGTCAATTGAGTGATTAGGAATTGTCAATTTAGATTGTTGAACGCCTTCTGTGGATCCACCAATATTAATGCTAGTTGTTTTTCAGGGTGAGCCTCATAATACTCTAATATATTTATTATAATTCTTGTATTGTATTTTATTTGCCATTTGGGTAAAAACCCATTTTGGTCCGAATGAATAATTTTGTTTAATATTATTTTAAGTCTTTCTGCCATTATTGTCACTTCTATAATTGGCATTTAGCAGCAAGATTGGCCTATAATTTTGGATATGTTGGTTATCTGTATTTTCATTTGGGATTAATGTTATGTAAGCCTCCATCCACGAATTTGGCATTTTAGCTCTCTCTAACACCTCGTTGTGAATTTCTAACATTATTTCCTCTAACAGTTCCTGAAGTTTTTTATATACTTCCGCCGGAATTCCATCTGACCCTGGTGTTTTATTGTTTTTTTTGTTTTTTAATTGCCTCTTTCAACTCTGTTAAGGTGATTTTGTTATCCAACACTTCCCTGTCTTCCTCTAATATATTTGGCAACTTCTTCTCTTGTAAATAATTTTTACTTTTTATTAGCTCATTTTTTAAGTTGTTTAGGAGTCTAGTAGTCCACTTTAGGAAACCCAGTTTTGCAGCAATTCTTCTCAGCCCCAAGGAGCTTACAATCAACAAGTAGAACAAACCAGGGAAGGCATTGCCTCTCCTTGTTTTGGGTGGGTGGGAGACAGTGGTGGGTTCACACCACTTTGGGAGAACCAGTTGTTAACTTTCTGAGCAGTTTGGCAAACTGGTTGTTGGAAGAAATCATTAGGGCAGAGAACTGGTTGTTAAATTACTTGAATCCCACCACTGGTGGGAGGCAAGGGATTCAGCCCAGGAGCTGGGCCTCCTTAGAGAGGCAAAGGAGCAGGTTTATGTCTACTCCAGAACCTGGAAACAGACACTCCTCAGCAGCAATCTCCCACATACTTGGGACTGTTCCCCGGCCAAGTCCCCCAACCAGCACTGGCTCCTTTTCCTCTCCACTGCTGCTTAGTGCCACTTCATGCCTCAGAACAGACAAGAAGGAAAAGGGGTGCTTCTCCTCTGGGCTTGATTCCTCTGCCCCCTCCCCAACAGCTCCCTTGCCAAGATAAGGTGTTTCATTGTGGCTGAAGCAGCAGCCATGAGACCCAGGCAAGCCCCTTCTGGCACAAGGGCCGCCTCTGCCTTCCTGGGTTGAGCTAGACTACCAAGTATAGTAGCCTGCCTGCCTGCCCCCTTAATTGGTGGGGGAAGGGAGAATTCAAAGTTGCTGGTTGGGCAGTCTTCCCACCATGTGGGCTCGTTTTGGAGAAATGTTGCAAAATGTTTAGCTTTTCAGGTTGCTCTGGGGCTATTTTGGGTACTTTTAAAGGGCTTTAGATATGGGACGATAGAGCAAACTGATGAATAATAACTGCAAAATGTATCCCAGGGGCATAGATAATGCCAGCTCACTGAGTCGGTCAACTGGCCTTTTCCCCGCTTGCTGGATCACTGGCCACTCATTCTCCAAATCTCTTTCTCCACTTTCCACCTCCTCTCCCAAGGACCTTTTGCAAAAATAAAGGGGTTCACCCTTGCAACCTCCCACATTCCTCCTCTTAATATTTGGATTCCTCAACCTTTCCTTAATTCCTGGCATCCAGCTGCCAAAGCTTTCATCCCCAGTCTTTTTCTCTCATTGCCTCCTCTTTTTGGGCAGGTTTGGTGCCACCACTGTTTACCCAGACTTGCCTATCCCTACCCCACTCCCATGCATAGCCATAAAGCAGTCACTGACCGTCAAGGAGAACCTAAGCTCCCACCCCGGTTTACCCTTCTGTTGGCATGCATACAATTCCCACGCCCGCCCAGAATTTGAGAGTGGAGGTCAGTTAAAGGAAATTTTGGGGGTGCTTTGGGGTTATTTTTAAAGTCATCTTGGTCTGCAAAAAAATTGGGCATTTGGCAATGCTGCTTCCAGTTCCTCCTGTCTCTTTAAGGGCAGAATTCATTGGTTTAGGAATGGACCTATTTGATTATTTTCATGAGAACTAAAAAGTATACATATACAGGTAGTCCTTGAAGTACAACAGTTCATTTAGTGACTATTCAGAGGTACAATGGCACATCATTGGATTAGTTTTCTTTCCATTGAAGGCTCTACTAATGCCATAGAATGTTGGTGGTGCAAATTGTTGATGGAAGAATGGGGTCATAGGATTGGCAGCCCCATGGCAACCATTGTGAGGTCATGAGAGCAACTAGAAGATCCTTGCCCTACCTGGAGAGCCAGTTGGCTTGTAGATAGTAGATGTTTCCTGGTGTGGTACAGGCAAGAAAATCTGTGCTCATACCAGATATTGACTCCCAATCTATAATGGCCAACATTGTGGTGAAGACTATCTGGCAATCCAAGGAAATAAATGAGGCCGGAGACACACCAACAAGTATTGAAAGTCGAGCCCAGAGCAGCAAGGATCAGCTTGGAAAGACTACTAGCATCAAAGGCTTTCCCAAAAAAAAGAAAGCTGTCTCTTTCCATGGGTGAGTGACCTGGGAAGGGAAAGGTTAGAAGCGAAATTCGGTGCAATAATTGTAGCAAGTAAAAACCTACTGCACAGTAGCATTTCTGCTTTGCATATAGATGGTTTCGGATTCAGTTCCAGATCTCTGGAAAGGCCTCTGGGAAGAGATTATGCAACCCCCCCCCCCTTTTTTTTCTCTCCTTAAATTCATGGAGAGCTGCTGCCATGAGATCCCAGCTTTGTTAGACTACAAATCCCAGAATTTATAGTCTGCATAAAGCTGGCCAAGAATAATGAATGTTTGTAGTCCAACACCGGGTTTAAGTGGATAATCTCATCTGATCTAAATAAGGTACTGCAACAGTGGTTATTGCTGAAAGCTCTGGCCAGGCATCGTGAAAAACCATTTAGATTTTTTCCAGACTATTTGTGAAATAGATTTGTTTGTGTGTGAATGGATGGATGTGTGGCATTAATTGCAGTGATCATAAGTGAGTGATTCTAGTTGGTAATGCCAAGAGAAGAAATAAAACCCTTGGGCATTTTTATACGCAGTGCCTCAGGACTTTATTCTCTCCCCTATCTATTTAAATGTAACACTGGGAAAAGTCATTTCTTGGTTTGGAGTTCAACAATATCTTCCTGATATCTAGCTTTGAACTGAGCAGGAGATGCATTTTCTCCCAGTGTGCGAAAGGTGAGGGATTGAATGGAATGGAATGAAACAAGGTGAAATTGAATCAAAGCAAGAGGGTGTTACTGCTTCTTCAGAATCAATGGAGCTCCTGTATTCGGTTTAGAGAGGACCACATTCCTTGATGGAACTAGTGTGAAAATGGAGATCCTGCCTGGTGGATTTTTTTTTTTTTTTACCAGAGAAAACTTTGCACAATGTTGTCTCTAGTGTTTCTTTTGCATTTCTTGTGGGATGGGAGATCTTGGCAATAGTCATCCTTATTGATTATTCCAATATGTTCTTAGTTCTTAGCTGCCTTTTAAGATGTCCTAAAACTAGTTGGTGCTCATTGGCTGGGAGTTCAATCCATTTCAATGGGATAGCATTGTCTTGTGGTTCTGCATTGGTTAACATTTTTTTTTTGTATAAAATGCTGCTTTTGATCTATGAAGCCTTTGCGCTGCTTTATGAACCATCTTCTTCAAATAGGTACAGTGCATCCTATTTGGGAAGAGTTTCTTTGGATTCTCCCCCACTTCAAGAAATGATAGGCATGAGAGCCTTTTTGAGATTTACCCTATCTTTTGGAACAGTCTACCCTCCCTCCCCCTGTTCTGTTTGATTTTATTGGATAAATAAAGAGTGTTGACTTGGGATATAAGTGATGGAATAAATAAGACTAGATACCCTATCAATGTGCTGCAATTTAATTCTCAAAATTTTCAGAGTAATATTCCAGGATTTCAATACAGTAATCCCTTAAATTGAGGATGTTGAAGACCAACACACACATAAAAACATCATATTTGGGAGAGCTGAGCTATGATTTCATATTGATTTGATATCTTCATATATCAATATTTATTTGTGCATGAAAAGAGTTTAGCAAGCTTAGTAGAAGATAATAAAACTAATACCAGCCAAGGGTTGCTCTTAGTTTTCAAAAGAATATTATCAAATAATATATTAGCCATTGAGGCATCATAAGGCTCGTTGTTATATTAAAGTAATACTGCAATATATTTTGTAGGAAAGAAAATAGTCAACAGCTGAAACTAAGGATAACGTGTATCCTTTTTCCCACCCAGAGTCGAGCCCCATTTTACCAGTGAAAGTCCCAATCTGAATTTGAAGCGTTCTTCTGCTTGCACTAATGTTTCTCTTCTGAATCTAACTGATGGGGAACGTGATGATTCCACCACGGAGAATGAATCGACAGATGATGGAGGCTTACCAGGGGGAGCAGGAGGCGAAAGACGGGATCCTCTATTTCCCATCAAGCCAGCTTGGTCAGAAGATGAAGATGATACTTCCAGCCAGCAGGTGAAGCAATGAGTCACAATCCTATATACTTGTTGCTGCTTTCCTAGATAATTAACTTGCCCTGAGTTAGTATTATTCTAATAATAGACAAGAAAAAAAACACTTATGCCACTCTTTGTGTGATACTTCATTACTCATTTGCTTTCTGCACATGGCCTTTTAGAGTGTGTCAAATTTTTCCACTTTCAATTTCCAAACATTAGGGGTGCGCAAAAGTTGTCACATGCCTTGGGGATTGTAAAGATATTTTGGTTACTTTAATATAGTTTAGATGTGCTTGATAAGTAACTACATAAATATAACTTTTTAATATTTAGTTTCATTTATATTGTTCCAAATATTTCTTTCTGTACTTTCCTTGACCCTCAGCTGCAAAAAGTACATTGCAACAAGAAAGTTTCTACTTTACGGCTCCTGTGTCCCTCAAATATGTCACTAATTTCTTCTGTCACTTTCAGTAATGAATTTTGTAGGTCCCTAAGAAGACCTTCCAGTTGTCACTGAGACTGAAATAAATTATTGGAAAGTATAAAGAAGTCAGGAGTAAGTGGATGATGATTAGCTTGATCTGGTCCCTTCTTATATTCTTTCCCAACAGGAAGTGAGCAATAGTGGCCTTTTGCGAGCCAAGGACTCCATTACGAGTCTCAAGGAGAGGACATCTAAGGTCAACCATCATCTTCAGAATCTGCAGGTCTGGGTTTTTGTTTTTGTTTTTTTTGTTTTTTATAGACTGAATAGCTAAACAGTTACATTTCCACATTGACCATGTCTGTTTCTGCTTTAATAGTCAGGAATGTAGAATGAATTTTTTTTTAAGGCTGCCAATGCAAAAATGCTTCATTCTGACTGACTGGGCCAATTTGAGGGAGAAGATGCTAAATTCTGTCCATTTTCTTGTAAAATCAGATTGGACTTTGTCTTCATTTTGCCTTCATGCCTTGGCTTTATTGCTATTGTTTAATTTTTTTAAAACAATATTGGTGCCAAAAATCTAGTTAAAAATTGAAAAGCAAAGGTAGATATTTTGATCCTTAAGAAAATAAATTTATAATTAGGCAGTATGTTGCCTTGAACCATTTAAATTGACACAACATATCGTGCAAGCGTTTGAGTTCTCCAGTACTCAGACAGAATTATACAAAAAAAGCACAAAAAAAGAGTGTTGGTGGGGAAAGTAGGGTTGGAATGAGGGAAACGATTTAAAAGTAGACTATGAACATGGTGGCTCAGTGGCTAAGATGCTGAGCATGTCGATCGAAAGGTCGGCTATTCAGCAGTTCGAATCCCTAGTGCCGTGTAATGGGGTGAGCTCCTGTTACTTGTCCCAGCTTTTACCAACCTAGCAGTTCGAAAGCATGTAAAAAATGCAAGTAGGAAAATAGGGACCACCTTTGTTGGGAAGGTAACAGTGTTCCGTGCGCCTTTGGCATTTAGTAATGCCGGTCACATGATCAGGGAGACATCTTTGGACAGCGCTGGCTCTTCCGCTTTGAAATGGAGATGAGCACCGCCCCCTAGAGTCGGGAACGACTAGCAGGTATGTGCGAGGGGAACCTTTACCTTTATGCATGTTATCCACAAGATTAACATTTTAATGTTTTAAAATGTCTTCCGGGTGCGCTTCAAGGTTTCGGTTACCATGTTTAGAGCGCTCCATGGCTTAGGACCGGGATAACTACGAGACCGCCTTCTGCCACCAATAACCTCCCACCGACCAGTACGCTCCCATAGAGAGGGACTTCTCGGGATGCCGTTGGTCAAACAATGTCGACTAGTGGCCCCCAGGGGGAGAGCCTTCTCTGTGGGGGCACCTGCCATATGGAACGAGCTGCCCTCGGAGATACGGACAATGCCGGATCTTCGCGCTTTCCGCTGTGCCTTCAAAACATTTCTATTCCAGCAGGCCGGCCTGGCCTAACCTCTTTTAAAACTGCTTCTAAATTTTTAAACTTTGAATCTGCCCTATAAATTTTGAGGTGTTTAATTTAATTCTATTTCTTGACCAAATTATTTAATTGTATTTTAATCGGTTTTTTGAATATCTGTATCACATGTATTTACCGTTTAACTGTTCATCGCCCTGAGTCCTTCGGGAGTAGGGCGATATATAAATTTAATAAATAAATAAAATAAATAAACATTTGCCAGTTTGCTTTAGTCAGATTATGTACAATTCCCATTTTAGTTTTTAGTGATATTGCCATCACTTAGGCTTGTTGGTTTGGGATTTTATATACATGTCTCTGCTCAAATAGTGTGACAGCACATCTAACTGTCAGAAATGAGGCAGAGCATGTTCTAGAATTGCCCAACCATCTTTGATGGCCAAAAAACAAAAATGAGCATGGCTCTATGTAACTTAGTGGCTGGACAATGCTATGAAGATGCTAGACAAGTGGAGCAGAACTTTTCTAAGAAGATTGGAAGAGAGTTTTCATTTGTTCCATCTGATCCACACCAAAGACAAGGCAGCAGCTTGCAGCTGAGATACTTCTGTGTCAAAACAGTCCCCACAGGTATGGAAGGACACTCGAGTCAGTTGGCTTCATTTGGCTGAATCTTCCTTACAAAGAAGGAGGGATAAGAAGAACTTTGTTGATTATTTTGAACCTGCTAGAGAAGTAACAGAAGAGGCATGTAGATCAAGGGTGAAAGCCAATTGGTGTAGTGGTTAAGGTAGTGGTCAAACTCAAGGCCCACAGGCTGGATCCGACCCATGGGGTGCTTAGATCTGGCCTGCAGGACCACCCTGGAAACAGTGAAGGTCTGGCCTGTGGTGCATTTGCCAGCGAAAACAGTGCTCGGGCGGGCTGCACATGACCCTCGCAAGCTCCATTTTTGCTGGCAGAAGGTTGCAGGAGGCTGTCACAGCCAGAAATGGAGCTATGGAGCCTGTTTTTGCTGGCAGAGTGCTTGGGCCACCACAGGCACTCCTGACCTGTCACGAGTGATGTTGCAATGCCCCCCCATGTCCCCCGGAGGTCAAACAGAACCCTGATGTTTGAAATCGAGTTTGACACCCCTGGGTTAAGGCATCAGGCTAGAAACCAGGAGAATGAATTCTAATCCTGACCAATGCATAAAGCAAGCTGGGTGACGTTGGGTGTCACTCTCTCTCAGCCTTAGGAATTAGGCAGCAGCAAACCACATTTTCAATGTAAGGCAGTTAAAATTAGCCTTAGAATATCAAGTTTTTTTTAAAAAAAAGAAATGAGAGATTTTTCAGCTTTCTCCCAGCTTCCACTTCTTGAAAAGACTTTTAAAAAAAAGAAACACAACACTGGTTGTAAATCCATATTAGCTGAGTCCATTTGTTTGCTTCTTGGCTTCTATGTTTTTTCTTGTTCCCTAAAATCTCTTACAGGAAAGCTGTCGAAAGGTGACAAAATCTGTGGAGGATGCTGAAATTAAGACCAGCGTGCTGGAAGAAAATTCAGCCCTCTTGGAGGTGAGGGAGAAGATTTGAGACTTGCAGGAATATGGGGTGGTATCAACAGTGCAAGTAATTCACAGCATTTGGAAAGGTAACAAAGCTGTTATGAGCTAGTAGATTGATGGAGAACAGTTGTCAGAAAGTAAGATTATAAGCAGAATCTATTATCTTGGGTGACCACACATAAGGAACCAAGAGTGGTTTCCTCTAGCATGAACAGAGGCTGCAGTTCAAGTTTCTAGATCTTTTGGTAGCAAAATAGAAACAAAAGCAATTTTCCGTGGAGATTTTCAAAGATCAGACTACTGGGCTAGGTTGGTCATCTGACCAGCTCTTTGCCACTTATTGTATCACCTCTCCATCTGTCCCTTTTAAATCTTTTCCTCTTTTCAACTTCATCAAGGGATTCTTTTCAGATATTAAAAAAATATGGACCATTTAGCAAAAGGCAGCCATTGTCACATAGGGACTAAAGAAAGATTACAATTAAGTTCCACTGGCAACTATAAGAATTTATTCTTTGTCAGGCTGGCCTACAGCACACAAAATAATTTTTAGGGAAAACTTGAAGAGCTGTACACGAGAAAAATAGCTCCATCAATCATGCTTGATGCCTTTTGGCATAATGTTTTTGGAACAATATGAAAGTGTTTCATTGTTACCTTTTCTGGAATTTTCTTTTTAAATTCTGTCTCATCAGCATTGTTAAGCTTTGGACTGGCATTGAAGGGAAAGATGCTCTAATCTTATCTAATCTTCTTACCTGTAGAAGCTCATTTTGCCAGCCTCTCCCTCTCTACAGCTCAGGCTAGTTCACAGGAGTGTTGTTGCCAGAAACCAGAATTAGAACTAAATTTGCTAGTTGGAGCTCTTGAATAAAACCTGGGGTAGAATTTTAATAAATCATTATTTATTGTCTTAAGAATTCCTGATGGGCTGAGTACTACAGGTTTGACTCTCCGTATCTGTCAGAATTAGTCAAGTTGCTGCTCTCTGTAGATTCTTAGATGAAAGGTGCAATGGTGATAAAACAATATTGCAAACTCAGTGTTGTCTTCTTGCTAAGTTTCTGGCATAGGATCATTCCTTCTTTAAATGCTACAACTGCTTCAGCTGTTTGTCCCTTTATTTTCCATCTTATTAAATTGAAAAGGATGGGATCAGTCTCAAAGAAAACTACACCAAACCTGCTTTCTTCTGTGGATGCACTGTATTTTCCTCCAAATCTGTTGGATTACAACAACTAGGGTTTATAGCTAACCTAGCTAGACTGATTGGGAATTATGAATGTTGTAATAATTATACTCAATACCAAATTAATGTTATTGTTTCCCTGTCACTTCCCCCACTCTATTTAGGAGAAACTGCGTAATTTGCAGCAACAAGTTCAAGTAGAAGATTTTCGTTGGTAAGACCTCATAGCAGTTGCTGGAACAGGGGTGGCATGTGGGTCTCCAAACAATTTTTGGACTTAATAGGCAGAATAGTAGCGATACCCTCAATATCAGCCATCTATGAAGAGAGTGATGCTGTTCAGTTGGCATCCATCAATAGCCTATGATGGGAAGTGGGCAGTTGCAAGCAGGTCTTGGGGATAAGATGGGCATAGTTGAAAAGCCAAGCAGGCTTCCACTTTGGCTTGCCTTGCTCTGCTGGGAGAGAGACATTGTGAAATGGGAGTGGAAGAGCCTTGGTTTTGCTAGAGGCACCAACCCATCAACCTGGTCTCTTTCCATCACTCCTCGCTCTAGGAAATGTATGCTGGAGCTGGCCCAGAAGGAGGCATTGCGGCTGCTGGCCCAGCTGGGGGTGCGCTTGGAAGGGGTTCTTCCTCAGCGGGAAAGGACACAGGTGGAACAAGGCCAGGAGCTCAGGATGCTGCGGGAGGAACTGGATGAAGTCTCTACCACGTATGTGCCTCTTCTGAGGCTTCCCTTTCTCTTCTCAAAGGAGCCTTCTTTTTCCCAGCAAAGAAAAAGCCAGATTTTAGAGATGAAGTAAACACAACCCATTATTTATTGTATCCTAGAGTAAAATACAATGAGAGGTTCAGTTAGATAACTTTGCTAATGTTCCTAATGATGGGGTTTGCTCCTATATTCTTATAGTAGAACTTTTTCTTCCTAGTGTTTTGGTTTTAGAAAAGTTGACCACAACTTCCATGATCATCACTTTGTATTAAGAGTTATAATTATTTGCAGCTCTGTAATCCAGTAGGGAAGATTAGTACATTACTAATTATGGCCTTATTGTCCTGGAACATGTCCCGATCACTATAATGTTCCTTTTAAAAAGTGAAGTTTACTAGTGTTTATGAATCTTCCAAGAGCAAGCTTCATGCATGTGCCTATGGTCTCTTGGCCTTTTTCTTCAGCAGGTTTTCTTGCACATTAATATATGCTTAATTCTTCCAAATTCTTTGATTAGAAAATATCAGGGGGATGCAAAAATTCAGATACAGAATAAAAATAGAGGGTGAGTCCTTTAGTGTATTGTTAATAAAGATCTACAGTTTTAGATAAAATTCCATATCAAGCCTGCCCGCCCCCCCCCCCCCCCCCCCATTGTAATGATGGGGTAAGAGAGAATAAAATGCAGGGGGACAGACAGTCTGTAGCATCTCCTGGAACACAAATGCCCCCAAACCAGGAAGTCATCATTCTTCTGCCAACCTATGATGTGAGAGGACTGTGTAAAATAGGATTGCTCCAATCTTAAGACCTGATCCAGAGATAAGAAAGTCTATCAGTCTATGTGGGAGGCAAAGTTACATTTCTCTGAATTTTTACAGGGCTATGAATTTGGAAATTTGCTCTTTTACTTACAGCTACTATCTTTTCTGCTAGGGCAAAACGGACTTCAGTGTCTCTCACTCAGCTTCGGGCAGACCTGGATGGACTCCTGGAAGACATATCCCGACATCTTGCAACACTGAAGAATATGGAAGCATCCGACCAGCCTCCTAATTGTGCTAGATGTTCCAGGTACTTAGTTAAACCTCTGAGTCAGAATTGAAGAATACAGTCCAACTTGTTAATGAGAATCAGAAGGCTAGACTAAGGAAGGATATGGAGAAATTGGGTTTGATTTCCTTGATTTCACACAAGTCAGTGTCATAAAGCCTCTAAGTAATGTTTTGTTTAATCACAATTTATTAAACAAAGCATTACAGGTAGCGCTCAATTTATGACCATAATTTAATCTGGTATTATGGTTGTAAATCATAGTGGCTGTTAAATTGATTATTGTGCAACTGTACCTAATGTTATCTTTTTTGCAGAGGTCCTTAAGGAAATGCTATGGTAATTAAGTGAAACCATAGTCATTAAATTAATCCATTTTATTCAGTTGGGGTTTTTTTTGCTAGTAACCAGATATAAACACCAGAAATCAGCAAAAGACTTGAAAAATTTAGAGCAAACAACTCTAAATGTGAGTGATGCCATTGTTAAGTGAGGACTCCCCATATTGGCTACATTCACACATTAAGCCATAAATCATTGTTGGTCCTGGATTGCTGGTTGAATTCCCAACTTGCTGGTGGACTGAAAGAAGTCTTCCGATGACTTTCTTATCCAAGGATGTGTCAGAGAGATTGTTGATGACAGAAGAAATAATAAAAAAGTAGAAGTATCTTTTACCTCTGGAACTCGGGTTCCAATTCCCACATTATTTGGCTTTTTTTTTTGACTCAAAAATATATATTGTACATTCTTCATTGTTTTTGGCATGTGGGACTTGGCATAACCTATGGTTTGTAATTTCCAAGGACCACAAAAACTAAGATAAAACCAAACATAGCATATTATGGCTTAGCATGATTGACTGATTATATCAATTTAACAGCTTTCCAGTTGGCACATGGATCCAGGCAGTATACGTCGATAGAAAACAATGTGTAATAAATCCCCAACATTAAAAACAGAATAAAACATTCCCAAAGTAGCTTCATCTAATCAAAACCAATCCACAAATAGTCCAATGGCACAAAATCTCCCATCCTGTGTTTGGGGAAAAAGCCAAATCTTGGCAACTTTAAGCAGTATGGATTTCAGAATCCTGAGCCAATTCCTGATTCTCAAGCTAAGCATGAGTTGAAATCCACCCAGCTTAAAGTAGTCAAGTTTAAGAAATGCTCTTATTGGATAGTCATGATGTATCAGGACAGCTACAAACTTTAAGATTTTTCTATCAAGGACTATCCAAAATATTTGCTTAAGCAGCCCATGAATGGTATGTCAGTTAGAAATACTGACTTGATATTATAGATTTCCTTTCATAGACCAGCAGATAATTGCAGTTTTCCAGTTCACAGAAGAGAAGGTTCAGTATTACAGAAGCAAGTGAATTGACTACTCACATAAACAGTTAATTGGCTGCTGCTGAAAATGCAGTTTTCTACAAAATCCAGTCTCTGGCATTGGCTTTAGATTCCTGAGAACATCTGTTTTCATTTATTTAAAAAAAGTTCAAGTTGCTAAAGCTCATGTAATTGGCATGCATATTTAGAAGAATCAAGAAGAGTTGGGCTTTAAAATGGATGCTTTTTAAAACACTCTTTCCAGCTTAGATATTTCATACATGTATTGCCTACCTCCTCTCTTTTCTTCTAATGATATTTTGAACCCCCCTTCACCAGTTCTGGAAAAGGGAGAATTTGTCCTAAAGCTGGACCAGTGCTTCTTTGTCATATTTATATTAAATAAGCTCACTTCCAGAGATATCTTATATTTATGTTATTTTCAGTGCAGCAAATTGCACTCTTCTGACATTGCATGAAGGGAGTTTCCTTGACTCTGTACCTGGGCTGTTTTTCTCTCTTTCAAGACTTAAGCCTATCATACTTTCTACATTGACTGACCGTGTAAATGGCATCCCTTCTTTTCTTTTCTTTTCTTCTTTTCTTTTTCACCTCTTGGTTCCCACCCACAGCTACAGCATTGTGAATACAGAGGTGCTGCGAAAGATGTTTGAACATGCAGTGGCACCCATTTTGGAGGAGCTGAAGCAGCGGGCCCAATCAGAAGGCATATGCCCCAGCTGCCAGCGTTTGCAGAAGACGATGACACAGTGAGGCACAGAGTAGACTAACCCCAGACCCTCCTGCCCCCAATAAAATGTTTCCAGAGTGCAGTCTTTCTGGAGCATTTTTCTGGTCCTAAGTTGATGCAGGCCAGATCGAGATGGCCTTGTACTGGGAAGTCTGGAGACAGGTCCACCTTGGCTATGGATGTACCATCTGCAAAGCTGCCTTACCCTGAATCCTATTCCCATTCTAATCGGACATCAGTTCATAAAAATTTCTTACAAACGTTTTTCTAAACACTACCAAAAATATTTTGAGAGCTTGAAAGATGAACCTGTGATCTTCAGTGGGCAAAGCACAATAGCTTTGTCACTAAACTTTTCTTCCTTTCATCTTGGCTAATACAGGGAATTCCATAGTCGGAGACCATAGTCCAAGAGTTAAATGCAGCCTCTGAAAATCCTGGATGTACTTTCCTGGGCACTTCTATTAGTGCTGAATGGTAAATTTAATGTGACTGAAAATGAAAATCATTACATTGACAGGGAACTATCAACAATATTAATTGTAATGATAAGTGTTCATTAAATTTTGTTTTGTCCTGGCCCTGTTGATTTTGACAAGTGCAGCCTCCATATATTTTTCCAAGTCCAAATGTGACTCAGAGGTGAATAATGCTGTAAATTGCTCAGCTATAGTTTTGCACTAGCTTCTGGCTGAGCGGTCTTCCTGTCTACTTCCATGTTGCTCCCTTTCTCATTTCCATCTATTTTCCTATACATAATTTTCTGCATTCTGTAGAAAGGACAATAGCACTGAGGTTGGTGTAGGACAATGAACTAACTTTGGGGAGTGAAAAAATCTTTCCATGTCCAGCTGAATAAATCTAAAGGCATTCACAAAAATAGTGAATTATAGCTGATGTAACATATTGCCTGTTCAAGATTCAGGTGTTGGGATACATGTGCTCAGAAGCACAGTCTTTCTTTTCATTAATAGGCAAATTAGTATATGTGTGTCTACAGTTTTCACTTTTCTCGCAAAGCTTACTTAAAGTTTAGAATGTCAGTTTTGTTCTATTTTATTTATACATCTTTTGCATATAGGGAAATCCATTTTTGCATTGTTATTTATTCCGTGGACATAGTATCTTAGTCTCTTGGTGGTTTTATGGAGGAAAATTTCCTGCTGACTCCTGATTGCCAGCAGTTTGGCAGTTCGATTCTCTCTGGCTCCAGGTTGACTCAGCCTTTACCAACCTTCTGAGGTTGGTAAAATGAGCCCAGATTGTTGGGTCAATATGTTAACTCTGTAAACTGCTTAGAGAGGGCTATAAAGCACTGTGTAGTAGTATATAAATCTGCTATTGCTATTATATTCTAAAGAGCTTCCTGCACTACATATTCTCTATGTAATTCACAGCATAACCTTTGAATTTCCAGGACTGGGCATTACACATATGCGTAATCACTTGCTTTAGATTCTCATTGGTTGCTATCTTTTTTTACACATTACCTACTAAACTCAGGTGACCGGGGGTGGGAGGAGAGCTAATGTTTCCCTTGTAAGGACTGTCATATCTGCAGGAGCCAATAGCTCTCAGCCTCAAGCATTACCACTCAATAAAGTGATCTGATCCATTAGATCCAAATCTATCCTTTAGTATTTTTTCTATGACTTTGCTGTTCCCATCACTTGCTATAGTCAAAGGCTTGACCATGCCTTTGTAACCCAATGCATGCAAGCCATCAGGGGGCAGTAGAGTCCTGCAGAGGCAGCCCTGGGAGAATGCAAGCTGCTTTTGCCTGTGGTACTTTGCTCTCTTAGGTCAAACCGCTGACCTTGTTTGCTTGGTGACCTACAGCGTCATGATTACAAGTATTACACACATTATTTGCTTGGCTTGATGCCCCAATGGGTTAATGAGTTCTGTAGGGCTTCATTTTCTCTCCCTTTTCCAACATCCAATAATTGCTCTGATCAATGGAAGCAGGATCTGGAACAGCCTTGGAGGCTCGTGCACAAACAGAAGCATTGCTGTAAGACCACCCACCTTATACAAGTATGCCCTGGAGCATGCCATCCAAATGCCAAGTACTGTCCCAATCTAATAAGTTTGCATTCACACAGTTAAGGAGCTGAAAAACTTCACCATCTTGCTATGAATTCTCAGAAGATAATGAAGTGCAAAAGCTTTTTGGAAGTTGCATGAAAACAATAAATCTGAATATGTGGTCATAATACCATCTACTTTTCTAACTGCAGTCTGGCTGTGCCCCATTTTTCACATAGTTTTCCTAATATTCTTTCTTGTATGTTCCATAGTTAAGCCCTTATATTTTAAAAAATGGTCTTCAATCACAGTTGCAGAAATTATGCAAAAGGATGGTAGCCAAAACTACTTGCTGAAGTCTCTGGAGGAGAGAAGTCTGGCTTGTCTGATAAAAGGACATTTAAAAGAGGCAGTATTAAGCACTTCTGCAACTGAGGCCTCTCTTCAAAACCTCTTGGTTTTTAAAAATGCTCCTTATCACTTTCCAACCCTTCAGTTGACCAAAACCAGACATTTTTGGCAAGAACTCCCACTCTGGAGTTTTATTAACATTTATAATGCTAAGAGATAGACCAACTGACCTGACTTACATTAAGATTCCTTTCCCCTCCATTGAATTTATAGTGATTTCCTATTACCTCAGGCATTAAAGGGTAAGAATGAAGAACTCAGTTCTCAAAAATATCATCCATCATCCTATCTGAAGCACTTTATAGGAATAGTATAATCACAGCCACAGGGACTGAGTCCTTCATATATGAAGCACAGAATAGGCAGGCAACCAGCACTGGTCTGAAGCGGCTGGAGCACAGGGAGAAAAGATTCTTAGCAGCTGGTTGCAAATGGCTGAGGAGGCACAGCTTCAGAAAATCCATGTGGGAACTAGGAGCAGAACCCTCAATCAGCTAAGCTCCCAACTTTTCTGTTCTAATCCAGCAACAAGCCTTGGTTAGCAACCTTCCCCATCAGATCTTTAGGAAATACAGAAATGTGGGCAGGGTGAATAAGAACTCTTATTTGCCTGTGGTATTTGATATACAGTAGAATCCAGGTCTCTAAATCCAAAGGTGAGCTCCAGTGTGCTTGCAGACATCTTCAGGACTGGCCCCTGGGCATCCCCTTCCCCCCACTTTCCAAAAATCCCTGCTGATTAGTGAACAAAAAACACACTCAACATGTGTCATTGATAACTAACTGTACAATATTGCTGGCATTTATTCAGTCACTTGCCAGCTGTGGCATGGGCCATGTGGTTCATTTGGAAAAGGTTCAAGATGTCATTCATGGCTTTCCGGATATTAAACCCAAAACGGTGTGCATCCTGTAGGAAAGAGGAAGAAAGATAAAGAAATTTAGCTAAGAAAATAGAATACGCATATCAGTGAAATTTCAAAGCATAGACTTACATAGATAAAACATCCAAGCAAGATTCAAATTGTATTATCTTAATAGGGGATGAGCATTAGAAGGCAGACAAATACCTTTATATTTTGTGACTGGGGAGGGAGGGGGTTCCCCAGGCAAACTGACTGGGAATTCTGGGAGCAGACAGCTAATCCCTATCTATACACCCTAATTGTATGGGTTCCTAATAACTACTCAAAAAATGGTTGCTTGCTTGTGCTTTGCCTAACGTATGAACTCATCCCACTTTGGTTTATTCAACAAATCATGGTTCATCAAAAAGTAACAGTGCATTGAAAGAACCAAGCCATTTATTTCCAACTTCTTGCTGTCATAAGAAAAGAACAACACCTATATACTTCAACACCTGTGGGGGAATGTAACTTGGACTCCATTCCAGAGGACCAAGAGGCAATAAAGTTTAGATAGTTTGAACAGAAAAAGAGAATTAAGAGGGCTCTTTCCTAGCAATTCTCAAAGTATATCCTTAATGATGCAAGCAGTTGCTTTAGCTTGGCAAAATTTCTTTCTGTAGGTGGGGAACAATAAAGGAAACTGTTCAGAAGCAATTATGAGTTGTTCTTGGGGCCTCAGAGCACCTGAAATTTAACATGCATCACTTTAGCCCAGGGCTGTCAAACTCCTGGCCCGCAGGCCAGATGCATCACACACTGACCACCCCCATTTTAGTGAAGGGGGGGGAAAGTCCTAATACGTCACATGATGTGCTGTGACAACATGAGTTTGACACCCCTTCTTTAGCCTTTTAGAAGACTCAAGCAGCAATAGGAAAACAATTCATGAAATAATTGATTCTGGGGAAGAAACAGGTCATGAAATCAATGGAATTATAAGTGTTTAGGCAGCAACAAGCAAGCTCAGCATCTATAACGGTCATCTGGCATTTGCCATTGCATATCTCGATGAAAATTTATAGTTGAGACAGATGATTGCATATGTACATTAGAGTTTTTTAAACTATCTTTTGTCTAAAACTAAACTGGAATTTCTATTGGCACTCAACTGGCAGAGGGCTGGAGATATAAGACCATAACCATTATCTACTGTACATAACCATTGATGCCATACCCAAATCACCAAAGTGTCCTATTCCCCAATACATCATCACCACCCCTCCTAGGAAAACTATTAATCCAGACTCACTGTCCCTTGGCCGGAGAATTTGCATGACACGTGGAAATTGATGAGATCTTCACCGACAATGATGTATGATACTCCATATCCATTATCATCAACCTTTCCATTGGCACAGAAGAAAAAGCAACATGAGGCAGGACCTTTGCTTCCAAAGCCCCACTATTTTCCATAGCAAAACAGCATTCCTGGTAAATCCAGGATACCTAGGTTTCATAAATGTGCATCCCCTCCAACTTTAAACCAACCATGTTCCATTTTCCCTCAAGACAATCCAAGAATCTTGGCACTGCTTACCGGTCCAAATCCACCACCACAAGAAACATAGTCAGGATTATTCTGGAGGTCAAATAGTTCTAACTGCTGAATGGGAGTCTGACTAGTGGAGAGTCTCCATGGTTCAGATAATACCTGACAAAGAGGAAAGAAATAGAAGGGAGCTCTATTATTATTGACATTCGTTCTGTACGCTATTCCTCACTTGTGCAACATAGAGTTTCAAAGAAACTATGTAAAGATAGAGAAAATGTGCTTTAGAAACATGTTTAGCTCCAAGTCTCTATATAAAAATCAACACTCTATCCAAAAGTGAACAGTTTTAGTCCATGCATATTTATTGTGAATATATAACTAAAAGGTAACATTTTAAAATAATTTAGAATAAGGGGTTCTAAATTAATATAGGAGAACCTGTCAGATTTGGAGATTCTAGGCTGCAAAACCAAGTTTAGATACTTATAGTTAAAATAGTTCTCAGATTCTAATGGATTTAAATATATATATATATAGATCAAGCCATCCATCCAAATGGATTAGGAAATCTCAAAATTGATGGTTGCCCCTTTTAAAGGGAAATTAGCAATTTACCTGCAGTAAAATATAATCAACTCTAGCATGTTTCAAAACCACTGAAACACAGTACTAAAACATGCAAAGTTGGTTAAAAGCCCTCACTCTCATTGCAGAAAAAATATATGTGTCATAATTATATTTTACTGTAATGTAGAAATTTAAACCTCAAACAACCATATAGAGTGCTATAATGATATTTATTTGATAATTAATCATGAATAGATGGATAAAAATCAGCAGAGCCGCTTTACATTTTTAATCTAGCAGATAAAATATTCTGACACATGGCATTCACAATGAGTCAAATAGACCTTGAGGTTTAAAACAAAGCCTTCAGGACTACTGCTGGCTGAGTTCACTTCCTTTAGTGACAAAAATACAAACACCTATTTTAAAAAGGAAACAACCTTGACCATACTTATAGGAAGTTCTATCCCCAGAAATAGAAATGTGTGGACAAAAACCTGCAAGATTCAAGATATAACCTGGGAGGGAAAAGTGACTTATTTTTCTGATTCTTCGCCTCACTTTCTGAGAACAATTGTCTTTGGGAATCTTCATATAAACCATGCCAGCACAATTTACCTCACGGAGGAAAGGAGAATCCAGGCCAAGGTATTTAGAGACAACGTAGAGGCAGAAAAGGTGCCTATCGATGCCTGCACCTATCATGGCTTGCCGATAAAGATTCTGGTGTTTCTCAGCTGCCACTCGGAAAAGGCGTAACCTTGAACTATCCTGAAAAGAGAAATTGATTTGGCATGATTTAACAGATTTTACTGTAGATCTTCATATTCTACACCCCCTTGAATATTCCTTCAAATTTAGCTAGGAGGACCACATATCTGCTTCCCAAGCTTTTAGATTTTTCTTCACTTTATCAGGTGGTCCAATGGATGGCAATTAGGGAGAAGAAACTTTCAATGATGGTACTGCATATCTGGAATGGCTTCCCTATCAAGAATCTACTTTCTTGTTCTATTTGTCGTTGTCCCCCCATCACTGCCAAAATAAAGGCTTTTTATTTCTCCCGACTTTTTAAGATACCTTGTTTCCCCCAAAATAAGACATCCGCTGATAATAAGCCCAATTAGGCTTTTGAGCGCGAGGCAATAAGGCCAGGTCCTTACTTCAGGGTTCAAAAAAATATAAGACAGGGTCTTATTTTCGGGGAAACATGATAGTGTTTCTTAAACCTATGCTGCATTACGTTTTATTATATAGTTACTGTTTTAAAAAATGTATTTAATTTTCAAAATATAAATGAGACTTTTGGGGAAGATATGGTAAACTTCTAATCACTTTATGGAAATTGCCTACCAACCATCGTAATGTATTATAGACCTTCAGAATGACAAAATTGCAAAGTCTTCATTGGGTGAGTTTATCTTCAACTTTGAACAAAAGAAAAATTAATTATAAGGTTTGATGTTTAAATAAACAGCAAAAAGTGAAATAAGCTTTTGCTATGAGAAATATAGGTAGATAAGCTTTTCTGGATATTGCAATTAAAAAGATAAGTAATGTTTTTAGAAACTGGAACTAGAAGCAACTATAGGTTTTAAGCAAAAAAAAAAAAGCCTGCATTTGATGTCAGTTAATACTGGGATTTACAAAACAATACAAAATTTTATAACATTGGAAATATTAAGGGAAGTCTTTGAAGATTGAATCAGAAATTATAACCATAATATCAACAGTTTCATCAATGATACCTATTTCTATGATTATATTATGTCTAAAAAACTCAACTGGACAAACAAAAGAAAATTACTGAAGTTTTAAAAATAAAAAGGGAAATAAAAATGTTGAATCAAGAAAATGACCTGGAAATTATTTTAACATCATCCAAAAAGAGACTTGTTAAAACCTTGACAAAATCTATACAATGAAATAAAAAAGAATTGAAGAGGAATCAAATCCTGTGGCAATACTTGATTAAGACTGTTAAAAGGAAGAAATATCAAGTTGGTTTATTTGATCAAAGTTAAAATAAGACATTTTTATTTGCCAGAACATTTTTTTATGGATGTCACCCAAGTCATGGTTGTCCCAAAGGTGGTTTTCAAAAGACAACTGGGCTTTTGAAAAGACAACTTTTGGGGGGCTTTTTCCTTGAAAATATTTCAGTTCTCATCTAAGAAGCTAAGAAGTAAAATGTTTTGAAGGGGGGGGGGGACTAAGAAATTCCAGTTGCCTTTTGAAAAGCACCTTTGGGATATTTTTATGTACTTTTTGCTGATACCAGGATGGAAAAATTAATGTTTTGTGGATTTTTAAGTGTGTGTGTGTATGCGTGAGTGCGCATACAGTATTTATAAACATTCCCCTAAGGGTGGTATGAATCTTCCTCAATCTTGGGTCTTCTACCACTACCAAGACAACTTTGGTCTTTATTTTCCACATCCACCCTATTTCCTCATCCTGGTACTACAGCTTCTCATGTTCCTTCCTAGTGTTGCTGTCACTTGCACTGCTACATCTATCCTGCTGCTGTCTCCTCGTCCTTGTCTACTACCACAATTGATAGTACACAAGAACCATTTGATCCGTTGGTCAATACCTGCCTGTCCATTGAATCTGGAAGTTCCAAAGGATCTTAGCCCTGTCATTCTCCATGATCGGTACTCTCTGATGGTACTTTTCCACTAAGCCTTCGAAATTGGTCTCAAGGGTTGACTGTAGTTAGTTTATCCACAATTTTATGCCTCATATTGTATTCTGTAATGGAGGAGGTGGCAGCATTCCAGCTTCAAGTGTTAGTTACACAGTTGTTTTTTTAGATCTTCTTGAGACTGGATGTAATGTGTAATTGGACCATATCAAGTTACCAGAACAGCTTCATTTTCACTATGTTGAAGCTAAGCCATTTCTCAGTGTGGATGAGAATCTTACTTCATCCATAGTTTCCTCATATATTTATAATTCCCCTCTCATTAGGTCTACTGTATTCAGTCTAGTATTACATCAATTACAGCTTCTCTTGTCTTGTTCATATCTGATTTATTCCAGTGGCTCACTTATTGTCCAATTGCCATGATTCTCCAACATCAACATGAACTCCCACCTTCAGTCTCCTTCCTTTTCCCACAGGAAAGATCAAGGAATGGGAAAGTGATGATAGAAACAGATATTTAGCAAGGTAGAGAAGAAAAGACATATGCTAAATTTAGGGGACCTCAAAGATATCAGGTTTTAGGTCTGTCCTCAATGGAGCAGTCCTAAAGGTATCTTTCTTCCTCTTCCCTCATTACTTATTTTTTTCTTTTTCTCCACAATCCCCCTTGCCAATAGATAATAATGCAATCTCCATTGCCATCATTAAGTAGATTTTATCAGCTGTTGTCAGAGGAGCCAAGTCTGGCCTCAGTAATGTGAGGGACTGCCTTCCATGTCCACTCCATCTTTGTTCTTTTGGCTGTCAAACAATCGCTGAACAAATGGTCAAAAGTCGAGGACTATCTGTAGCAGCATCAAACCTGACTCTCTCATTTGTAATGTAGTGTTATAAATCACTATAACTCACTGACTTCCCCCAAAATCATTCTTACTAGACATCAGAACTCACAGTTTGAGTAGGATCTGTCACTGCCTTCACAAAGTTGCAAGATTCAATGGTGCAGGAACGAACTGTTTCTGTTCGGCCTTCCCGAAAAAGACGAGTCATAGATGCTTCATAAGTGAGACAGAACTTGTTCATGTCCTAGAACAGCAAGAGGAGAACATACAGACTAACAAGAAAGGGCTCTCTATTGAAAATTAAGCAAAGTAAAATGTTGATGCCATGGAGGTGCAAAAATATAACCTCTTGGATCAGAGAAGGAGAAATGTTCTTCTGGAAGCATGAACCCAAGGTATTCCATTAACAAAATTCAGATTACAAGAACCCTGAACAACCCTGAATCAGAATAGTTCCAATTAATTTCTTGTATAAATGCAATCAAAGTTATTACTTATTCTGCTATAAGAAAAAAAAAGACTTTTTTTCAATTATTTTCTCCAATAATTCCCTAACTATAATGTTTTGAAATCAGCAACATATTTATGATCTTAACCCAGTTGCACTTAACCCAACTGGTTAATCAAGTGTCTTACCCGAAAATGTGCTAGTTGAAGGGCAAGTTGGATGAAAGCATCCGGACTAGTGCGGCATTTCTTGATGTGGCCTTTGCCAAAGTCCTTAAAGGTAAAGACGTGAAAATCAACGTCACTGGCCAAAGCGTGGGCCAAAATAAAGGACTGCAATATCACCTCTTGGCACTGTCAAGAGTAAGAAACAGAAATGATTAGCAAAGCATAGAGTAGATTTCATGGGAAAATCAGCTTTCCCTTATTTCTAATTCCCTTCCCAAAAGCTCATTTCTGTCTAAAACAGGGATGTCAAGCTCAAGGCCTGTGGGCCACATCTAGCCCATGGGGTACTTAGATCTGGCCCATGGGGCTGTCCTGGAAACAGCGAAGGACCAACCCGACGTGCCTTTGCCAGCAAAAATAGAACTTGCGAGGGCCCTCCCAAGTTCTGTTTTTGCTGGCAAAGGGTTGCAGGAGGCTGTTGCAACCAAAAATGGAACTCGGGAGCCCGTTTTTGCTGGCAGAGTGCTTGGGCCTGCCCAGGTGCCCCCAACACAAGTGATGTCAAGCTGGCCATGCCCACCCTGGCTGCCACCCCCATCCTACCCGCTGAGGTCAAACACAATCCTTATGTGGCCCTCAATGAAATCGAGTTTGACACCCTGGTCTAAAGAGTCTACTAACTTAGTTTTCAGAAGGGGTAACTAAATTAACCTGCAATGGCCAATGTGATTATATCCTGTACATTGTGTTTAATGTATTGTGAAATGCCTAGAGCAGTGTTGGTGAACCTTTTTCGCACCAAGTGGTCAAATGGGAATGTGTACATGTGCACACGCATGCGTGCTGGAAACTGGAAGAGCAGCCGCCCAGTGCACATGCATGCGCCGGGAAGATGATCTTCTGGTTTCTGGCACTTCCGCCACTTGAAGACCAGCTGGCCGGCATGCCAGAACCCGGAAGAGCAATGGGCAATGGCTTGCGTGCCCGGAGAGATGGCTCTGTGTGCCACTTCTGATATGTGTGCCATAGGTTCGCCATCATGGGGTTAGAGTGACTATAGAGTAGAGCAGCTCCAATTCAGTTCAAATCAAATCAAATCAAATCAAATCACATCAAATCAAATCAAATCAAATCAAATCAAAAATTAATAATAAAGGACTGGGCAATCCATAGGCAACATGTATATCTCAAATCTCTTTCTCTGTTTTTTTTTTTTTTGCAATCCTTAAAGTTTCCAAACTTCACACCATTAAATTCAGCAGCAAACCATCAAATTTTATCAAGAAAAAATATTTAATACATTATGATTTTTTTAAATTACTTAACGTGATTATTGAACTAACTCATGAGCTAGGTTTAACCACAAGATGCTAAACGAGAAAAATGCAAAAGGTTAGAATTAATCAAGCTTAGCATATTGTACAACTTAACTGAAAGGCTTTTAAGTAATTTAAATTTTCAATTAGCATTGTTGAAGAAAAACAGCAAAATAAAGAAGGCTACTCCCAGACATTAAAAAGGGTCAGCAGCTACAATTCTTCCTGTAATACCTTCATTGAGGCCACTTCCATCAATTAACATTGTTCTATCACAACCCAGGTGACATACCATTTTGTGTGTGTGTGTGTCAAACCTTTTGTCATCACCAGAGCCTGAACTTACCTCTGATGATATTTCCCATTCCAGTTTTTGGGGTGGAGGGACGCTGGGGTCCATCTTGCCTTTGCAGTTCCCTTCATCATCATATCCCAGCTGGAATGAATCTGTGGCAAGTGTGTACTGTGAAAAAAGAGAAAACTCAACTGCTTTGATTCCCTTGCTGCATCCTTTGTACTGAGTTAGCACCCCCATTCCCTAGCACCCCAGAGAATCCAAGCGTTCTCCATTTCACCCCTCCCTCCGAGCAGTCCTATGCTGGAGAACCCAACTGGAGCTTTACCTCCCAAAGATGTCCAATAATAGGTGCATCTGCCCATGAGTGTTCTGCATTGATTCCGGCTTTCCCGTTGCGGTAAACAATCAGGTTGAAAGATTTGTCAAACCACCTGTGAGAAAAGAGTGGCATCCTCTTTTCCATAGGCTGCTCCCTATTTTTCTTATAATCAAAGATACATACATGGACATGCATGCCTCCATCTTGGGGACACAAAACGATTTGTTTCAGGGGCCTGGCAACAGAGCATATCATGACGCCGCTCTCTTGCACTTCAAAATGTTCATTCTACTACTGATATTGGTGGAATGTTTACTGGCATACAAGGAACATAATAGGGTTCTGTGAAAAGTGAAAATCACAGCCAGCAGAAAATTATTTGGAAAACAAAACCAGGCCTCGTAGGAAAAGTGATTTTTTTTTTTTAGTATGAAGGAAGTGATATTTTGGTACTATTTCCTCTGTTCAAGAAACGTGAGGAATATGTGACCCAAGACTCTTATGACTCCTGGTGTACAATCTTTGCAGGTTGGTTGCAGAGGGGATATAACTACCTGTCACAGCAGTGTCCGTGTAGCAAGGATTTTGCATAGACATCCAAAGCCTGACCTGGATTGGGCCCTCGCAGGCCTTGTTCACTGGTGTCAAGAATGACAAAGAAAGCCGCTTTCTCAATGATACTCAAGGACTGCTTGTTAACCCCAGACTCGAAGTAGTTCTGGCGGGCCCGAGCCCAGGCATCTCTACAAAAAACATTAAGCCATTCAGAGTTAGGAGATGTGGGTATTATGGATACCCTATGATCCAAAGAAGTAACAACTGACTTTGGTGAGAATGGGTGATCATTTCCCTAATTCTAACATAGCCTGTTCCATATTAAGGAAGGACCCAGTGGATACACCTTCCTTTATCCCCTTCGAAGTCACTGCATGGACTTGTATCTCTTTTGGCTTCATAAGCAGCAACAGTGAAAGGATGCAAAGAAAGGACTATCTGAACTCCTAAAATGAGTTCTTATGGCAGGGCTAAAGAAAGGAACAATGGATTCTTTCCAAGTCCAATTTTGTTTTTCTTCTGGAATGGGGAAAGGTAGGTGGAGATGGTAGAGATTCCAAAGTGAGCAGAGCTTCATTCACTCTTTTTTACCATCTCTTTGCCATTCCTTTTCTCACGCTCTACCAAGTCAACTATGGATGTGCATGAGCCACCTTAGCGCTGTGGGTTGCATAATACCATAATGAGGACCACAACAAGGGTTCTCAGTGACTGTCCTTTAGTATTTTATCCAGAAGGAAAGAAACATAAAAAAGGATGATCTTGTCTTAAGCTAGGGTGTATCACTGTCTCCCAGTGAATGGAGGGCTCCAGAGGCTTCTGAGAGGCATGGGAGTTGCCCTCTTGAAGTGGGCAGGGCCATCTAAGAAACCAGGTGAGCAAAGTACTTCTTAAATAAGAAATAAAGACATTAAAAGTACATTCAAATATATAACTATATCCACATAGTGGGGAGCAAAAGTAAAAACCAGCATAAAGAAGTGGCAGAGCATAGCAGGGCATGACGAGGACAGGGAAGCAAGGCAGTGTCAGGCAGCGTGACATGAGGGTAGAGCAGGATAGTTAACTGCAGAGTGGAGAGACGGATGACTAATGGGATGTAGAGGCCTTGAAGGCCACAACTCCAACCTCCCAGGACACACTTGAATTTCTATCTAAACTTATTCTCTTCAAGCCCATTGAATGAAAAGGAGCATAGCATGAATCAGCCCATCTGTCAGCTGCCATAGGTCCAACTTACTGAAAGGCTAGATCAAGGACAGGTCAGCCTCTCACCTTTCACCTGCGGTCATTGAAGGCAATTTCTCTTCCCCAGGCAGAGGGGGTGTAGGGTCACAAAGGATAGCTTCAAACTGTGCCTGAAATTCACAGGGCTCCAGCAGCTTCCCCTTGTAATACAACGATACCCGAAATAAGCGTCCTGCATGGTATACTGCAATATGATCACTGTCTTGTAGATGTTGGATCTTATCTGGGTAGCAAGGACATAAACAAAATAAAAACTCCACTGGATCTCACTCAATGTATAGACAGCCTAGCCACCTGCCTCCTCCCATAGGGGCTCCCCAAGGAAAAAGGGGAACGGTAACTCCGTGAAAGGTTATGTCCTGTACCATAATTCAAATTTATTTCTCATCCCAGGCCAATAGTTCTGATTTTAATAAAAATAATAACAGGTCAAGCACCTTATATTCAAGCAATTGCAGCAAACTCTTGCACTTTCTCTGGTGTTAAATTTTCACAAAGTGAAACCTTGGGTTAGGATATCCAAAATTCCCAGCCAGCAAAATGTGAGTGGAAATTCTTATACCTCTAAAGTGCACCAACTAAGGAAAGCTGCAGTAGTCAAAGATTAATAAAAGAAGGCTGCACACAATGAACATGAGCTGAAACAAATGCCCATTTTTCTCTTTGTAGCCCTGTGTCCAAGTCCTGCGCACAACCCTTCAATCTTTTAATATTGTTGGGGGAGGTGCGGGGTTTTTTTTTGCAATTCTTGGAGCCTCTTTACATCCTTAGTTGCTGGAAACTGGTGGTAATTCTCCCCACCCCCACCCACCCCATATTGGACATTGCCAAACTTTGCCATACACACAAATGAACTTGCTCAGGCATCTACACTACCCTAGTCAAAAGATTCTGAGCAGTTCACTATTGATGCAACAGTCAGATATAAACGATACACAAATCTAACAATAGTTGAATTTAAGTACTTAAACTAAGTAGGCTTAGTTTAAAAATCTTAGAAGCCCACAAATAAATAATGAAAATCCAGAAGGAAAAAAAAAGGAAAATACTCGGGTGACTTTGCTTCATAAAGCTCTTTTACTTTGCATCATTGTGTTCTACCTACTGCACCCTTGCCTTATCAATTAAGGGGAGCTTCCAAGTACTAACATAATTGCCCACTCCTAATTTAAGGAAACAGTAAAACCTGGTTCAGGTGTCCAAGTTTTGAACACCAAAAAGAAGCTATTAAGAACCATCCTCAAGCATGCTAACTAGGATTGGTTCTCTAAAAGTATTATCAAAAAGATCTTTGAGAGGTTTGGACCCATCCTTCACCTTTTAAGTCCCATTCTTTACATCTGGAGAAGCATAGGTTCCCCACTGCTTAAAAAAAAACATGGCTGCAGGACGAGGCATGTAGGGGGGAAAAAGTCAATTCGTCCCTACAATCCACATGATAGTGTGCAGGTATTTGTTGGAAAAGGAGGACAAGGTATGCAGAAGCGTCCTACCTCCCTCCAGACCAGGCACACGGGTTGTATTAAATACACGTTCATACTGAGCTGAGCACGTTGGTAGGCAACCTTGAATCAGCATCTGAGAAGCAGAGGGAAGCAAGAAAAGAAAAAGAGAGAGAGAGAGAGAGAGAGAGACCGAAGGAAAAATCAAGAAGATTTGCCTGCCATGAAGCTTTGAAAGAAGCAAAAAAGAACCCAAGGAGAATTGTTACTTCTCCTAGCAACTTGAATAGTCCTGCCAAGAAAAGAACCCAATGGGTAAGCCAAGCTCCAAAAGTGACTCCAGTTCTGACCTCATGAATATGTGTGAGTTATCCATGTTGACAAGAGCAAGAAGGGATACCAGATTTTTTTTTAAAGGCAGCGACTGATTGCCAACTTGGTACCTTAGAATGACTTCTACCACCCAATATGAAGTAGACCGCAATAGCTACCATCATTCCTAGCCAAATAACACTGTACTGCTGGAGATGATGAAAGTTGTTGACACAACACTCACAGAAGGCACCAAGTTGTCAAAGGATGGTTAAGACAGAAGGATTTAGAGAATTATGGGTAAGTCCTGAAATCATAGAATGCAACACTGAAGATATGGACCAGAAAACCCAGCAAAGACCCCTTAGAGGAGATTCATCTTGCACAAGTCTCTCATAGCCAGATGTGAGAAGGAGATTATTTCTCAGGGTCTTCTGGTTCACTTACCCTGCCCCTCCCCAGGCAACCTGGTGGTGTTGAAGAGGCGCTGCCACTGGGCCGAACAGAGGGGGATGAATGAATTAGGAACCATGCTCTGATATCAGGTGACAAGGAACCCCAAGATTAGATGGGGAAAAGAAAACCAAACAGGGAAGAGATTTATTGTTGTTATCTTTAATATACTCTGTGATCCTAAAACATTTAAAATCAAGGGATAAATAAATGTAACAAGCAAAAAGCCCAATGATCAAACTTGTAGAAAGATCACTGAGAAAAAGAAGCATGACTTGGGCTTTACAATGTAGCTGGCAGTGCTATCTTGCATTTAATAAGCAAAGCAAAGCTACCTGTGCATTTAAGCTGGTATAATACTCGGCTCTCCGTTATTGGGGTAGGCCCACTTTCATTCCCCTTTAGCGTTGCTTTAAGCCTCTTTTCTGATCTTTTCTTTGCCGCCTACTTTCAAAGAACCAATTCGGTATTTGAACCCTAAGTTGCGCTTAAGACAAACTCAAAACAGTTGTGATGTGGTGAATACAGGATTTGATCTCCTGATTGTAGTTTCCCCTGTTTTGTTTTGTTTTTACTTCCAATGAACTGTAGAAATATCAGTCCAGAGTAGCTCCTGCCCCCACAGTAGGAGAAATTCATATATATTGCTTGCTCTGGAGGAAGAGCTAAACAGGTTAGATCTAGAAAAAGAACAACCGTCCTCATCAGAACTGGAACATCATACAATTGTCTTGACACTAAAAAAAAACATAAGTAGCATAAGAATGTATTATCATTTTAGCCCTTGGATCAGCAAGGCTAGGAGTAAAATTGATGTTCATCTGTGAATTTCACTGAGGTCCTTTGCAAATAATTGGCCTGATTAGCATGTGAAACTAAATCATAATGTATGTTTAGTTAACTTAGTCTCATAAGCAAATCAGATGATTATAATATGCAAATATGGCTATTCTTTTTCCAGGGCATCAACATACCCCAGAAGTTCCTTAACATGAGTCGTGGAAGAAAATGTGGCATTCATTGTGATTTTGTAGACTATGCTTGCACCACAGTTCTGCTTCTTTCTACATCTCCACTTCTCCTTTGTCTAGTCTAGGCAAACAAAAACTTTTCAGTGATGTGTGCTACACAAATGATATGGTTTAGTTTACCATTAACGTTAGTTTATAAGTTCTTCCATTTTTGAAAGCACAGCAGCAAACTAAATTGACCATAAGGACAAAACTATCAAATGGTACGAAAAACATGCCTATATTTTTAAAAGATAAAATTGAAAATCCCTTTCAGAAAAAGCAGCCCTTTTTAACCTAGCATGTGTCTGAAACTATAATTTCCAAAACCTATCAAGTATTGTGATTTTGGGGGGGGGGGGTGTTGTAGTTCAATTCATCTGGAGAGTCCCAGTTTGGAGAAGGCTGCTTTACGAAGTGAAATGGGCAAACTTGGAATACATGAAGAAGTTGCCATGCTTTTACTCCTTTTTCCTCTCTGCAGGAGGAAAACAAGTACATGTAAATCCTTGACTTATGACCATCCGTTTAGCAACCATTCAAACTTACGCCAGTGCTAAAAATAGTCTGGTTCTCATGCATATGACTGGTTTCACACACTTATGACCACTGCAGCGTCCCCATGGTGACATGATCCAAATTCAGGTGCCTGGCAACAGACATGTATTTAACAATGATTCTGGCACCCTGGGTTCATATGATCGCTATTTGTGACCTTCTCAGCTGGCTTCTAACTAGCACAGGCCATGGGGAAAACTGAATTTGCTTAACAATTGGATGATAACAACCACTTAACAACCACGATGATTTGTTTAAAACCACAGTAAAAGGATGTTGTAAAATTGGGTATGACTCATTTAACAGCCTTCTTGCTTAGGAACAGAAGTTCTAGTGGTTGTAAGTTCAAGATTACCTGTATAAATCTTCTTGTTCTCAGTCTGACTCCCACTAACTAATCCAGACAGAGGAAGGCATATTTCCTATTCGCCCTATATTTTGATTTCACTCACTGGTTTGATTTCCTCCCGGATGAGTTTGCGTCGGTACAGCAGTATGGCATAAACAAGATTCCCAGCACGAGCAGATTGGATTGGAGTAGGTGTGACATAAAGGAAATCCTGAAAAATCAGTGCAGAAACATGGGGGGAAGGTTTGGTCAGAAATGCTGGAAGAAAAAACGTCAAGTGCTGATATTCTTCTCTAGCTTTGGTAACTCACCATGGCATAATAGTTGCTATTTACCATCAGGGGGCTCCTCCCACGGAGATACACATACTCTTCCCACCAATCACTTACCTGACAAGATATGGAAGAAGGGTGGAAAAGAATAAATTAAAAAGACAGCACCATATGCATATTCTCAGTGTCCTACACTGTTCTTCCCAAAGAGCTCCTCCCCCTTAAAAGGCCCACTCACATAGTTGGGTGCCCACCAAGATTTCAGTGTGAGATACCACTGCAAATGTGGTCCAAGGGTCCGTTCAAAGTCACGGACAAGACCTGTCATTCGATGGAATTCTGCATCAGTCATCAGAGGTCGTATGGATTCCAGATACTAAGGGAGAAAGAAAAATGTGGAATTAGATCTTGGCAAGTGCAGAGTTCATTCTTTTACCCAAAAGCCTTCAAGAGATAACATTTGTCCCCATTCATTCTCCTACAAGAATGAATGAAGCCAGAGGCCTTGTAGACGTGGGAGTATGCATTTTCATAGATGCATGAAAAAGAAGTTCAGGAGTCTCAGAAAGATAGGATATCAGTTCAGACTTCTGCTAGTTTTCTCTTTTTGTATCTAGTGATTGTCTCAATTTCAGGCAGGTTCAGCCATTGAGATGGAAATCAAGCAGTTTCTAAGATAATGAAAGAAGAAAAAACCATCTGTTTCCTAATGTGAAAGGATGAATGAAATGAATATTTTCACATCTGTAAAGATTTTTTGCACTGGAGAAGAATAGCATGGAGGGGTGGAGAATTAAAAGCAGCAACATAAAAGAGCTGTAATGCTTGGCCATCATATCTTGGAGATGCCATGATCTTGTAGTCCCCAAAATTTGGAGAGCTCAGCTAGAAAAAGCTATTAATCAACAGCCTGTCAGAATATGAAATATCCAAGGCATCCTTCCCAGCTCAAAAGCATCTTAGGTCACCCTGGTATTATATGTTTTTGTTGAAATCCCATGGTAGCCTCAAGATGCCCTGCAAGTAAAACTCTCATTTAATTACTATAGATAGCAATAGCTTATATACCATTTCACAATGCTTTACAGTCTTCTCTAAGCTGTTTACTCTAAGCAGAATCAGCATATTGTCCCCAAGAATCTGGGTCCTCATTTTACCAACCTCAGAAGGTTGGAAGGCAACCTTGAACTGGTGAGACTTGAACTGCCGAACTGCTGGCAATCAGCAGTCAGAGGAAGTAGTCTGCAGTACTGCATTCTAACCACTCCACCACTATGGCTGTTATGCAACAACAGATCCAAAATACATTTTTAAAAGATTCCAGATTTGCCTTTCTCAAGGATATTCCATTCCTTATGTTCTCCTTCATTCTTTCTTCCCTTATTTATTTATTTAGTGTATGGCATTCTTTCTTCCATTTGCCCATTTCTACCCTACAAGCAGTTTTCTGTCACTCCTTCTTGAGCTGTTTTTGGAGTTACTGACAGTATTTCTTTTTTAAAAAAAGATTATCATTTTATCTTCATGCAAATTTTAGGGTTTTAGGTACTAATTTTTATCTCTTATGATTATGACATTGTTAATCCTTCCATGTCAACAGATAATAGAAAATGCTTTCTCTTCCTAAAACAGTTTAAGACCACTGTTGCATTTGACAATGTTAGACTATAAATTACCTCATCTCATAGAAAGAAGAATTATATGTTAAGCTTTTTATTAATTTGTGAAATCTATCTACAGAAGTTTACTGTTGCAACTATGCATAAATGCTGTCCAATTAATGAATGAATAACTCAAATGTGTTATCTTAATGAGTGTAAGCAAATCACTCCCACTACAAACAAGCAATGGAAAAACCTGATTCTCAGATTAGGTCCCCTTTTACACCTCTTCCTTTGTCTCTAGCCAGAACTTTTCTTTCCTATAATCAGCAAAGAGTCCCACATTAGGAACCTATAATCAGAGCTAGGCAATGAAATAATTACAAAAAAAAAAAGAGTTAAGAGAGTATGCCAAATGTCAGGACCAAAAATTAGTATCAGAAATGTCAGGCAGCTAAAGTAATGAGATGCCTACTGTGATGCAAAGCTTTTGATTTTCCTCCCTTTTCATAAAGATCTAAAGACCAGTGTGGGGAGGTGGAATAAGTCAACATGGAATATTCTTTGTTTGGGTCCTGCTGCAATGGGCAATAGTTTCTAGCACTTCTAGGGAGAGGAAATGGAGTTACAGATGGCTCTTGATATATGATCATAATGGAGCCTGTAAATCACAATCATATGTTGCAATGGCCGTAAAACCGGTCAGTCATATGACTGAATCAATTTTATGATTTTTTTTTGCAGTGGTCATTAAAAATGCTGCAATCAGTAAGTAAATCAGTGATTGCTATGGATGCAATCTTTCTGAAAACTGGAATTCCAGGACTACCTGTACTAGTGATCATTAGGATCAACAGCCAGGGGTGGGCAGAATGTGTGATCTTTTTCCTTCCCTGCTTTAGTTCAAAGGAAAATCAATTGTAGTTAGTTTGCACAAATAGTTATTTCTACCAACTAGCAGTCTTTCAAAACAGCAGCCAATGCAGGTTGGTATTAAAATTATTCTAACTATAACATCACAATCTATGGTTGGAATACAAGGGATGGAGATGGCAAATGTAGGCCTCTATCTCTTCTGTTTCAACTCCTCCTGTGAACATCACTACTTCAAAGATGCATTCCTTCACCTTCAGACCCAAATGTCCAAGAAATATTAGAATCTTTGACTGCCCACTTGTAAGTAAGAAGAATATGGACAAAAGCTGCAAACTCACCCTCCGCATTGTATCCGTAATAGCTGGAACAGGCAAGCGAGGCAGTGAGGCCTGATAGCTATACAACATGGGTTTACGACCAGAGAAGATTTTCACCAAAGCCTATGAGGCAAGGGGATAAAGGGAGAAGTGAGCAGGACCCAACATTTCAACATGTTCATTTTTTCCCTCCCAGCATTTTTCTTTGGCCGAATTCACAGTAAAGTGGCCTGTTTTATATTAGAATAGGACATAGTGAATCCTGCTATAAAACAGAGTGAGATATTTGCTTCAGGTAGCAAATACTAGTAAAACTATTGCGGGGCAAAGCTATGTATGTTTAGTAGCCTGTCCTATATCCTCCTATACCCTTTAATAAATTATGAAACAATGCCAACTGGGTGTAGTGAGACCATTATACTCTGGATGGAACTTCCTTCTTTTCTGACATAGTTTACTACATATCTGGAAGATGGTTTTATGTTTGTTTGCAGAAATACTCAGTCACATGAGAACTAAGCCCCAAGGATATTTATGTTTTCACATCTTCTCCAAAACCTAATCTGATCTGTTTAGGCATAATCACTCCTTCTTCTAAATGCCTTTGTGGGAATTACAGACACACCTGCTGCTCTGTCTTAATATGTATCTGTGCTCCTCGGTTTGGCTCCTTCTCAACTGATATGGCACAATATTTCATCTCATTTTTCTCCAGCAGCCTTCTCCGAATGTGTACCTCCCAGATGTGCTGAATGGAAATCTTATCATCCCATACAGCCAGACCATGAGAATTACGATACAACAACATGTCTAAAAGACACTGGATTGGGAAAAGCTGCTCCATGGTGTTTTTCACCACAAACCATCATTAACCTTTTAGCTAAACCTGTTCATCTGCTCTTTGATCCTGAACATAGCTATTATAAGTAGCTCAGGGATGTATCCCTCTGTAGGTGAGTTGTATATGCTTAGATGGTATGGTACTGAGAAAGTTAGGGAGAACCTACTCATTAGGTGACTTTGAGTCCCTCCTTCTTTCTCTTTTGTCCTATTTATAAAAATAATATTGCAGAAGTATTTCCCTGACATCCTGGAGAAGTATTCTGGAACAATGTTTTTTTTAGTTTTCGTTAATTGCAATGTTTATTTTCTTCAGGCATTTGGTAGCAACATCTGATTAAATGTGTCTGAGCTCAAAAGCTAAGGTTAGTATTTGGATGAGAAACTTTCAGGGAATAGCAAGGTTGCAAGTTATACTGGGAAGATAAAAAGCATCGCAGAAAAAAATTAGTGGCACCATGTGATTTTGCCAATAAAACTGCATGAATATATACACACAAAGTTACCTGGAATCAAGCTTGACTTGAAAAAGGTTTTGCCTTTTATAATACAGTATGTGTCTAATTCATAAAGCCAGTTTGAAATCTTTGCTCTCATAACTGTTTAATTAAATGAATAAATATGGTAATCTGTGCTATAGAGGAGAGGGAAGATATACTTGCAATAAATGTATTCAACATTTATAGTTTCTATTCTGATAGCCTTGCTCATATGGTGCTCTGCAGATGTGTTGAAAGTTCCCAGATTTTTAGCTAGAAAAATCTAATTGCTAAGTGCTATAAGCCTACTTCAGCTCCACCCAGGGTTACAGTAGCCGAAAACCAGGACAATTGTGTATGTTGAGTCCACCAACAATTGGCCCCATGTCCAACTTGCATTCTAAGAGTACACTTGTCCTGTAAGTACATACCAACCAGATCTTTGTGATGTTGGATATCCGACCATGCTCCTCATACATCCATCCATGGTAGCATAGCAGCATCTTAAGAATGCTACGCATGGTCATAATGAGAGCCAGCCACAGTCCTGTGGAAAAGGCCAGGACACTGAGGACATTCAGGCCCTGATCTGACAGATAATTGCTGGAGAAAAAGAGTAGGATGGCAGAAAGACAAAATCAATCTTTCAAGAAAACTAACC
>WNWU01013589.1:8489359-8505371 GCA_012654045.1 Ptyas mucosa | reverse complement strand
GTTAAGGATTGGGGGGGAGGGGAGGGAAATGAATGATCTGATGCTTAGCTCACATTTTGTTACATCCAAAATATCCCAGAGTTAGTCATTTCCCTTCAGATTTCTGAAATACCTCTGCCCAAACTATGGAGAAATGCAAATGGTCAGTGGTTGTGTTCACACAATACATTTAACCAAGGTAGTTAAAAATCATGTGGCTGCCTTTATTATTTTTAACTTCTTTATAGCTTTAGTATGTTGCAGTAATTCAGCTGTTTGATTTACATTTCAATTAAATGTACAATCTCTGAAAAAGTTTTAATTTAATAAGCATGTCTCTGTACAGAAAATATTAGGCTATTGGTCTTATTCAATATAAGAGCTTTCTATGCCAGGATGGACATTTTGGTAGGCTGAGAGTGACTTTTTATTCTTTTGCTTACCTAATACACAATGTTGTCTGCTTTGCTAATAGGGAAAAGATAACTGGAGTGATGAAACACAATGTTATCCTCATAATGCAGGATAATAAAGCATTAATGCAGATAGGAATCAGGAAACATGTTGGATTTCTGTATACCCCACAATGCTAACTCTTTAACCAGTTACAGAAACTGTGTGCTGCTAGAGCCAAAATTAAGGCGCTATGACAGTTAGTACCTGGCTAGGTTAAGGATGCTATCTGAACTCAACCATTAGGTCTGACCGGATCTTAGCTTCTTCCACTCTGACAAAATTAACAGTTACTAGTTCATCATGAAGACTTGTCTCCTTTTCTCCCCTAATTACCTGACTGGCAGATGTTCCTTTATTTTGTCAATCATGCCCATGGAGGGGTCAAGACGAGAGAACTGGGTTACTAGGATGGCTGTAACCATGAAAAACCAACTGGAGGGGCTGGCGGGATACACACCTGTCACAAAACCATTCTGTTTGGAGGCAATATAAGGAAATGGAGGTGAGAGGTAGGAAAACAAAGAACTTGAGAGTTTTGATTTTCTGCTATGATGGCACTCTAACCTGTTTCTGAAGGAATAAAATCCTTTTCTTGGAACTCTGACTCACAGGTTGAACTTTTGCCTATATTAGTAAATTATTCTCTGACTTCCTTTCCTCCTAGGCAAAACTATCCTTATATTTTTTGTAGAAGCAGCAAAAACTTCTATAAATTAACTATTCACATCATTTACATTATTTCAATATATTTCACGTTTAAATAATTCTAGCATTAAAAGCCAATCTACTGGCACTTGTATTTTTTTTTCAAGGATAAGAATTTTTACTTGAATATTAATTATCTTTGTTGAGAGCCAGTCTGTTATGGTGTTGCACTAGCAGTAGGAAACCCAGGCACTAGTTTTCCCTTAGACAAGAAAGCCAATTGCTTTCTTTTAGTGAGTTCCATCACTTCTTCTCAGCCCTAATCAGCATCAGGCTCTGAAACAAGCCAGCTGAAAAATAAAACTCCTGTCACATCATGCATTAATAGCTTTGCTATGCGAACTGAAGCAAATACAATACAGGTAGTCCTCAACTTACAACCATTTGTTTACTGACCATTAGAAGTTGCAACCTTTCCAGAATCCCTGTGGTCATATGATCAAAATTTGGGCACTGGGCAACCAGCATGTATTTATAATATGTCCTGAGATTACACGATCACAATTTGTGACCTTTCTGGCTGGTTTCCAACAAGTAAAGTCAATGGGGAATGTTGGATTCCTTAATGACTGTTTGACTCACTTAACAGCCACAGCAAAATAGGTCATAAAATTTAACACAACTCACTTAATGACTGACTTGCTTAATGGCAGAAGTTCTAGTCTCACTTGTGGTCATAAATTCAGGACTACTTGTATGCCTGCAGCCAAATAAATCCTAGGAACAACATTATGCATGGTCTTTGGGCTATTTGGAAATGTAAGTCTCTGTGAAATTGAAGGAAAAATTATCATAGATAGATCTGGCATTCAGCAATAACAGAGATGAGGGCCTCTGCAGATCCTGTGATTTTGCTCTCATCCTAAAATCCATGTCACCACAAGTGGGAATTGATGTTCAGTACCCAAACCTCATTCTCCGAGAGTGGTTTGTCTCTGCCTCCTGCCAGTTTCCCTTTGTCATTCTCTTGATCTTTATCCCTTCTGCCAAACTCTTAGCCATTCCCCAACCCTAACCCATCAACCCAACAGGGAGCTGCATTCCACAGACAATACTCCAATCCCCTCTAACACCTATCACCCATTCCACTAAGTGGCTGTACTTCCACTTCTCATTTGGCAGCTATCTCTCTCTGCTACCAAATGTGAGACAATTTTACTCCATCTTCTACATAAAACCAACATGATTAACTATGCAGTATATCAGCTAATAATTGTGTAATGAATTCAGATTCTCTAATGAAGGACCAAGCAATCACAGCTGTTTGGTTACTTAAGAACTGACAGTGAGAGCTTCCTTTTGCATTTTTAAGAACTCTTTCTTTGTCCTCTGGTATATTCTTGACTGAACTCCAGTCCTTACTATTAAAATATTAGAGATGACAACTTTGGTATCGGCAAGAATCCACAAGACTCAACTTTCATTTTGACTACATACCCTTAGTACAGGTAGGCCTCAACTTACGACCATAATTCAGCCCAAAGTTCCTGTTGCTAAGTGAGATATTTGTTGAAATGAGGCAAGAAAGATCATGATCACATTTGTTAAGTGAATCACTGCAGTTGGTAAGTTAGTAATACAGTTCTTAAATGAATCTGGCTTCCTCATTAACTTTGCTTGTCAGGAGGTTGCAAAAGGTGATCACATGACCCCAGGACACTGCAACTGTCAAAAATGTGAGTCAATTGCAAGCATCTGAATTTTGATCATCTGGCCATGCAGATGCTACAAAAGTTGTAACTGTGAAAAATGGCCATAAGTCACTTTTCAGTGCTGTTGTAACTTTGAATGATCACTAAATGAACTGTTGTAAGTCAAGGACTACCTGTACACAGAACTTTTTTCCCTTCCGAGAGTCCCCAATTAAGATTTCACAGCCAGTTTTTCAAGTAGCATTTGATGTTGTATTTTTAATAAATTATGACCACGTCCTGCATTACCCGTAGTTGGTTGAATTTCTTTTTCCAGGAACGCAGGCCTGAAAGGTAAATCTCCTTGATAGCTGCATGGCTCAACTGAAGGTCAATACCCTCTGGAGAGACGGTGAACTGAAATGCCACAGCCTGGTGAGCTTCTGCCATCGTGGGAGGATATTAACTTGTTGGCTAAGCAGTTGAAAGAAACAGAGAGAAAACAGTTGACATAATTAACCTTCACTAATACATTCCAGGTGTGATGAAAATACAACTTCTACCATTGCTCGGTCACTGATGGGTTATCAGATCTACAAAAATTTTAGGCAACCACTGGATGGTGCAAAGATTATTTTCTGTATCTCTTCATTGATATCTAGTGGTCAACAAGCTTTTTTTCAGACCAAATCAAGCAACTCTGAACAAGGCAGATATAAACCCACACCTAATATTCCTCCAAATTTCTTTCCAAAGATATATTAATTTGCAGAATTTATAACTCAGCTTTTATCATTAGCCTATAATAAGAATAATGCAATGCAAAGAAGGCATGCAGTATCTTCCAAACAAAACTAAAACTACCAGTTAAAACTACTGATTTTCAACAGATTAGAAATTATAATGGACTAATCAGAAGAAAAGAAAACACCCTGAAAAAGAACATTTAAAATCTGGGAAAGAAAGAAGATAAATAAAAATAGACAGTTGTTTCCATTTTATCTGATAAAAGAATCATTAGACCATCAGTTAAACAATATGTAAGGAAAATGCACCCACAAAGACCCTCTTTTCACCCAAACAAATTCACTAATAAACAAGGACAATAGTTCTGCTTACTTGGTTCCCAACATTTTGTCTCCTAATCTTCCTCCTAGTTTTTCTCCTGGCATTAGGTAATCAAACTCTATGGGCATCTCATTTGCTTATTCATAGCTGTTTAAGGGCTTGACATGCTCTCCCCCCATGGATAATCAATAGAAAATAGTGTCCACAATGAACAGAAGATGCTGTGACTTTGCCATCAATGACACAGTAAGGCACCCACAGCCATTATATCATAGTAGGTATTTAATAGGAATATGCTACCATTCAGAGATCCTTTGTAGTGGGTATGGGCCCATTACACCTCTTAGTACCTCCTTAAATAAGCTGCTTGTGGAAGTATTTAAAATGAAAAATAAAATAATATTAATCTTTGCTATCTCAAAAACTGTCAGGAAAAAGATCCATACCTACAAAGTGGCTCTACTATGTATAGCATAAGAAGTAATCCCTGAATATTTGGATTTTTCCAACCAATGCCAATTTTCATTGGAAGAGTAAAAATTCCAAAGAGAACCCTGGGTCTTCTGCACGCTATTTTTCACTTACATCCTGCCAGTTGCAAATTTAGCTGCTATGGCAATATTTTTCTATGCCAAGAAATTAAAAGGGAATAGCAAGTAAAAAGAGGAGTAAAAACACAGTATAATAATTCAAAGATACAATTAGTTTGAATAGTTTTAACTTGTTCCTTGCTTGCAGCTTCAGTAATTCTCTTCTTTGTTAATGAAAAAACCCTACTCAGTTCTATCTAAGCCCAGCTCTACAACTAGACAGTACAGAAAAGGAGTCAATAAATAAAATGTAAAATCTTGGTTACCACCTGCCATTCAACCTCATTATCTTGTACAAAGAAAATCTAGGAACATCAGTTCTCAAAGCTACTACTGGTATTATTATCAGAAATTCTCTGGAGATAAGTTGAAGTCATAAGATAGGTGCCACCCAGCTTACTTCACCAGCTGTACATAGTCTGTTTCCCTATCCCCTGAAAGGAGTGCCACTTTGTTTACCTAATACACCTGAGAGTGCCCATGATGTCAGCACTATGTCAATATGAGGTCACAATATAATGCTTGGAAAGTTTGAAAGAAGAGATGGAAAGGATCAAATAAGATTACTTATTTGACACAATTCACGACAAGTGAAAATTTAGGGGACACTCCCAACCAATAACAATCTCATGTCCATTACATAACTTGAACTACAACTACTACATTCTCTAGTTATCCCACTCTTTCGATAAGCTGCAGATTACAAATGATAGATTTCATTCAATGTATCAAACAAATACTGTGGAATGCTGTCAGCATCTTGGAGCCCTGTTGAGTCATCATTCAAATCACCCAGTTGCCACATACTGTAGCTCTGGATATAGACTAGAATGAGAAGTGATTATAGTGAGCAGAATAGTGTTGTCAAGTGACAATAGTTCAAGGGAAAGGTTATGACACCCAACACAGAAGCATAATACTCTGTTGTTTTATAGATTTTTTCTATTATAATAGGCAAAATGTTTAAAATTACAGCAAGGGAAATAGATAAAACATTTCCCAATTTTCCACCCCCTTTCTCCATTGTTTCCCACCATTTTGATTGATGACATTCCTGAGATGGCATCAAAAGAAATCTTAAAGATCTTTGGATTCTGAGTGAAAGCTACTGGGATCTGCTGGAGGGATTTCATCTGCAACGGCACCTTGTGTAGATAAAGAATTATGAGGCAAATCCTGAAGAATCTTCTCACTTAATTAAAGATATCACACCACAACTACCACTATGCACTCCTGGCAATCCAGAGAATTGCAGCATTTTTGCTGCTAGCTTTTATGGCTGTTTTGAGATATCCTGGATAATGAATATAATTTTGTATAATAGGTCAGAATTGTTATTCCCATATATACAGTACAAGATAAGTGAAGGATAGCTGAGAAAAAGTGGGTTGCCTAAAGTCACCTAACAGACTTATCAAAAACTGAGATTTAAATCAAGGATTTCTTAATTGTGGAAAGTATTTGATGATCAAAGGTTGCACACTGAAATTTCAACAGGTCTTCTTACTTCACAGTTTGGAGTAAACAACTATATATTTTATCTTACCTGCTTGTAGTGCTATTTTTGGAGGTAGTTTAATCCTTTGCTTCATCCCTTTCCAGCTTTGGATTTCTTTATAAACCCACTAAATGTCATTAAAACAAAATACAGAAAACCCTCATTCTTGGTTGTTGTCTAGTGATTATCCAGATCACAAGTATGGTAGCCCAATAAATGATAATTTATTCTCTGCTTAAAAATTACGGCAAGCTAGCAAAAATTCTTGTAGTGAGTAAAGCAAATCATTTCAATCATATTGTTGGAAGGACTTTCATTTCAATGCTAACGTAACAGTAGTTACAAAAAATTAAAATTTCATGTGAAAAAACTATGTAGTGTAAATGATTTTAGTATATTGAACGAGCATCAGGAACCTTGGTTTCCAATTCCTTCCTATTCTTTTTCTATTTTATTCTGTTTTGAATTCTGAGTTGGAATCCAATAGCTTTATACCATCGGACTCTATTAAACAAAAAGTTTGTCTAGTTTGTGGACTGAAAAGAAGAACAGCTATGATATTATTGCTATATTCACATAACTCACTAAACTCTAAACCTGGCTTATAAAATAAGACCCCTATAGGTTCACATAACACGCTACATCCAAATAATTAATATGATGTACTATGTGACATATCCTGTTGATTAAGATGATGTTCAGATTTCCATAAAACACAAAGTATTCAATCCCATTTTATTCTAATTAGTAGATTGAATGAACCAGTGATAATGTGATGAAAGGAAATTATTAGAATCTGAGCAAAAGTTAAGAATGGCATATAAGCTTCATAGGAGCAATTGAGAACCAGTTGAGCACATTAATTTGGGGATAGAAAAATTCAATTTTCCCAAGATTTGCAACCTTCTGCATCTGTTGGATTGCAAAATAGATTATGAAAATCATAAGCTTTGGAGATAATACCCAGAGAAATCAGGATCTACAAGAAATACTGAAATGAAAGAACTGTTAACATTATCTGCCTCCTCTGGGAATAGGTTTGAGGTGGCTCAGGAATGTATGGCTACCATGAGAGCTATGGACTTATCCCAAGTCATCCAGAGCCTGAAATGGAGCAGTGGTCCCAAATTGGGTCTGATGTTCCTATTAAAGCAGTGCTATGTGAAATTGGGAGAGCTTTTGTGTACTCCTTGTCCTGGTCAGATCATGCCCTCATTACATGGGGTTCACTGGCACCATCTACTGCAGGAAGATTAGACCCTTTAGATCAGTCTATCCCAATGATTGAAGGATTTCAGAGGGAGCTGGAGTCCTGCTGGTCTGCAGCACAGTCCATATGAAGCCCTGGAATAAGAAAGTGATTGAACCTTTAGGTCAAATCATACCTATGCAACTTCTCCCCTGTTGTAGATTCTGGCACTCCTTGTGGTTCATGGAGGAGTTGAGGGAATTGAAATGAGAGAAGAGACATTTAGAACATAGCTGGCACTCTACAGGGGATGAATTCAATCGGATATGGGTTAGAGCTGCTATTAAAGCCAAATTTGTGGCAGTAAGGGTGCCAAAACATCAGAACTTCCCCCCAATTATTGAGTCTGAAAATAGTAGCCTGGGGTGGGATGTCCTGTGAATGAGTTGTAACTGTTGTAAATTTGAGTGAAGGGGGTATTCTATTACCTCTTAAGGGGGTTTTAGTTCACCTCCTCCTCAAGGAGCCATCACTCAACCCCATTATACTGGACAATTTTTGTCCAGAATCTAACTTTTCCTTTTTGGGAAAGTTAGTTAGGAAGATGATTGTGCAACAGCTTCAGAAAACCTTAGATGAGCAGATCTGGAAACTTTTCAGCCAGGATTCAGACACAGGTATGGAATGAAAACGGCATTAGTTACATTTTTGGATGAACTCTGGTAGTGGGTAAAATGGGGATTGTGCATCCATTGCCCTAATTGACCTCTCAGCAGCTTTCAATACCCTCAACCGTAGTATCCTTCTGGATCAACTCAGAGGATTGAGGGTGGGTAGCATGGAGCTAGGCTGGTTGACCTCTTTTCTCCAGTGTCAATTCTAATCAGTAGTGATGAGTAGGGATGATCCTGCCCTTGTTCCCTTTTATGCAAGGTGCTGCAAGGGTCAGTGCATCTCTGTTCCTATTCAACATCTACACAAAGCCACAGGGCGAGCCCATCTATCACTCATGGAATTGAGTCCTTGCACAGTTTAGGAGTAGATAGCAGTTGTAGCTAGGACAACCTTTGCTCAACTTTGTATTGTTTTTGTGTTCACTATCATTCATGACCTAATCACCTCCTGGTTGGATTGTGAAATGGGCTCTACATGGGACTGCCCATTCTGCACCAGCTGGAAGCTTCGGCTGGTGCAGAATGCAGCAACAGGGACACTTATATGTGTCATCTCTCTCATCTACCAATCTGTTTCTGAATCCAATTCAAGGTACTGATTTTGGCTTTTAAAGCCCTATATGGCATGGGGCTAAACTATTTGAGAGGCCGTCACTCCCTTATTACATCTGTGCATTCCTCCAGATTTAGCAGTCAGACATGCTGCAGGAAGTTTCATTTGACTCTTAGGTGGTGGGCCTTTTCAGCTGGGTCCCTGCTTTATGGAACATTCTTCCTCCCCCCTACCAAAGTGAAACTGACTCCATCCCTTTTATCTTTCCAGATGACCCTCAACACTTGCTTGCATCAATAGCCCTGGACACCCCACAGGACTGGTGAAACATTCAGGTAGCTCCAGTGTAATTAACACCTGCTCTTTGCCCAATATTTTAGTGCTTTTTATAATTTTAAAACTTTTAATATTAATATTACTTGTTCACAAATATTGTTTTTTGTCTTTGATGTTCGCCTCTCAGAGTAGTTGGTTTGTGAAATGTGCAGCCGTATAATTATGACGAATGAACAAATAAATAAAGAAATAAAGAAATCATTTCTTTCTTAAGCAACAGGGTGTGGATCAAACTGTTCTGGCTAAAGTCCAAGTAGGCAAAAGTTGATGCTCTCTGCCTTAGATTGCTTACCTGTTGAAAAGAGCCATGGAGAACTTCGTCATGCTCAAATGTTTAGCTTCACAAGTTATAACCGTATCCTAATTTTTGGGATTCTAAAAAGATAGGGAGAAGGGCAAAATATTCCTGCATGCCCTCTTCCCACAAAATAATATTCCTGCATTTCATGCCTACAGTAGAGAGTCCATGGCAAATCAGTCTTTCTCTTTTTCCCCAGAAGTTGCTCAGTATATTTGGAGGTGAATCAAGCTTAGTTTATTCATTCTGCAAAGCCTTGATTTGCTTACCTAAAGCAATAATGGGCTGAATTCTCAGATTTGCTAAATCCAAATCGAATAAACTGTATTTTGATTAAGGAAAAAATAATTTCTTTGATTTAACAACCAGCCATGGTATAATATGGCAGCCTAAAAATGACCATTCAAATCTCCCCTTAATCAAGAATATCCCAGGGTTCTCTCCCCATTACTATTCTATTTCCTATGTGAAATGGCAGTAGCAGCTACTTGACAAGATTATTGAAATGGGCCTCAAGCACTATTTAGAGTAATCTGGCTCATCTTTAGATCCAATATAATGTTTTCCTGTACAAATTGATAGCTTTCTCTCCTCAAGCAGCAGCATCTCAGCTGTTGTGAAAATGTTCAGCACTTTAGAATGGGGGTGTTAATTGGTTAACTTCTACTGTACACAACTTGCCAAGAGCCGGATGCAGCTGGGCTGATATATAAAGAAAGAAACGGATTTCTTTTTTCCCATCCAGCATAAGCAAATATTGTTGCCTTGGATTTGGCCTGCAGCAGCAGCAGATTTAAAAATAACTGCTGCAGGGTCTGGAGTCTAGCAGGGTGGAAAAGGCATGTGTAGACAAATACATTTGCTTCATGGTAATTGCCTATCTTCTTCATCTTCTTCACTTGCAGAACACTTCCGGATATTAGTCCAATATAGTCTGTCCAATATAGACTGTTAGACCACAGTCTTAGCTGAATTCACTTCCCATTGAAATCAGTATGAGTTGACATACAAAATTGACTTTGTTATGTGAACTATTAAAGCTGCAATCCAAATCCTACACCTGATCTCCTGTATTTTCTCTTTTAATTTTCTGATCACTCAAGAACCACTTTTATGGCTAAAAAAAGAAATTCTATGTCTGGGAATAAGTACTACTACAAGTACCAAGAGCCTTGGTGGCGCAGCAGACTAAAGTGCTGTTAAATAGCACCAGCTGCCTGCAATTACTACAAGTTTGAATCTCACCAGGCTCAAGGTTGACTCAGCCTTTCATCCTTTTGAGGTAGGTAAAATGAGGATCTAGTTTGTGGGGGCAATAAGGTGACTTTGTATAAAAAAAAACATTGCTGGGGGGGGGGGCAAATCCCTACTAAGCAGGTATATACAAAAGTATGAAGGCTATTGCTTAACGCATTGTAAGCCGCCCTGAGTCTCCAGAGAAGGACGGCATATAAATTGAACCAATAAATAAATAAATAAATACTGCATCAGTAAGATATTAGTATAAATATGGCTTGCGAAAGTTTAATTATCCATTTAAATATCTAGTCAGTTAATGAAATCTCTGCAAGCAAGCAGCTAAACTCAGAGGGGCCAAGGACTCCATAAATATATTGTTTTATACTGTTAGCTTTTTACAGGATTAGAATTCAAAACCTCCTTTAGTGTCAATGAAATATTTGATTCTGTAAGTGGGGAATGGACTAAATCAGGTCTGGTTCTGTGTTACTAGAACCCCAAGATCCATTAAGTAAAGTCTAGGGCAAAATTATTATATTTAGAATTTAAAACTATTACAATTATTTTCAATATAAGAAATAAGAAAAGCCCTCTTCATTCTAGGAAAAAGTTTACATTTTGCAGACATTTTTCACTTCAATTTAAAACAGAGGATGAAGAGAACGTGTTTTTGCTGTTAAAATTGGGACTCAACAATCTTAGTTGATTTACTACAGTCATTTAGAGAATTAAATAACTACTAGAAGCTACTCCTTGTTAGGCACTGACAGTTCTCAGTAACTTATATAAAACTAGAGAAATTTGTCAATGAACAGATCTGGGAAAAAATAAATATGCTTTTGAATGAAGAACGTTGTAACTTTAAAGTGTTCTATTGGTATACAAACATAATAATCAAGTTTGAAGATATATAAATTTAGGGCAGGGTCTTATTGAATGATTAGAAGCGACATCTCTTTGTCAATCCATTCTAAATCTTTCCATAGTTCCCTTAAAAAAAAGATTGTCTTGCTTCCAATTTGTCCAAGATAAACTTCCTTTAATTTTGGCATCATCAGCATAACTAGATACATTTCCCCAGTATAAGGTAGCAAATAGTTACACACAGTATTTTATTTGGGGTGCTGTCCACAAATAACTAGTACTGAATTGCCCCAGGCAATTTTTGGTTCTGTTTTCTTTTTGAACTGGGTTGGTGGAATGATGGAGACAACTGAATCTGAGTTTTTGCCTTCAACTGTGTATTTATATTACTTTACTGGTCTGGATTATGCAGTGAAAAATCTGGATGACAATTTTTAAGAGGAGAAAAGAAAAGTGATCCATTATTTACCAACTTTGTTGTCAGTCATACAGCAGTTAAATAAATAAAAATCCCCTTTTACTTTGCACTTTAGAAGAAGAATGGACAAAGGCCTGTTTCTTTTTTTAAATTTCTGATTTCCAGTTGTTTTTTTTTCTGTATCAGACTTTACTCTGGTTTCAAAATGCAGTGTCAACAGGCATCATTTATAGCAGGGGTGTCCCACAAAAGAAGAACACAATCAATTCTTTTCTTAACAGTAGATCATTGATATCAAAATGCCTGGTTGTCTGGGTTAATCAACCCAGGATAGGTTACAATCCATTTATTTCTCCTGGATTTAATAGAACTTCCCTACCTGTCACTACTTTCTCTTTTTGGGCTGGTCATTTTATACCAATAGTATATATATATGCTATACAGAGAGAAACACATGGAATATTTTACAGAGCCTCAAGTTTAAAAGGGATCTTTCAGTAAAAGAATCTTATTATTATTATTATATTATATTTATATACCGCTCTACTCCCGGGGGACTCAGGGCGGTGTACAGACAAATGATAAAATACATATAATACAAATATTTTAAAGAATTGATTAAAATACAATTAAATAATTTGGTCTTAAACCTAAAATTAAAACTCTAAATTTATGAGATTAAGATTTAAAAATATAAGAGCAATTTTAGAAGAGGTTAGTCCAGGCCAGCCTGCTGGAATAGAAACATCTTGAGGGCACGGCGGAAAGCGCGGAGATCTGGGATTGTCCGTATCTCCAGGGGGAGCTTGTTCCACATGGTGGGTGCCCCCACAGAGAAGGCTCTCCCCCTGGGGGCCGTCAGTCCTTCAATCTTATTGAAGATGAGCACACAGTCACATTAAAAAAAAAACACCTAATTCTTTTTTGGTTCTTTCCAGAACTTCCCTTCAGCCATAATTGCTGAAAATTTGTGGTTTTGTTTCCCATCCTTAAATTATGCTTCATATAAATGATCGTTCTTGCCTGTGGAAGAATGAGCAACACTTCCTGACTATGTGTAACAAATGCCTCAAACTAATTTACTGTTTATTAGAGCAAATCCCCAACAAATATTGAGTAACCTCTATCTACCCAAAAGTTGCCCACCCTATGCCAGAGAACTAAAGAGTCCTTTCCTGCTGTAACAAGTTGCCTTGTCTTTCCAAGTACACATACTTTAAAAGCCTTACCTGACTTAGCTACTATTTTGCGCTAACAGCCAGATTTATCTGCATAGTTAATAATTCCAAGAGCTCTGAAAGTAAACTAAGAAATACAAAAATAAAGCATTTGACTCACCTCATTGCCTTTCCCAGTCAAGGCAATTTAATGTGAATCACATAAAGGAAGACATAAGGCTGCAACATTACCTAGAAATTAAGCTCACACACACATCCACTGACTTGGTTATGAAACTTTCCAAATAACTAGGTTGATTTTCACTGCCTTGCCCATTACAGCCAAAAGCAGCCTCAAAAAAGAAACTAAAAATGTGTGATACTCAGTCTACAAAAAGTTGCCCGCCACCCACAACATAGGAATCTGCTCTATACCGAACCACTTTATTGTTATATCCAGTTCAATACTATCTGTACACTAATTTTCTTTTGTAAACTTAATTTGGTTATAGGATTACTCTATTTAGAAACTAATACATAATACATTGAATAATACATTGAATAATTTAAGATGTGAGTTGGGTTCACATCTGATTACTTGCTACAACACATAAAGCAAGTTTACCATATTGAACAAATACAGTCACTGCGTCTTTAACTGACCTGCTTAAATGTATCATGAAAATTCAGCCACTGTATTGGACTTCAACTCCATATTTCCATAGCCAGCATACTGTATATCTTCTTCTATAACAATGAGAAGGAAAAGAGCCTAAATATAGGTGAAATGTCAAACCACGTGCAAGATTTTACTAGCTCTTGACTCTTTGCCTTGGGGCCTCTACTGTCATCAGCTCCAAGGTGGGTGTGTTTTGAAACAGAAGAACAACACCGAGAAAACATTTAGTAGAGGCAGAAGAAGATAGTAGCATCATAGCTCACAGCCCCACCTACTCATACAGGATATGCCAAACAAAAAACACCTCTTTCTTCAGCTCTAGCAAATTAATTAAATTGTTTATGCTTTTAAGTATTCAAAGTGCTTCACCTGTATTTTCTAACAGTAAATCTTGTTATAAATCCTATTGGTGGAATCTAATATTATCTGTCTTTAAAGGGCCTTAAGAATCCTACCTTCGAGAATCTAAATTGCCACAGTAACTAGAAAATCACATATAAAGCTTGAAGCGTCACCAATATTGAACTTGCAACAAAAGATTTGTTGGTTTGATTTGCACTATCCTACTCCTATTTTTAAAAAATTGCAAGAAGAGAAAGGAAACAGAACTAAAAAGAACCAGAGACAAAAAACATAGTTCCTCTTGGTAGTCATTAGAAACATTATCTGTAGCCCAACATGATTCATTTTTTGTCCTAAAAGAACACTGGATTACGAGGAAAATTAAATACCAAAAACAAAATGAAAACAATCCTATGATCATATTGAGTGCTTGACTTTAGTATAGAAAGTATCTGTAGCTCCTCTCCCCTGCAAATCCTAAACAAAATAATAACCATTTCTAGGAACTCCTTGAAGTTTAAAAAATTATGTAAGTGTAGTGTTGTTCATACAGTAGGAATGAATCTCCCACCAGCATTCTAGGTCAAAAGTAGGACTGTATTCTTTAATCCTGATCCATTAACTAAATCTAACCTCTGCCTTATGTACAATAAATAAAGTGTACTAAAACTAAAAATGCCATTTTTCTGGAAAAGAAACTAATAAATTAGAGCAGAAATGTACACCTTTTACTAAGAAAAAAGCACACAGGATCCTGGAGCTCTGTTGGAAACATTATCACTCAAATGGCAAGCAAGGTCAGAACAAAAGCTAAATGTGATTTAATTTCTTTCACACGTACATTTAATTAATAATCTAATTATTGTCTTCTTCTATCGTTTAAACATTATAGTACCGTAATCATTCTGAAGGTTTCAGGGGGCCACTTGTAAAACTTTCAGGCACTGGATGTAGCAGTAGGACCTCAGCTATGCCTCCTTAAGTCAGGGCAAGTTTTTTGAAGGACTGCAAAAGGCTACGGAGATGATCTACTCTTTCTCTCCCAAAGGGACACAGCACATTATTATTACATCTCGGTTAAGTGTGGAATGAATAAACAAACACTGCAAACTTAAAAACCTCCCTAATAATTTCTACTTGAAATCAGGAAGTGTACTCCCACTCATAGATTGTATTTTTATTTGCTAGAAGATTAAGCACATTTCTAAAAGAAAACTAGATCAAATTAGAAAGAAAATAGGGCAATGGCAAGGAAGAGCTGAATTTGCTCACAAGTTATGAACTGTGGAGTCAAACTATCAACTCCTTTTTAGATTCCATTCTGCATCCAAGAAGTCAAAAACTACCTTTCTTTCTCCTCCCGCAGCTACCCTGTCTCCCATTTCATTTCCCAATATCATTTCTATTTCATCGGTTCTGTTTCCTTTGGTTTAACATCTTATTCCTACCTCTAAGGAAGATTGGGTCTCTTCAGCGCAGATGAAAAACCCACAGCCTCCTTCAGGGAATGAGCTTGCAGACTTTTCCGTCAAATATCTTCCCCTTAAAACAAGTTGGACTTGTTCCTTGTGATATGGCTGATGCATTGGCTAGTACACCTACTCAACATACACACCCTACATGTGGAAAGAAAAGAGAAGAAGGAAGGAAGGACAGATGTGAAACCCATTGAAATATGCAGGATTAAAGCTGGGCCAGATGAAGAAACAATCTGCACTTCAAAATATAGGGATGCTGCCTATCTCCTAACTCATTTGCTCTAGTGGTTGGCACCAGCATAGAAACCAGGAGACTGTGAGTTTCTAATCCCATTCAAATCCCATCCCAGACAATGAAAGCCAGCTGGGTGACTTTGAGCCAGTTGGTCTCTTTCAACCCATTATATCATGCTCAGGCAACAAGTTGGTTGGCCAATTCCTATTGGAACCAATGGGTTAACATTTGATTGATTAAAAAATAGTGGACCCTGTACTTGCAGGAAAGTGCTAAAAAGGAAAAAAAAAGTTGAGGTTTGTCAATTTGGTGCCTAATTTCCATAAGGTAATTCCACAAAAGCTTTGCAGATAATTTCCTGCCCATTCTAATTACTGGCCTGCTCTAATCACTCAGGTACTGCTATAATCAGTTCAGAAGAATTTAAGAAGCACAAGCCTATCCTTCTTAATTAGGGTTTTCTAGCGCTATATTTGTTAGAACTAGACCTAGAATTATGACTGTTTTAGGGAGATGTGCAGCAACAAGGATATAAAGTAGGCAACAGAAAGCATATTTTAGATTTATTCTTTCAGAAGAGATGGCTTAAATTAGCTTCTCAGATCACTCCATATTTATTTATA
>WNWU01013589.1:8296508-8484359 GCA_012654045.1 Ptyas mucosa | reverse complement strand
ATATATCCCCATAAGTAGAAAATAAATTGAGCTGCTTGATTTTAATTACATAAAAATTCCATGAACTAAGAGTTAAGCATCACTTTCTGAAAAAAATTGCAGACTTCTACAATTGTAGGGAGACTTACCTGCATTTCAGTGTAACTTTGTTATAGTTCTTACGCATTCTTATTTGCAAGATTTATTAGATTTATATTCCATCCTTTTTCCAGAACCTCAAAGCAACATATATAATATTCCTACTTCATATTATTGTCCACAACAATCCTATGAAGCAGATTCAGCTAAGAAATAGCAAGTAGCTCATACAATGAACTTCTGTGGCTGAAGAAGAAACGAAATCTGAATACGTCACCAATAGTGTATGCCTATGCACCATTCAACAGAAATATTTATAGCCTGCATAAGAAAACTTGGGGTTCTACCTTTCAATGATGTACCAGAAAAAGTTAAGTTGCTAAAAGCAGATAAGCTAGTCAATATTTTGTGGGCTAGTAACTTTTACTGAGGTTCTGTATAGACAAGGCTATGTTATTTAATGCAGAACAAAAAGATACAATCCTAGTGTACACCCCAACTTTCTTATTTTCACAAAATCCAAATAGTAAAAGCATGTGTCGTAAGGAACAGAGATCACCATTTCTGCAGGCAAATGTTAATTACATATGCATTAGATTTGCAACTCTCTCATTCTGAATTTCTCAGACAAATATGGGGTTCTAACTATGTCTCCATACTGATGATGCTTAACTCCATTGCTACAAGACATTGTATGGCTATTTTTCTTCTCCATCTCTCCACATGCACTTTTTGTGTGAAGAGATGATGAACATCTCAGGGCAACGAATGTACCTAATATTCCTACCTCCTATTTTCCCCACAAAAACCACCCTGTGAAGTAGGTTGGAAATGAGAGACAGTGACTGACCCAAAGTCACCCAGCTGGCTTTCATGCCTAAGGGAGGCCTAGAACTTCTAGATTCTAGGCCAGGATGTTCCCTGCTACACCAAACTGGCTCTGACTACATATGAAAGCAAAGCAGTAAGAAAATAGGGGGTGATTACAAAAGATGACGTTGTAAATTACCCCGTATAAAAATCCTTCAATGAGCCAGGAAGCAAATTTATGATGACCATCTCATCTTGAAATATTCCTAATACTTCCCATCCATTGAACAGACTTAAGTCAATTTAATTTCTGCAAGTGGTTTCATTATGTGCCCCCAGTCATATCATTTGCTCTGGGGATTCACTAAGAGTAGATATCTAAAGCAGCCAATATTACAGACTTTCATATTTTATTTGAAATAAACAACATAGAATGAAATATGATTTTGGAGAAGTGGTATAGAAAAAGCTGTTATATTCATCTTCTATTCCACCACCACCCCAATATACTAACAAAATAAGCAGTAACCTAAGAAACATAATACCAAAATCTAACATCTTCTTAATATAACTGTTTAGTCCCCTCCTTTTCCTTTTCTCTCTCTCCCCCTCCTCCATCCTTCTTCAGCAGTGACCCAGCCTGCCCACAACTAGTACTTTAATTAGGCCTTGAAGAAGCAGTGACAAGAAGCAGCAACACATTTGGCATCCCCACCATTTGTCTCTAAACTGACCAAGCGGCTATAGCATTGGGATGCTGTAGCCACGCAAATCCTGGACAATAGTCAGAACAGAGTGTTATCTTTGGACCACAAGACAAAGCATCTTGCTCTCAAGGCAGCCAGGAGACAGTCATCCATCTGCTCTCAATAGGCTCCCCTCTTCTTTTTAAGGAATTCAGAAAGCCAGACTCTCATGACCCCTAATCCATGAGATTCCCCCACCCCCTACAGTCCAGCATCTCTTTCTAACTGTAGATGCAATACATGAGCTGCTTCTTGCGGAACGCAGCATCTTAGCTCAGCCCTTTTTCTCGGGGACCCAGAACGCCGGCATATGCCTTTGTTCTTGGGTCCTCTTTCCCCCGTTCACATCTCAGCCCAATGGACCAGACCCCTCCCGGGAAGAGATCAGGCATCCTGGGCAGTTCTCACCTTGCCGACTTGGGGGCGACCTCCACTTCAGGGCAACCTGGCTCACTTCTGGATCCAGCCATGCCCAAACCTCGGGACCGCCTCCGTCACTGCCAGCCCGCCCTCTGGGGTCCCTTCTTCTTGATCCTCCTCTTCCTCCTCTTCTCCATCCTTTCTTTCCCACGCTTCCTTTGCCAGTCTCTGCGCCGGTCTCTCTTTCCCTGGTTCCCTCTCCTCCCCACCCCGTGTGTTCCTCTACCCCCGCTTCAGCCTGCGTCCTTCAGCTCGTCGCCCCTTGCTCGGTCTTCGGCCTTCAGCAGCATCTCCCGGCTTCCCATGCCGACTCCGAAGGTCCAATAATTCTCCCGAAATCCCCCGCGCCGTTTTATTACTCGCAGGCCGGCCGAGGGGTTCGCCTATATAATTACACTGCTGCGGCGGGCTTTGGAGACCGCCCGGAGCAGATTCGATGCCGCTTGGAAATGGACAGCTGGATTCCCGGATTTCTTCAGCGACGCGGCGTGATGCCTAATTTTTGCATTGCTCTCGGTTAAAGCCAGTCCCTGGATTTCCAGCTTTCTGTATGCATGAAGTGGCCGATTGATCGGTTCATTTATTACGTGGCATCAAGTCGGTTTCGATGCCTAGCAACCACATTGAATTATTTGTTTCATGACGACCTATCTTTAACCTGTTTTTTGAAGTCTCAATGATGCACTAATTTCCACTTTAACTGGGTTACCCTCTTTTCTTTTCTTCCATTTTATTTTTTATTTTATTTTTTTTTATTTTTTTTAATTTATATTTATATGCCGCCCTTCTCTGGAGACTCAAGGCGGCTTACAATGCGTTAAGCAATAGCCTTCATACTTTTGTATATTTATACAAAGTCAGCTTATTGCCCCCACAAACGGGGTCCTCATTTTACCCACCTTAGAAAGGATGGAAGGCTGAGTCAACCTTGAGCCTGGTGAGATTAGAATTCGCAGTAATTGCAGGCAGCTGGATGTTAAATGCTGCCTTAATAGGAGGCATTAGCCTGCTACGCCACTCAGGCTCCTTCTTTTCCCAGTATTAGAGCCTTCTCAAGAAAATAAGATCTTTACCTAAAGGTGTCTGAAGTAGAATAATTTAAGCCTGATCATTTGTGCCTTGACTAAGAACTCTGGGTTGATATGTTCAATGAGCCACTTTTTTATTTTCTTGGCTGTCCAAGTGTTCTCAGGAGTCTTCCCCAACATCAAAGTGCCAATACTCTTCCTATCTTGCTTCTTCAAAATCTAATTTTCATTCCCATAATGTGCCACAGAGAATATGACAGAACACCATGGATTGCATGGTTTTGATCTTTGCAGGCATAGCTACATCAGGCTATTTGAACAGCTTTTTCAGGCCTTCAAAGCTGCTGTATGTATGGGGAGGAGAACAACATGAAGTTGCTTCTCCCTGTTATTTTAACATTTTTCAGGATTTAATAGACATAGTTTCATGTGGGGGCTTTAAATTCATGATCAGAGTAAGTTAGCATCAAAAATTTGAAGCTATTCTCTGGAATTCACTTGCTTTTTTATATTTAAAGAAGTTACATGTATGGTGGGGGCAGTGAATATCCTGTAATTCTGGGCAGTTTTTCCCAGCTTGCTGTTGTTTTTCTTGCCCCCAGTTTAACAACTGACAAATAGTAGAGCAAGGAAGTCTGTTCATATTTCATGAATATGCACAAACTCTTAACGCATTTTTCAGGCTATGCTACATTGTACCTTGCAAATGCTGAATTATATTTTGAATAATCTTTCAAATCCAAAGCATTTTGCATATATATAGGCTTCTTTTCTTTTTGCTAAGGTGATGTTCCCTGAAATCCTCACATAAAGCACATTTTCATAAATTAGAGATACTGAACCAGTGGGGAAACAGTGATTGTAAGTTATGCTGTCAAATTTATTGAGACATGTTCATATATTTTATGAACTGAACAACTGAATTATTCAAAGTTGTTTTCTTTCTTGTTCCATAGAACATAGAACTTCAGAGTTGGAAGGGACCTTGGAGGTCTTTTAGTCTAACCTCCTGCTCAAGCAGGAGATCCTATACCATTTCAGACAAGTACTGTAGCTGTCCAGTCTTTTCTTAAAAGCCTCCAACTTTCAAAGGTAAACTGTTCCATTGATTAATTGTTCTCATTATCAGGAAATTTCTCCTTAGTTCTAGGTTGCTTCTCTCCTTGATTAGTTTCCATCCTTCTTGTCTTGCTTTCTGGTGCTTTGGAAAATAGCAATAGCACTTAGATTTATATACCACTTCACAGTGTTTTTACAGCCCTCTCTAAGCAGTTTACAAAGGCAGCATATTGCCCCCAACAATCTGGGTCCTCATTTTATCCACCTGGGAGGATAGAAGCTGAGTCAACCTTGAGCCTGGTGAGATTTGATCTGCCAAATTGCAGGCATTAGTCTGCAGAACTGCATTCTAACCACTGTGCCACTGTGGCTCTAACAGTGGGTCTCAACCTTCCTAATGCCACGACCCTTTAATACAGTTCCTCATGTTGTGGTGACCCCCAACCATAAAATTATTCCTAAAACCATTGAAAATATGTGTTTTCCGATGGTCTTAGGCAACCCCTGTGAAAGGGTCATTCAACCCCCAAAGGGGCCCCGACCCACAGGTTGAAAACCACTGCTCTAAATAAGTTGATTGCTTCTTCTTTGTGGCAACCCCTCAAATATTGGAATACTTCTAATATGTCACTTATAGTCCTTCTTTTTGCTAGACAACACATACCCAATTCCTGCAACTCTTCTTCATATATTTTAGCCCCCTAACAATCATTGTTGCTCTTCTCTGCAATCTTTCTAGAGCCTTATATACAGCGAAGACATTTTTTCCTCTTTTTTACAGTTGAATTTCTAATGCATATAATTATCATGGCAGACAAAGAACTAGGAATACTCATGACACTGTAAATTTTATTGACATTCTTTGTTATGTTGTGCATGGTACATTCACTCAGGTTGTCCTAAAGGTGCTTTTTCAAGAGGCACCTGGACTTTCTGGTTTTTTTTAAAGTCCAGTTGCCTCTTGAAAAAGCACCTTTGGGACAACCATGACCTGGATGACTGAGAATCTCCATAGACATTCACTCGGGTTACTGTTCATCCTAAGTCTGAGGATCTCTAATGGAATGTGTGGGTGACCTTGTGACCTTGGCGAATGAGGGGAAAAGGCCTAGGAAATAATCAGACAAGAGAGGCGGGAGGCCCAGTAGCTTAAGAGTCAGAGAGAGACACTTAGGATGGGTCCGCTCTCATTTTTCCAACAGTTAAAAGTGGCAACAGGAAGTTCATACTTGGAAGATTTTATGTAGCCTTACAATAAACAAAAATGATGGAAAATATATTTTCATAATTAATTTCAACCGATGGATTAACACTTGATTGATTAAAAAAAGGTGGACCCTGGTAAGTTATTTTAAAGTATTATGAGTCTCCAGATATTAGTGAATAGCATGAGAATTAACAAAGTGTCCACTGATTAATTCATTTGAACACCAAGATTTTGGGTGTGTGCAATCTAAAAAACTCAAGGTCATCTGCTTTTGCATTTGTTCAGAAGAAAAGCAATGAAAGTTTGTAGGGTTCATTGTCACTTTGCAGGAATTCATTCATTCAATATTTATTTATTTCCAGTCTGGAGGTTCTTTCTAGCCTTAGCATGATACCCAAAGCTAAATTGCTTCCAATAGGGGTAACCTTATAATGCTAATCAACCTTATGCTATAGGAGAAATGGGTTTTTTAGCTAAAGCCGGAGAAGGACTAAAACAGCATCGGTTCTGAAATACTCTTTTCAGTGATACAGTATGGAAGTAGGCACAAAAACACCATTTACAACTCCAAATTGATCGGTTTGTTTACTTACAAGCTCCTCTCAAAAGAAATCCATTATGCACAGATGAAACACAGAATCCAACAAGACAGAAATGCCCCAAGGAAATTGTTTGATTTAAACCCCACCCCCACCATCCACAGTGCTAGCATGGCGCTAATATCAATTTTTCTTTTGCAGAAACAAGTCATGGCTGTTTCAGTATCTTTCTGGAGATTCCAAACCCCTTTTTTCTCTCTGCCTCTGTGGCTTATTATTTATTGTTTGTTTATTTATTGGTTCAATTTATATGCCGCCCTTCTCCGGAGACTCAGGGTGGCTTACAATGCATTAAGCAATAGCCTTCATACTTTTGTATATACCTGCTTACTAGGGCTTTTGGGGGGGCCCTAAGCGGTGTTCTTTTTTATACAAAGTCAGCTTATTGCCCCCACAATCTGGGTCCTCATTTTACCTACCTTGAAAGGATGGAAGGCTGAGTCAACCTTGAGCCTGGTGAGATTTGAACTTGCAGTAATTGCAGGCAGCTGGTGCTACTTAACAGCACTTTAGTCTGCTGCGCCACCAAGGCTCTTAGAGCATATTCATGTGCATTCTGTGCCCCAATGGATAGTGGGCTCTTGATGTGATCTGGTGCAAATACAAATGTAACTCCACTCTACTAGAACAGCTCAGGCCAGAGCAGAAACAGGCAATCTCTCTGAAGACTGCATGCTTTTGAAATTTCAGGAAAACAAAGGAACCAAATCTAAACTGAGATGGAGGTAAAAAGGCAGAAGAGAGTTGCCATCCTTTACCTCAGATGATGGCCATATTCACCCAGAATGTCCACTGCTGTTTCGTAGCATGACCTCTGAGCGCTGGGATCATCCAGCCTCTTTCTCTGATTTTTGCAGGTGTCCAGAACCTGATTCATGTGGGTGCCCATCTTTCTCTCATCCTCAAAACATCTTTTAAGTGGGACTGGATACTCCATGGCCAGCTGCCCTGCGTTTTCTACGCCCATAGCCCATGGGATCATTTGTTCCCTTGTTGTTCTTGTGGGATTCTTCTTTTTGGTTATTGCCCCCATATCGGTAAAGTAGATTGGCCAGGTTCTGGATCTGGCAAGTGCCAAGATGGCATCCACGGGCAGGAGGTGAAGCTAACAGTTGTCGGGGCACACGGTGTCCAGGAACAGAGCTGCTGGAAGAAAGAGAATAATAAGAAAATGCTGGTGTCTCAAGGAGTGTGCTAGACTGAACCCAGAGCCCCCCACACTATGAATGCCTTTAAAATGGGAAGAAGCAAGAACTAATTATTCATATTCTTAAATTTGGGATTGGGTGTGATTAAGGTTTGAAATCACATTGTCATGAAGCTAGGAACAGCTTTTCTCTCAACCAAGTTATTGGCCTATACATCTCAGATCCCATTTTGAAGGGGGGAAAAGCCTAAAAATTAGGAATCCTAGAAGATTTAGATAGTTTACTAAGTCAAGGCACTCCAAACTTCAGCCTCCATCATTTTAAACAAGCATTCCCTTTATATTTTAACATATCCATAGAGTTTCAGTTTGGGAAATATCTAATCCATCTAGTAGATAAAGCAAGTGCTTAAGTTACTGCAACCATAAGAGCAACCTTATCCAGATACAAACAACCAATTCATGCAGCTTGTTATTTTCTATTGTAGGCTCAGTTGGAGTTTGGGATGAGGATCTGTGTGAATGCCTCTAGCAGGTGCATGAAAAGGCACTTAGTTGAAGTTATTAAGAGACCCTAATTAATTATTTACCCATGCTCTCCAATAAGTTTCACCAATAATGCATTTGTCTTCTGGGAAGAAATTAAAACCTAACTGATGGGAAGGGCAGATAGGAAGCCATTCTGCAGAAAACATTTTGCTTCTTTTTTCTGACACAAAATTCTATTAAATATGTGGTATATAATAGTGTTTAACAATCTTTCATTAGGAGTGCCAGTTGGATAACATTTGAAGGGGCAGAAAACTTGGCTTTCCAGCCTTTGCAGGGCCAAATTTGGTGATGCTATGGAAAAGATGGTGATGAATGAGGTGGGTTGTGGGAATAGGATGGGAACAAGAGCAGGGAGTTTCAATGAGGCTTTATCATCTTTCCCATCCTAAATAAATCCCTCCAAATCAGCCTAAAATAATGCTGCCCAAATCTAATCATTTTTTTCTTAGAGCGTTAAACTTGCTGTGTGAAGTCATGGGGGAGATAGGGCGGGGGAAGAAATGAAAGACCTCTGGGGAAGTCCTTCAGAGTTCAGAGGACTCCCATCAGCTTCAAATCATGTTATATGTATCAACTCTTTTAGAGAACGCCAGATTCTCTGACTCCATTTTTTAAAATGATATTCATATTAAAAAATAAGAGAGTTATCACACAATTTCCAATAGCAGGCCAAGCTAACAAAATAGCTAGATCCACACATCACATCAAGTTCTAAGTTTGTTTTCTTCTTATTGGTTCCATATATTATCACAATATGTAAACCTGGATAGTTTTATAAAACAAAGTTTGTATTATTCATCAATTTGCTACAGGCTACGCACTATGGTCAGCTTAGTCAGGGATAACCCTGCTGTGCAAACACAGTTCATTAGACTTACCTTCTGAGCAAGTTCAGTTGATCTCTTTCTTGCACCAATTGTGCCCATGTGGAGGGTCTTTCCTCTAATCCCAGATCAAATTCCCGAGTGGCTCTACCATTTACTCTTCCACCAATCTTCAGGAGTTGTTCCAGAAAGGAAGCAGCAGGAGGGGGTTGCCGCCTGTAAGAAAAAGTAGGGAAACGTCTTTACAGTTTCAGTCTTATAAAGTTGATGCAGGAGAATCTTTTCTCTTGTAGATCTCTTCTTTAACCACATCCAATACTGATTTTGCTCCTTACCTGTCTGTCATTCCCGATGTCCTCCAGAGCTGACATGAAGATGTTGTCAACCAGATAAGCATCAGAAGAACTCTTCTTGAATCCATGATTCTGATCTGGAGAGAAGAAAACAACGATGAGTCATTAGGGCATCCTAGCTTAATATCAATGAAGGTGCCTCTGAAAATGTAATAGTAGCCTTTCCTTCCTTTTTGACAATTATGAGCCTCCATCTTCAATTAAGGTATAATTTTCAGATGAGTTTCTACTCCAGCCCAGAGGCATTTCTTCCTTTGGGGTTAGGTGGCTGGATGCCTTGAAGATATTTTGGATGGCATCTCCCCCTGGTTCCTGCCATTGACCCTACCCTTAGGAACTGATGAGAATAAATATTCAAGCTATTTAGAGGGCATCAGGTTACCCATCTTTTCTCTGTTGTTCTACTAAAGGTGAAATCCTCAGCATTCAATATTCATAGCATAGTTTAAAAGAAATACTGGCACTTTTACCCCTATAGCTACTACAAAAGCCCCTGTGGCTCACAAAACCTTTATGCAAATCCATATGCTATTTGAGAAAAAAAAACACATATGAGTCTCAAGAGGGAAAAAATCCCAGAGGGATGGAGATACCCACCTGATATCTCTGGTGAGTCAAGCCCAGTTGGTTGCTTTTCCTTCTTAGAAATCAATTCGTTTTCTCTAGGAATAGCAGAGTGTTTGTGTCAAGCTGGAATGGGAGTATGGTTTATATGCCACTAACCAGGAGGTGGGGCCAATGAAAGAGACGAGAAGTTTTGCAACTGGACAGGATGAGGGCAGGTCCTTCTGCTTGTTTGCAAGGCAGGGTCTGCATCCTCTCCCTGTTCCTAGTCACGGCTGCCTCCATGCTTCCAGTCATGCACTGCACTCTCACACTGACTCATCAAGAACTCAGGCATCCTGTCTGACCCAGCAGGGGTCTCGTTCCCTTTATTCATGTCCTTGATACCTACTCCTGACTTCCCATAGACCTACCTATATTATACAATTAGTAAATACAGCTCCAGTCTCCGTGATATTCTTCTCCACATCCTGTGCCTTGAGATTTGAATACTCTTAGATCTGGCTCTCTCACACATAAACATCACCTAGGATTGTCTGGAATAGAACTGGGAAAAGCATTCTATTCTTTATTTCACTTCTATGCCAATTGCCAGGAAGGAAAATGGGGGAGTATTGATTTAGCTTAAACAGCCTGATTTTCAGTGGGCTCCTCTAATGGGATAGCTGCACATTTCTAAACTCTATCAAGATGTCCTACATTGCACAATCATAAAGCCCTTGTTTTCTTTGGAACTTTTAAAGTACCTTTCCTTAAATTCATGAGATAATATGATGTTCAAAAATAATCTAATGGACTCACTCTTAATACAGGTAGTCCTCAACATGACCACAATTGAGTCCATAATTTCTGTTGTTAAGTGAGACATTTGTTAAGTGAATTTTGCCCCATTTTACAAACTTTGTTGCCACAGTTATTAAGTGAATCACTGCAGTTCTTAAGTTAGTAACAAGGTTGTTAAGTGAATCTGGCTTCCCCATTGACTTTGCTTGTCAGATGGTCACAGATGGCATATGACCTCAGGGCACTACGACCTTCATAAATATGAGTCAGTTCCCAAGAGTCTGAATTTTGATCACGTGACTATGGGGATCCAGCAATGGTTGTAAGTGTGAAAAATGGTCATAAGTCACTTTTTTCAGTACAGTTGTAACATTGAATGGTGACTAAACAAACTGTTGTAAGACAAGGACTACCTGCATATATAAAAACATTTGTTCCTTTTTTAACCTTCAAACCATCTAAGTAGACATTTTAGCTACAAAACAATAATTGCCCCAATAGTTCTACCATGTCCACAGCTGAGTAAATCTGATCTCTTCTTAATGTTTAGCAATCTACCCACTGCACAGGAGCAGGGGGGAAAGTATATCAGACAAATGTATTGCAGTGCAATTACACTACAAAGCAGTGAGAGTTATTAAGCAGCTTGCCTCCTGGACCCATGAGTGCTCCAAAGAAGGTTGACAACCATTTCTCTGGGCTGGTCTGATGATTCCGACCTTGAGAAAGAGTTTGTACTAAAAGACTTCCCAGGTTCCTTCCCACCTTATGATTCTATCAAGTCAGAGGTCCATAGAGGGCAGAGGGAATATCTTTGAGAGATAGGAAAAACAGCCACTATTGAGGCAATGATCAGATAAAATGGGACCTGCATTTGGAGTAAGAACATAACATATGTCATCATGATCCCTAGTTCACATAAATAAAAGGAGGGAGAATAGACTTTACTATACTATACTATAATTGTAATTAACCTTTGCAATAACTTTAGCACCGCCCTATATGAAAAGTCTGATTTACCTGATCTGTTTTGAAAGCTGACATTTCTATCATTCTATTGCCCATCATAAGTAATGCATTGTATAGAAGGGGGAAGAGGGTCGGAAATTGATTAATATGAGCATGGTCTTATATAGGCGTAACTAATACTGACAAGAAGAATCTTCAAGTATCCATCATCCAGAGTGCAAGGTGGATGACCCTATTGCTGAGGAATGTTCTTCCTCTGCAAAACTAAGTTGGAAAAACAATTCTTCTTATTTAGAAGAGCTTTTCATCTATTACGTATTCCAGCAAATGACATCAATACCCCATTCTAACTAAGGTCAGAGAGTTGCACCACTACTTCCCATAGCTACAATTTACTTGCACCCACAACTTCCAGAACTGATAATTTAACAGATGGACTTTTCTGCCTTACTGCAGAAGTAGAAATATTAAGGCACCAGTGAAGCAACTTTCTTTCCTGCTAGAGAGTTCATTGGGTATGGGGAGAAAAGTGAAGGTGGCAGCCATGGCAGGATAATGAGAATTCTACCTATTTTAAATGTTCAAAACTTTGTTTACTTCTTCATAGCCCCCTCCCTCTCCCTCCCTCCCTCCCTCCCTCCCTTCTTTCCTTCCTACTCTCACCTTTACAAAGTTTCCTTAGTTGTTCTCAGAAGTAAAACATAATAGCTGTAACCTCACAAGTAGTTTTGGTGTTTTCCCCTATGCCATTGAAATGGCATTTCCTGTCCAAGGAAACAACAAAGATAACTTGGCTCAAAATAGCAAGCCTTTGGTCACAACTTCATTGATTACTAGGCAGCTGACCCTTAACTGGAACTGTACCTTCCAAGTAACAATGCTTCTCAACCTTGGCATTTTTAAGATGTGAGGTCTTTAGCTCCCAGAATTCCCCAGCCAGCATGATGAGAAAGACTGATCTATGCCATTATAATATTGTATGCCAAATTAGCCCTAAACTTTAGAGCAACATTTGAAGGGGTGAATTTTGGGGAGAGAAGACAAATGGCTCAAAAGCTACAAAAATTGCTTGCTATTTGCTTTCCCCTTCCTAAATGGTTCTGGACCATGAGTATTATTCATAAGAATATAACAACAGTTCTGACAGGAATGCAAAAAACCAGGATCGGTAGATTTCACAGAAAAATGCCATCACAATGCCACGATCAAGTCAGACTTCTTCGTGAAAATGATTTAATAGGTTCTGGAGAAAAGAACGTGATTCTACATGACTGCCTGTAATATGCCTTTTTTTAAAAAAAAAAACAACTCTGGGGACGTGCAGTTGTGCTGGACTGTTTAGCCAGCTGCTTCTGGAAGAGGAGTGACTCATTTCTATGTATGTCTGTTAAAAGTAGAGTCATAGACCATATCTTTGAAATTGGAGTAGAGAAATATCAGAAGCCATAATTATTATAAGAAGAGTGAGAGGAGACCATGATGAGTAAAAATGATGGGAGCTGAGGTCTATCCCATTAGGACTACCAGAGATCCAGCAAAACGAGGACTTCTCCTTTTTGTCCTCATATCCTCAATCTTAGAGGAACGGCAATAAAATAAAACATTGTCCAGTTTTTTGAATAGCTTGTATTTTTCTAAATTTTACATTGTTTTCATGACAGTAGTCATTGAAAAATTATTACCTTGTAAATTGTCTGCTTCTGTTTGACAGACTTGACAGACTTGATTTATGTTATTTATTTCTAGATTCCAGCAATTAGCTTCAATCCAGCCCCTTATCAACTCATCATATATTTCCATGGTGAAATTTGAGAAGGGCATATTTATTTATTAATTAAATTAATATGCCACCCATTTCATCAATAAAGCGACTCTGGACAGTTTCCTGATTGTAAACCCTGTTGATTCTATATTATTGCTAGGATATGTTCTTGGAAAAAAGTATTTGTTGGAAAAATGTCCTCCTATTCCTATTTAGATATCTGATAACTCTAATCCTAAATCAGGGAAGCAAGTAAAAACAGCAATGCTTCAGTGGATTGTTTCTAAAAAGAGGGAAGGACGTACTACTCTGGATTTCCTTATAGTCTACTCGGAACCCTTCTAACAAGCCTACAAAAAAGCAGAGCCCTGAGGTTTCCCAGAAAAGTAACATTAGAATAACATTACATATATCGGGGTGTCAAACTCACGGCCTGCGGGCCAGATGCATCACACACTGGCCACGCCCACACCTGGTTTAGCAAAGGGGAGAAAAGTCATGATACGTCATGTGATGACGCCATGATGACACAAGTTTGATACCCCTGACATATATGATGCAAATGACATAATTTATATGTAATTTCCTAATTAACATTATGATGCAGTCATTGTGATTTGAACCTGAGCAAATATAATATGTTTTCTATCTCCCTTCCTCTGCATATGGGACTCAAAGCACTGACCTTTCTCATATAGCTGTTATATGCATCCTGCTTAAATAAACAATAGATATGGTTTTGTATCTCACAGTAAACATTCATTTACTTGCTAGAGAAAAATATGATCTAAACAACAAACTGGAAAGCCATAACAACTGGATAATTAGGACAAAAAGCTTTAAAATTTATCCCTATACCACTTGCAGCTAGGGATACAGTAAACTCTAGTGCACAATAAATTAAACTGAACTTATTTGTAAACATGTCATACTTATTAAACCAAGTTCATACAATGTTATTAAACATCTGTTCCAACTTGGGTGGAGGTGGGCAAGTGAGAGCCTTGCATCTGGTATAAGCTATAATTTTATCCATTTCTAGACAATCCATACTCTTCTGGGTCATTGTTTCAGAGATATTTCCTTACCTAAACAGAGGGAAAAAATGATCAAGGGAGGAAAAAAAACAGTGGAAGCAGGAGTGACTTCTAACTTCCTGCTAGTTTTTCTACTGAGTTTTCTTGTGGGAATCTGAAAGGCAGCATCAGAAATCGCCCTTCCCTTCCCTTCCCTTCCCTTCCCTTCCCTTCCCTTCCCTTCCCTTCCCTTCCTCCCTTCCTCTCATTCCCAAAAGGCAGGTAAATGGCTGTTGTTGGGTAAGGGAGAGAGCAGAGGTGGTATTCGACCAGTTCGGACCAGTTTGGGTGAATCGGTAGTGGCAATTTAAATTGGTTTGCTGAACCGTAAATACCACCTCTGGTTGGCCCTGCCCATGCCCACCTGCTCATTGCTTGTCCCGTCCACCCCAGCCCTATATATGTTGTGTTCACCAAATGGCCCAGCTAATCACCTCACCAGTCGCTCCATGCCTTGAAAGTTCTGCTCAGCTCACCAAAAGTAAGCATGCTGCCCACTTGCCTTTGCCTTAGGTCAGGAACCAAGGCCCAGGGATATGCCATTCCCCAAGGCTCGAGCCTGCGCTTGCTCGCCACCCACCTCGGCTGGGTCAGGGAATGCACCATTCCCTGGCTCTGGCCTTGCCACGGAGCTGCCGCCCACTCACCTTCTACCTTGGCCGGGTTGGGTAATGTGCCATTCCCTGGCTCCGGCCTTCGTTTAGAGCTGCCGCCTGCTTGCTGCCTGCCTCGCTCACCTATCTTCCATTCCACTTGCCTTGGTGGTGATGGTGCACAGCGAGGCGAGGCCACCTTTCACGGGAAGCCTCCAGCAGCTGGTCATTTTCAGCTGCCCTCTGAGCAGCAGCTCCGTTGTGATGCCATCCCTCCGACATAGCAGGCCATCCTCCTGGCTGAGTCTGGCTGCAAGTGGCACCAACAGGTAATAGGGTACGTGTGTGCAGCCAGCACAGAGAACAGGGCAATGATGGCAGCGACGGTCATGGGACAAGTCCCATGACATGTCCTGTGACCATCACTGGCATCGCTGCCCTGTTCACGCTGGCTGCCCTGTTCGGACCTGGCCAGGAGAATGGCCTGCTATGCCGGAGGGACGGCATCACAGCAGAGCTGCTCAGAAGGCAGCCACCACAGTCTTTAGGTACTTCAATGCAGGGGGGAAACACCATGAAGGGACAGGCCACAAGAGCTCTGCTGCGAAGGGAGGCAGAACAGTTTGGCCTCTCTCTGCCACAGCATTCAATGTGGCTGCTTCTCTTCTCCTTCTTGGCCTCATACACACAGAGCAAACATGAGAAGGAGGCAAGAAGCAGCCAGGTGGAATGCTTGAAGACTTGGCTGAACTTTTCTGTTTGTTCTGTGGGTGGGGCTTGGTGGGTGTGGCTTGGTGGGGTAGTGCCCCCCACCTTGCCATGAGTGATGTCAAGTTGGCCATGCCCACTCATTCACATGACCCTCCCACTACCAAGCCACGCCCACCAAGCCATGCCCACAGAACCAGTAGTGGAAAAAACTGAATCCTACTACTGGGAGGGAGGGAGGGAGGGATTGTCTGGGATACTGTGCTGGAATGTCAAAAATAAAAATCATGTGATCATAACAGGAGCACCGTAGCAGCCAGTAGCATGAAACCAGCCACAACTTTCTCAATTTTCATTCCATGGGTCCCAGATTTTGGACACATTCTGTAAGTTAACCAATTTGAGTATCTTGGTTCAAAAATCGTTGCTCTGTGATGCACCATTTTACCCAATTAAAAATGATGACAAGAGTTTTAATAGTATGTAGACAAAATTAAGCTAATATGAGATTCCAACAATACTGAAAAAAGTGCTAACATCAAATCTGTCTGAAAAATTGGAGTCATATAGATCCAGGAATATCAGAAAAATAATTGCTGAATAGTTTTTCATTTTCATTTTCCTAGTTCCCACAATTCGTACTATGTATTGCTAAGTACCTGCTCCCCTCACCACTTAGTATTGAGGGTTCTAAATCATATTCTCAACAGCTAGAAAAATCCAATATACAGTAGTGGTTGTCTACTGTATACAAAATTAAAAATCCTGTATGTTATATTTTATATTAATTTTAATTTATTAATTTATTTAAAGAATTTTGGCCCAATCTATAAGCCCAAAAAAGTTCACAGAGCAATTTACAAATGACAGAAATCAGATTATTTCAGTCAGGTTTACAATTTAAAAAAAACAATACATGAAAAATGGGGTCAGATAGAAGAAGAATAAAAGCAAAGTCATCCATCAGCTCTTACAATTACAGTTTGTTTGTTTGTTTGTTTATCTATTTCCCACCTTGATAGCAATAGCATTTAGGCTTACATACTACTTCATAGTGCTTTACAATACTATCTGGGCAGTTTACAGAGTCAGTATATTACCCCCAACAAATTGGGCCCTCATTTTACCAACCTCCTTGAGTCAATTAGGATCAAACTCCTGACTATGGACAGAGTTAATTTACAGTACTGCATTCTAACTACTCCGCCACCATGATTCTTTATTATTTTTACAAAGTGATGAACATAGTCAATGCTCTTCTTCCTATTTTTGCCACAACAATAAACTAAGATGGCTGAGAGAGAATGACTGGCCCAATATTTTTTCTTAAAATTCTAAGATGATGTCATAATAATTATAAAAATACAAGCATGGACTAAAATGTCAGCAGTGTGGAAAGTCTACAATTAGAAACTGCTGAAGAAATACATCCATAAAGTGTCACAAGAAATTAATTCTCAAGTAGTAGAAATTAGAATTTTACCAAACGATTGGGCGGACCACAACCCAGTTTTGATAATATTGAAAGAAGAGGGGAAAAATAGAAGGAGATGGATGATGAGAACAGAAATCTTAAATGAAAAGGATTTTATACAAAAACTGAAGACAGAAATATCACTTTTTTTTCAGGATAATAAGACACCAGGAATGCCATGACAAATAATTTGGGATACTGCCAAGGCTTTCATAAGAAGTCTTATTATAAAACAGACGGCCATTAAATATAAAAAAGAACAGGAAAGGGGTGAAACAATAAATAAACTAATTAAAGCCGAGGAACAATTACAAGATAATCCACTATCTATTGAGGCAAAAGAACAGATAATATTTTTAAAACACCGACTTAATCTCTTAGAGCTAGACAAACTAAAAGATAAGGTAAAAATAGTAAGGCAAAAACACTTTGAATCAGCTAATAAATTAGGAAGATGGCTCACATATAGACTCAAAAAAGAAAAACAAAATAGACGAATTGAGCAACTAGAAGATAAAGAGGGAAAATTAATAAGAGACAAAAAAGGAAAGGAAAAAATTGCAGTGGATTTCTATAAAGAATTATACAAAAAAGAAGAGATTTTAGTAGGAGCGATAAAAAACTATATAGAAAATTCGGACTTACCTAAAATATCCAATCTGACAAGAGAAATATTAGAAGAGGAAATTACCCTAACGGAAATTGAAAGAGCAGTGAAGAAACAAGGGAATTTGAAAACACCGGGCATAGATGGACTACCAGCAGAACTATATAAAACAATATTTGATGTAATGGGAGAACACATGAAAGATCTTTTTAATGAAGTTCTGGGAAAGGCAGAAATTCCTCATTCATGGAAGGAGGCAAACATTAGTTTAATTCCAAAAGAAGACTCCCCCTCGCCAGATATAAAAAATTATAGACCAATATCCCTCTTGAATTCCGACTAAAAATTTTTACAACAATCTTGGCAAGCAGATTAAAAGGATTTTTGAATGATTTTATACATAGCGATCAGAAGGGGTTTCTACCAGCTCGTCAACTAAAAGATAATTTGAGGGTCATGTTAAATATATTGGAATATCATGAAGAACACCCAGGTAAACAAGTAGCATTAGTTTTCATAGACGCCCAGAAGGCTTTTGATAGGGTCAATTGGGAATTTATATTAACACAATTAGACCAAATGGGCTTTGGACAGAGATTCACCAATGCTATAAAAGCTATCTACTCTAAACAAACGGCCAGACTGCTGATAAATGGGGATCTAACAGAGGAATTTTATATTAACAAGGGCACAAGACAAGGCTGCCCTCTCTCCCCTTTACTTTTTATCTTATCATTAGAAACTCTTTTACGCAAAATAAGAAATGAAGAAAAAATAAAAGGCCTTAGAATTGGACAACAGGTATATAAAATTCAGGCCTTTGCAGACGACATGGCTTTCATCTTGGAGGAACCGATAAAATCTGGCACATATTTATTAGAGATGATTGAAGAATTCGGGACAGTAGCAGGATTATTGATCAACAAAAAGAAAACAAATCTATTAACAAAGAATATGTTAGAGGAGGATAAAAAGGAATTACAGGAAGCAACTGGGTTGAAAATAGTTAATAAAACTAAATATTTAGGAGTCTGGCTATCAGGTAGATGCTCGAGTATACAAGAAGACAACTATAACAAATTATTAATGCAAACAAGAAAAGACAAATGGGGCAAAATACAGCTTTCATTGTTAGGCTGAGTAACAACAATTAAATCTTATATTTTACCAAAATTTAATTTTTTATTCCAAACTGCCCCCGCGAATTTACCCAAATTTTTTTTCACGGAATTAAACCAAACAGTATCTAAATTTATCTGGCAGGGGAAGAAACCACGCATTAGAAAAAAGATGATGCAAGAAGTAAGAGAAAGAGGAGGTCTGGGCTTACCAAACTGGGAGAATTATTACTCAGCAGCCTTGTTAGTATGGGTAAAAGAGTGGATCACTTTAGACAATAATCGGCTTCTTAAACTAGAGGGGCATGACGTACAACAGGGTTGGCATATGGCACTTTGGCGAAACGGTACCACACAAAGTAAATGGTTTACTAAACATTATATAAGGAACATTCTAGTTCAAAACTGGGATAAGATTAGCAAAAAATACTATAACAAAACACCGTGCTGGATATCCCCAATAGAAGCAGTAACATACCCCAAACTTTATAACCCAACAAAGAAATTAACATATAAAGAGGTACTGAATGCACAGGGAAAACTCAAATCTAAACAGGAATTAAACTCAATAGGAATACAACTAGATTGGTGGACATATTTGCAGATCCAGTCTAAATTTTAAAAAGATAGAGATGGGAGAGGTATATATGTGAAACTACAAGAATTAGACAAAATTTTGATGGGACAAGAAAAAGGAATGATTTCTAAAAATTACAAATTATTAATGAGATTAGAGATAGGGGATGAAATAATTAAGGACACAATGATCACTCGGGGGAAAAATTTTGGGTACTCAATTCATTTAGACAAATGGCAAGGGATATGGTGGGAGAACATGAAATTAGTAGTTTCTATAGCATATAAAGAAAACATATATAAAATGATATATAGGTGGCATCTATCCCCCGATAGACTGGTGAAAATGTCTACAGGACAATCAGCGGAATGCTGGAAATGTGGTTTAGAAAAAGGCACTTACTATCATCAATGGTGGACATGCCCAAAAGCAGTGAAATTTTGGAAGGTCATTAAAAAATGGTTGAATGAGATATTAAATGTAAAATTGATTGGTTACCAGAGACATACTTGCTCGGATCCAAACCGGATAATATCAAGAAAGATTTATGGTATTTGGCGATTCATATTATCACAGCGGCGAGATTGACTTATGCGCAATTTTGGAAAAATCAAAATATCCCACCAGAGGAAACAATCATAAAAAAGGTTTTGGATTGTGCAGAAGCGGACAGATTGACTAAAAAATTAAAAGATAGAGACCAAACACAAACATGTTTATCCTGGGAAAAATTATATATTTGGTTAGAAAAGAGAAAATTATAAATTAAATTAAAGTGAAAAGATTAGTAGGGAGAAATCTATACTATACAAATAAAGTGAGGTCAGTTCGACCTAAGGGAAATGAATAGAGAAATGAATTGCTTTGACTCCCCTGGAATATAATATTACATTGAATATATATCGAGTGAGGTACTATCAGTACCTATCACGTGTGTTATTTGTAATGTCTGTGTGTTTTGTATGTTTTTCTTTATGGTGTGTTATTATTTTATGTGTGATTTTAATGGAAAATGTAAATAAAGACTATTTTTTTAAAAAAAAGAAATACATCCATAAAGATCCTTAGTAAAGTTATATATCAGAACATTTAAAAAAGGAAGCTCTTAAAGTTAAAATATGGAGCTTCAAATCTTATTAAGATCAACATAAAAAAATGTTTACAATTAAAAAAAATTAAAATTACTAGCTTCTCTTATCAATATTTGTGTTGAACAATTTATATCAACTCCATCTTGCAAAACTGGAGAATCTAGAAAAGTTTCTAGATTCTTAGCAATGAAAAAAACTTGCGAGAGAATATTGCTTCATTGTTGAATTTTCTAAAGGAAATTCATCCTATTATTTTGCTATATTTTGTACTGTTTGTGAGAATGAGAAGTGTCCCGTCAGCAATCTTACCTGCCAAAGTATGCATTAAATATATCCATGAGTAATCTTAGTTTAGTTATGAAACATTGAAAGATATTGGTTCGGTAATTTCATCTCTACTTGTCATTTGTAGGCATATTAGTAAACAGAAAGGCTGGGACAACAGATAGTTTGGAAATATCACTCTTTTTTGGATACATTGTTCCTAACCACAAATGTAGTTACTCAGAATAAGAAAAAACGCCATAATTACGCCTTTAGACCTGTGTTTTTCAAACTTGGCACATTCAAAATGTGTGGACTTCAGCTCCCAGAAATCCCAAACCAGCAATTCTGAAAAATGCCAAGTTTGAAAGAAAACCTGCTTTAAAATTGTGTGTAAACTGTCTTCACAATTTTATTTAATCTTATTTTTTCCTTTACAATAGTAAATACCACAATACTGTTTTAGCATTCTCAAACCTTTTTATTTTAGTAAAAGGAACATGTTTTTAATTTTAATATTAATGTGTTGTAACTTGCCGTTTCCAAAAACTATTGCAGATGATGGGGAAAGAAATAATATAACTGTTCATCTTTCATATATTATATTCAATATTATTTCCAATCGAATTTGTTTCACAAACATCCTTATTTAATATAGCATTGTCTGAATTTAAAAATGGGTACTTTTGTATGAGTGTAATGCAAAAATGGCTGTATTTTTAAAAGTCCCTGTTATATAAATTGGATTCTTGATAGCTACAGCATATATTAAAATGTTTTCAGTAGTTTGAGCATTACAAAAGCTTTCAGTTACAATGCAGTAGTTTACATGTCTGGTTGGGGCGGCTATGTCCACATATTTTATATTAATCAAAGTTGAGAAACACTGCATTACATTCAACACAAATGAACAATTATAGACTGCTGCTTGTTGTGCCCATAGTTATTCATCCATGATATTCAAAGGATGTACATAGCATATATTTGCCATACAAAGAATGCTGAATTGTATCCTGTTTTCCCCCAAAATAAGACATCCCCTGATAATAAGCCCAATCAGGCTTTTGAGTGCATGGCAATAAGCCGAGCACTTATTTCAGAATTCAAAAAAATATAAGACAGGTTCTTATTTTTGGGGAAACATGGTACATTTATTCAAGTGTTCACATATAAACTACAGAGGAATTTCTAGAAGACAATTCGCCATCCTTTTGCCTACTGAACAGTATTTTTTTCACAAATAAACATATCTGATGTAATATTGTAATCCAAACATTACATGCACATTTTTTAAAAATTAACCACCAGTAGAAATGGGGAATTTCTTATAAATAACTGAAGTGGGTTATTATAAATAACTGAAGTGTTACTCATATAAGTATTACAATAATTAAATGCAGATATTCAGGGGATTGTAAATTACACTTCCAGTTCTATCTGTAACAAAACCTATAAGCAGTCTAGTTTATAGGAAGCCTGTCTCTCAAGATTCAAAAACAGTTACTTAGTTTTACAGTTATACAGATATATGTATCAGTGATGGACACTGATTGTTGAATTCAATATTACAATAAGTAATAGAACAACACCAAAAAAGGATATTCTAATAACTATTGGCAGCTTTAATGCAAAAACTGAAGGAGAATCTATATTAAAAATAGTTTGAAAATTTGGCCACAGTGCTACAGGGCATTGACAGATATGCTTTGTGTAGAAATGGAGTATGTAACAGATCATTTTGACAAGATAAAAAATAGCTCTCTACCCACACATCTTCAGATGGAAAACACCACCCTCAAATATATTGCATTTAATTAAGCAACATGTGGAAAATGCATGTAGCAACTTTTGGAAAAGCTGTATGATGAATTGCAAAAGATTGCTGAGCACTTCACTATGAATCAGCAATCACAGAAATATATAGTAGACTAAAAAAAGCCAATCATGATGGAATGTAATCTAAAAGAAGGTAAAAGAAACAAATCGAAAAGCGGTACAAGAAGGCAAAAATGGGCAACATCATATTCACAAGAGAAGAATATCAAGAGGAAACAGAGGTGCTTGAAGAGGAAGTCAGATGGGCAGGAAAAAACAAACAAAAAATAGGAAAGCCCAAGTATTATTAAAGGAGGCTGGCATGGGAACAAACAAAAACATGTCAGTCCTCTGCCAACAAACATGGGAAAAAGCAGCATGGCCGAAAAACAGGAAAAGATATATCTATATCCCAATCCCTAAAAAGGGAGATTTAGAGGAATGTTCTAATTATGCCCTAACAGCCCTAATACCACATTCCAGCAAGACACTGATAATAAGTCTGCAGAATAATTAGGGAGAAGTAGAAGTTAAATAAGTAGGCTTCAGAAAGAAAAAGGAAACACAAGGCCATATAACTAACATTAAATGGATCATGGATAGAGGAAGTGAATATCAAAAAGAGTTCTGTTTTATGGACTATGCCATTTTTTAAATAATGTTAATTATCGGAACTCCTTCAAAACAATTGTTATCCCCTATAATCTGATTTTTCGGATAAGAAAACTCTATAATAGCCGGAAAATTTTTAATTTTAAAAAAAAAATTTTTTTTTTGAAAATTGAAACACTTTGAAATTGAAACACTCTCATTTTTTTATTACAGTATTGAAAGTGGTAGTATTGCAAATAAAACAAAAGCAGGAGGAGAAGATCACTACAGCAACCTGCAGAGAGAAGAATTACATCAGATTTGTCCAGAAAATATTTGAGATATTAGGCAATAAATTAGCCTGAATCATTTGATACTAATTTGACAGCTTTAAAAAAAAGGATCAAAGACTTATAAAGATAAAAGAGGAGATGAAAGAAGAAGTTTAGCTCTGTACAAGTGTCTGGAGATATAAAACAGATTAATGGCACAATGAAATTCTGAAGAGTAAGACAGAAGTTATAGACAGAGTTTGAAAGAGAACTAGATAATCTGGTGCTATTGGAATTAAGAGTGAAGAAATTTTGTTTGAGATTTAGAGCAATCCCAAGTAAACACAAGCTACTTTGGATGAGATAAAGGTAAGAATTAAAAACATATTCAAGAGAGGATAAGTATTTCTCAATAACGTACATTTATATGGGTAGTCTTCGACTTACAACCACACTTGAACCCAAAATTTTGATTGCTAAGCAAAACAATTGTTAATGGAGTTTTGCTCCATTTTATGACCTTTCTTGCTCCAGTTGGTAAGTGAACCATTGCAGTTGTTAAGTTAGTTATATGATTGTTAAGTGAATCTGGCTTCCCCATTGACTTTGCTTGTCAGAGGATCGCAAAAGGTGATCACATGATCCTGGGACACTGCAACCATCATAAAAACCTGCCAATTGTCAAGTGTCCTAATTCTGATCACATGACCATGGAGATGCTGCAATGGTCATAAGTGTGAGCAATGGGCTCACTTTTTTCAGTGCTGCAATAACTTTGAACAATCACTAAACAAATGGTTGCAAATCAAGGACTCCCTGTATAACTAAAGTTATCTATGCTAACAGTAAGAAAAATGGAAATAGAAAATGAACTATGTAAAGCAAAAAAAAAAGAGTTTGCAAGCAAAACCAGAGAAAGGGGGTTGGCCTATAAATTATTAAATAAAAATAAAAGAAAATGATGTTGAATTTGCAGAGAAAGATACTATATTAATGGATAGACCAGCTATACAAAAAGCATTTCATTAATATTATTTCAACTTGTATAAAGGAAGTGACATTTCTCTGAAGATTTTTTAAGAAAAGAAAATGACAGAGAAACAGAAACACATTATGAATGGTCATCTGCAGGCAAGATAGGTGTCAAATTGTAAATAAATAGCATAACAACATAACATAAAAATATCACAACACAACACAAAATAATATAACATATGAATCTAAAACAAGAAGAAATTTCTAAAGCTATAAAGATTAAACCAGGAAAGGTGCATCGCCTATATGAATTATCAGGTTCTTAATGTTTTGAGGATGAACTTTTAAAATCTTTTCAGAACATGATGAATTCTATTCTAGAAATAGGAAAGATACCAGAGAGTTAGGAAGAGGCCAATATAGAACTACCATAATACCCCAAAAAGGACAATGTTCTGTTTTAACAAGCAACTATAGGCTGATACAAATATTGGATAATGTCTACAACTTGTTTATAATGATTTTAGCTACTAGATTGAAAATAATTTTATAACATTAATTGTTACAGGATCAATGTATGTTTTTAACCTAAAAGGCAGTTAAAGATAAATTTAGAGATTTTGGAATATTTGGAGCAATATAATGAAAAACAAGCTGCATTTATTTTCTTAGATGCCGAGAAGGCCTTTGATAATTTGTACTGGGTTTTTTTGTTAAAAATTTTGAAAGACATGAACTTTAAAGAAAACTTTACAAAATAGTATTTTAATGGATTAATTTACAATTCACAGAAAACATATCTACTGGTAATTGTTAATAGAGATCTATCTAAACCTTAAGAGATTAAAAAAAGGGATGCCCAATGCACTCTCTCTTGTTTATTATGTTCTTTTTATAGTCAGCATTTAACAATGAAATTGGTCTGTAATTTTTAATTTGTTGTAAATCTGTATCTTCTTTAGGTATAAGAATAATATATGCTTCCATCCATGAGTTTGGTATCTTTGCATTTAGTAAGAGTTCATTAAATACTTCCAAAATTACATTGCTTAGTACATCTTAACAGTTCCTTATATAGTTCTGCTGGTAATCCATCTGGGCCTGGTGTTTTCCCATTCTTTTGTTTTTTTGATTGCTTCTGTTAATTCCATCATCGTTATTCTTTCTTCTAGTGCTTTTTTATAATTTTCAGGTATTTTAGGTAGGTCGGGTTTTCTTAAATATTGTTCTATCTTTTCTCCAGTTATTATCTCTTGTTTATATAGTCTCTCATAATGCTTTTGAACTATTATGGTTCAAAATACTGAAGAGAGATATAAGACAAGATAGGAGGATTGTGGGAGTAAAGATTTTAAAAGAAACTTATAATTAAAGGGCTTTGGTAGATGACGTTGTGTTGCATTTAGAAGATCCTTTAAAGAGCATTCAAACATTAATGAGAAAACCAAAGGTTTTAGTGCATTAGAAAAATTTAAAAACAACAAATTGAAGACATGGATGTTAACAGAAACAGGAGAAAAGAAGTTCAAAATTTTTAAATTGGATGTTTAAAATTTTTGGGGTTTTAATATTGAGCCGAAATTATTTAATAATTTTAAATTATTTTAATTGTTGTTTGTCTTTGTGCTTTTAATAGGCTGTACACCACCCTGAGTCCTTCGGGAGAAGGGCGGTATAGGAATAAAATTATATATATATAAAAACAGAATTGATGAATAAATTGGGTTTTTAAGATTGAGAAGAAAGTAAAATATTTGGATATCACTATGACATCCTGCGAGTCCCTTGGACTGCAAGGCAATCAAAACGGTCAGTCCTAGAGGAGATCAACCCTGACTGCTCTTTAGAAGGCCAGATCCTGAGGATGAAACTCAAATACTTTGGCCACCTAATGAGAAGGAAGGACTCACTGGAGAAGAGCCTAATTCTCTGCTGTGAAAGATTGAGGGCAAAAGAAGAAGGGGACGACAGAGAACGAGGTGGCTGGATGGAGTCACTGAAGCAGTAGGCATGTGCTTAAATGGACTCTAGAGGATGGTAGAGGACAGGAAGGCCTGGAGGAACATTGTCCATAGGGTCTCAATGGACACGACTTCGCAATTAGCAACAACAACAACAATGACAAATGTGAATTGAATGTTATTTCAAAATAAGGGTTGAGAACTACTGATCTACCTTGTTTGAAAGAGTGGATGCTGCCAAGAAATAGAAAGCTTTTGGAGTCAGAAGAACACAATCTGACATTTGGGAAGGATGGATATTTGTGGTATGATAAGACAAGGATACCACACTAATGGCAGAAAGTGAAGAGAAACTAAAGAACCTCTTGATTTGGGTAAAGGAGTTGCTTGAAACTCAACATTAAGAAAACTAAGATCATGGGATCCAGCCCTCTCAATTCCTGACAAATAGATGGGGAAGAAATGGAGGTAGTGACAGATTTTATTTTCCTGGGCTCCAAGAACACCGCAGATGGGGACTGCAGCCAAGAAATTAAAAGACGCTTGCTCCTGGGGAGGAAAGCTATGGCAAGTCTAGACAGCGTACTAAAAAGCAGAGACATCAACTAAAGTGCATATAGTCAAGGCTCTGGTTTTCCCAGTTTCAATGTATGGCTGTGAAAGTTGGACCATAAGAAAGGCTGAGCGCCAAAGAATTGAGGACTTTGAACTATGGTGCTGGAGAAGACTCCTGCGAGTCCCTTGGACTGCAAGGCGATCAAACTGATCAGTCCTAGAGGAGATCAACCCTGACTGCTCTTTAGAAGGCCAGATCCTGAAGATGAAACTCAAATACTTTGGCCACCTAATGAGAAGGAAGGACTCACTGGAGAAGAACCTAATGCTGGGAAAGATTGAGGGCAAAAGAAGAAGGGCACAACAGAGAATGAGGTGGCTGGATGGAGTCACTGAAGCAGTCGGTGTGAACTTAAATGAACTCCAGAGGATGGTAGAGGACAGGAAGGCCTGAAGGAATGTTGTCCATGGTGTTGCGATGGGTCAGACACAACTTTGCGATTAACAACAAAGTCAAGGATAATGGAGATTTTAAATATCATTATGTTAGACATACTATATTGAAAAAATGGAATAGATACAAATCCAGGTTGTGCCCAAAACACTTTCGTGGCTTTCAGTCCAAGAAGAACTTTATAGATGGGAAAAAATAGGCAAACATAAATGGTTAATCTATTATGAGATATTAGAATTTTGTCAAGAGGAATAGAAAATAAAATCAAGAGAAGTACTAAAGGCAGCGGAATATAATTGGCAGTGGTTTTCTTATTTACAATTATAAGAAAGTTTTAAAGTTGTACACTTCGGAATGTTGTAAGACTGAATTTGAAATAGAATTGTGTTCAAGTGATTAACATGTAATTGCAAAAATATGTAAACTTTTGAGGGGTCACAATGGCTCAGCGGTTAAAGATGCTGAGCTTGTCAGCCTGAGTTCAACACCCAAGCACTGTGCAATGGGGTGATGTTCCGTTCCTGCCCCAGGTCCTGCCAAGCTAGCAGTTCAAAAGCATGTGAACGCAAATAGATGAATAAGTACCACTTTGGTGGGAAGGTAACAGCATTCTGTTCACCTTTGACATATAGCCACGCTGGACACATGACCACAGAAAATGCCTTTGGTCAATGCTGGCTCTCTTGGCCAAGAAATGGAAATGAGCGCCATGCCCTAGAATCAGACACAACTGGACAGGGAAACCTTTACCTTTACATTAATAAACTTTTATTGAAATTTTAAACAAGAACGTGTGAAAGTGGATATTTTGCATAAAACAGAAAAAGATGAACTCATAGTTTATAATTTTGATTATAGAAAGAAGAGATTCATATTGTTACCTTAGAGTAAGAAGAAAAACTTTATTGTACTTATAACTTCTTAAAACTAATTTCTTTGTATTTTTTACTTTTCTATTTTTTTTTCTTTCTTTGTGGCACTTTTAGCTTTCTCAGATTTCCTTTTTTTCTTTCCTTCTTACTTGACATTAGTTTGCATTAGTTTTTATCGTGTGTGTGTGTGTGTGTGTGTGTGTGTGCATACAAGAAGCATGAAACAAAACCTATCATACTTTGGACACTTCATGAGGGTTGATGCATCTGTGGAAAATATAATACCTAACAAGGTGGACAGAAAGAGAAGTGGTTGACAAGGCTTCAAATTGATAGATGAACTACTGGGAAATACATGAATCACACGTAAGGCCTGTGTAATTGTGGCAAGAGACAAGAGATCATCCACAGAATTTACCCACTGAATGATTAGGAGTCGGCTTCCTGGAGAATTCTGGGAGTTGACTTCTACACCTCTTAAAGTTGCCAAGGTTGAAAAATGCTAGCTTAGAGAGAGTGGTGGTGGGAGGAGTATAGAGAGAATGCCTATGCCACCCCATACCCTGTGTATATTCATTCAACCTCAGTTTAATACCACTTGCTGAATTAGTCCTGGTCCATCATCATCCTTTTTATTTATAGTAACTAAAAGAGATAATCTCCTTTTCCTTCAAAACTTCTGAGCGTCAAATGCTGAAACTCTATCCCATTTTAGCAGAGCCCTGTCATGCTCCAGGCCCCATTTCTGTCTTGGTTGCATAACATTGCCTTTAATTTATTCTCCATACACAAGGGAGATTGCCTTAAGCCATCATCAGCCATACTGGCATAAAAATAGTGTATCCCTTAACCCAGCAACTGTGCAAAAATGGTTTAGCATGCTTTTTAAAATGTTGTGTTTTGCCTTTCATTTCCTTGGGAACAAATACAGTGTCAGTCCTGGAAGCCATCTTTTACTTTGGATCTTCTCGGTTGCCACATTTAGTGCTGTGGGAAACTGGGAGGGGGGATTGTATGGAGTTGAAGCCATAATAACATTCTTTTCTCTGAGAGTCAAGGACATCCTGCCCTGCACCTGGAGCGGTGTACCTGAGAGGCATCTCTAGTTGGGATGGTGCATTGATTGGACCACATGATGGACATGTGGGTGCTGGGGCGGGAACTTGGACTTTCTTTTGGGTGGGGAAAACCTGGAAGCTTTCAAATTCGAGTTTTATTTATTTATTTAATGAGATTTATATGCCGCCCTATCTCCAGCCAGACTCAGGGTGGCTCACAACAGTAAAAAACATCTAATGAAAATGTTTTTAAAAAATTTAAATCCAAATCTCATAATTTAACAGTTAAAAGTGCAATTAAGACTAACAAGTTAAAAATTAAAGCCCCATCGGTCCAGGCCAGCCAAATGAAACAGCCATGTTTTCAGGTCACAACCGAAATAGCGGAGGTCGGGGGCCACCCGGAACTCCAGGGGCAGTTGATTCCAAAGGGTAGGTGCGCCCACAGAGAAAGCTCTCCCCCTGGGGGTCGCCACCGACACTGTCTGGCCGATGGCACCCTGAGGAGGCCCTCTCTGTGGGAACACACCGGCGATGGGCAGCTGTTGCTGGCTGCAGATAGCCGCTCAAATATCCCAGGCCTAAGCCATATAGGGCCTTCTAGCTAATCATCAGCACCTTGAATCTCACTTGGAGGGCAACCGGCAACCAATGCAAGTCGCGTAGGAGAGGTGTAACATGGGAGTGTCGAGATACTCCCATCACAACCTGTGTGGCCGCATTCTGCACCAGCTGAAGCCTCCGAGTGATCTTCAAGGGCAGCCCCATGTAGAGGGCATTGCAGTAGTCAATACGGGAGGTAACAAGTACACAAGTAATCGTGCGTAGGGCATCTAAGTCCAAATAGGGGTGCAACTGTCGCACCAGGCGAACCTGGGTGAATGCCTCTCTGGTTACGGCCGTTACATGGTCTTCCAAGTTTAGCCGCGAATCCAGGAGGACACTCAAGTTACACACCCTGTCTACAGGGGACAACACCTCATCCCCTATGACCAAAGATGGAATCTCTTGATCAGACCGAGACACCGGTACCCACAACCACTCGGTCTTAGCAGGGTTGAGCTGAAGCCTGTTCCTCCCCATCCAGATCTGCACCGCTTCCAGGCACCGGGACATCATATCGAGGGCATCGCTGGGTAGGTTTGGGGTGGATATAAAAAGCTGGATATCATCAGCATACTGATGATACCTCATCCCCAAAGCCCGGATGATCTCACCCAGTGGCTTCATATAGATGTTGAACAAAAGAGGAGAGAGGACTGACCCCTGGGGCACCCCACAAGTGAGGGGTTGACCTCTGTCCTCCAGCCAACACCACCTGTGAACATTCCGAGAGGTAGGAGGAGAACCACAGTAAAACAGTACCTCCCACTCCCAACCCCTCGAGGCGTTGCAGCAAGATACCATGGTCGATGGTATCTAAAGCCACCGAGAGATCTAACAGGACCAGGACAGAGGAGTAACCGCTGTCTCGGGCCCTCCAGAGTATCATCCACCAGCATGACCAATGCCGTCTCCGTACTGTACCCAGGCCTGAAACCCGATTGGTACGGATCCAGGTTTTCCCAAATGTGCCAATATGACATCTCTAATAAAATGGAACTTTGAGGAATTTCTAGCCTCGGAGTCTTCTTTCATTGGGGGTGTTACTTGGAACCCTGACATACAGATTACCTCTATGGCAAATATAACTGGAATTGTATTTTCAGAGTATTGGGCAGTGTATTCCAACCTTAGCAGCTTTAAAATGTGTGGGCTTCAGCTCCCAGAATTCTCCACCCAGCTTGAAGCCTACACATCTTAAAGTTGTCAAGATTGAGAAATATAAAGTATTGGGAGATGAGTGCACACCTCCTCTGCTCTGCTCACCACCCTGTTTCCACTTCAGCCATTTAACAAATTAACAGAGTTGGAAGGGACCTTGTAGGTCTTCTAGTCCAACCCGCCGCCCAAGCAGGAGACTCTATATCCGTGATGGCGAACCTATGGCACATGTGCCGCAGGTGGCACATGGAGCCATATCAGTGGGCACGTGAGTTCAGCTCCAGCACGCATGCGTGTGCCAGCCAGCTGATTTTCGGGCTTTCTGGGCTCACTGGAAGTCAGCAAATGGGCCATTTCCAGCCTCCGGAGGGCCTCTGGGGTGGGGGGGTGGGGAAGGCCGTTTTTGCCCTCTCCAGGCTCCAAGAAAGCCTCTGGAGCCTGGGGAGGGCAAAAAACAGGCCTACCGGGCCCACTGTACCATCTCATGCCAAAAGCAGGGGGAGTGCAGGGGGGGTAGCGCACGAATGCGCGGGGGCAGGGTGCATAGAATTATGGGTGTGGGCACACCTGCACACGAACCCCCCCGTCCCCCCACTTTTGGCATGCGATGGCAAAAAGGTTAGCCATCACTGCTCTATACCATTTCTGACAAATGGCAGTCCAGTCTCTTCTTGAAAGCTTCAGTGATGAAGCTCCCACAACTTCTGAAGGCAACTTCTGTTCCATTGGTTCATTGTTCTCACTGTCAGAAAATTTATCCTTATTTCTAGGTTGAATGTCTCCTTGATCAGTTTCCATCCATTATTCGTTGCCTGGCCTTGGGTGCTTTGGAAATTAACCATTCATCGTATGTTTTAGCTTCCAGTCCCCTAATCATCTAGGTTGATCTTCTCTGCTCTTTCTAGAATCTCAACATCTTTTTTATAATGTGATGACCAAAACTGGATACAGTATTCTAGGTGTGGTCTTACTAAGGCTTTATAGAGTAGTAATAGGACCTGACTCTCTCTGTTAATGCAATTTAAGGCTTTATAGACTGGTAATGATACCTCACTTAATCTTGATTGTATCTCTCTGTTAATGCAATTTAGGATTGCATTGGCTTTTTTGGCTGTCGCCACACACTGTTGGCTCATATTTAACTTGTTGTCCACTAAGACGCCAAGATCCCTCTCAAAGTTTCAGCTATTATTATTTCTCTTTCAGTCTTTGCCTTTTCCATTCGCATGTTGTGTCCTGAAATCCTTTTAAACTGTTCCTCATTATCCTACCTATTTTAGTATCACCTTCTCTCTCTAGAGTGCAAACAAAACAGAGAAAGCAAGTACAACACCATCATTTTCATTGAGGGAAAAGTGGGGTATATTTGGAGCTATTTGTCAGTTTCCCTGTATTTGTCTTTTTGAATTTCTTCCCCAAAGCAAGAGAGATCCTGCTTAATATCTATGCAGTTTCAGTTCTCTCACTCTACATACTGCATCTAGCTAATTGTACAATTTCTAGGTCCATGATATCTTCTTTGTTTCCTTACCTCATGTTATTTTAACTTGGGAAATACTCAGAGGTTTTGGAAGAAGAGAAAGACAAATTAGCTTAGAAAAGCCAGATTCCCTGTGGTCAGATTCTCCTTGTTCCTGTTTCTGTCACAGTGCCATGACTGAGTGCAGTTTTCCCCATTAGTTGGTGATATGCTAAAACAGGGGTGTCAAACACAAGGCCCACGGGTTGCATCTGGGCCGCTATGTGGTCAGATCTGGCCCATGGGGCCATTGTGGAAAATGTAAGGGGCTGGCCTGCATCACTTTGGCCTGGTCTACCTGCGTCACTTTGGCCTGGTTTACCCAATGCGAAGAAGAAATATCAGGCCAGCATGGCTTCGGCCCAGTCTACCCAATGCAAAGAGGAAATATGCCTGGAGTTTGGCGAGTGGCGTCAAGCTGGCCATGCCCACCCACTCATCCACGCCTACCCAATTGGCCATGCCCACTCAGCCCCCCCAGATCAACCACAGCCCTGATGTGGGCCCTCAATGAAATTGAGTTTAACACCCCTGTGATAAAACAAAATACTAGCAAAGCCAGAGAGAAAAACAAACTATCTTGCCTGTAATAAGTAATACAATTACAAATCAGAAAAACATGATTTATAAACTGTTGTGTTTTTTTTTTTTACTTTTTAAAAGCATTTTTACTACCGGTTCCGGAGAAAAATGCTTTAAAAATGCTAAAAAAAATTTTTTTAAAAAATTCTGACGATTGTGTGTCGCTCAGCTGATCATCAGAATTTTTTAAAAACATTTTTTACTACCGATTCGGCAAATCAGTAACCTTTTTTTACTACCAGTTTGGGTGAACTGGGCCAGACCGGGAGCATTTCACCCCTGATTTGAACTAAGTCTTCTTTGTAACTCTATCGTGCCCCACTTCCTTGAGTGGCAAGCAACTAGGCTAATCAGTTGGTTAACCTAATTCTCAATCAATGACTGAGAATATCATGACATTTAACCTAATTAAATTCCTTTTAAAATGCTTATGTGCCCCACCTATGTTTAATTGACACAGAGAATATTTTGCTCATATCACTCAATATTCTCTGTTACTTTTTCCAATGGATCTGAGGATTAAATAGTTCTACTTCTGATCTCTAAAAAGGACCCTTCCTGTTATAATTTGCAATGCATATTCAATTTTTTAAACAACATACATTTTAAAACATAGTATATAACTTTAGACATGTATTGTGAATATAGTTCAGAGGCTAGATTAAGTATTAAGTTTAAGAGGATGGATTAAGTGGAAAGGCTCTTACAAAGCCACGCATCTATTGATAATAATTTATTGCTGGAAGCCATCTCCCAAAGTTTATTTTATGAGACCAGCATCTTCTTCCTGGAGGTGTACAAGAGTTTGTTTTTCATGCTGTCCTTGGATGTTTATAATTTTCCTCAGCAGCTGGAAAGAACCGGAAAAAATATACATGACGATTATGTGTCCGTGAGGAGGGAACAATGGGGGGCCAGAAGAAAGTGGGATGGAGGAAACAGCTGGAGCTCAGAGAAGGTGACGAAGTAAGTGTGGGTGAAATACCAAAAATCAAAAAATTTAGGTGGGGGAGATTAAGATAAACCCTTAGATTGGACTTTTATTTTGAGAATCCAGACTGCAGTACACTTTTAATCATGTGAGTAAATTTGGAAAGACAGTGAAGATGGCATGTGGGAAATCACTATCTGAAGAAGTAAATCAGTGTTTGGCTGGCAGAGGAACTCTGGGAGTCCACTTATCTTAAAGATACTAAGGTTGAAAAACATTGAAGTAGATTCTTGGAGGGGCTAATTTATTAAAATGACATCAACCAGAGAGGTCATGGCAACTCCCTTGTTTTATATCATAGATATGTCCAGATTAGCCATTTTTTTTCGGATAGCCTCTTCTGCACAAGAAACCAAAAATCCAAACAAAAAGCCTTATTCGAAACTCTTTATAGAGAAAATAGAAAGTATTGAGAAACAAAGCAGCTGATCTATTTAAAAATGAATAGATCAATGTGGAAACGATTTACTCTGTGTAGAAAACTTCTAGGGATTAAAGAATTTGGGGAAAGGAACTTCCATACAATATGCCAATACTAAGTTTATTTACCTCAGTCTCCTTTACACTGACCAACAACTGCTCTCTAGTTTTCTAGGAAGAGTTGCCTTTTTCAGCTTACCCTCTGGAAATGTCAGGCCTGGATTTTGAGTCTCCCACTCATGCCCTCTTACATTTTCCATTTTCCCTTACAGATTATTATCTTATTCTTTTAGAACCACAGAAGAAAAGGAGGTCATGACAAATTATATTCTTCATCACAACTTTGTTAGACTTTCAGGGAAGAGAAGACAAAGAACTCACATTCTTTTTGTGGAAAGACACAAATGCTGGTTGTGATTGGTTTTCATAATTAGCAAAAAAAAAGAAAAGAAAAGAAAATGGAATTGCCTGAATTTGGAAAAATCTTTGCCTGCTAGTGTCTTCTAATGCTAATCAGTTCCCTGTCAGCGGAGGAAGTTTTCTGGGTGATCTGGGATCAATTGTTCTCTCTTAGTCCAACCTATCTTACAGGATAGGTGTTGTGAGGAAAATAGGAACAGAGAATGCTACAATTGTTGCGTTGAGCTCCCAAAGGAAAGAGGGGATATCAGTCTATTAAATAAATAAATGAACATGTGAACTTTAATAAATTCTTAATTTAGAAACACTATTGAATATGACAACTCTATGATTGCCAAAAGAGATGTTATGATTTACTCAAGCAGAAAAAGGAGTGGCTCTTTAAAGAACTATGTCTCTTACTCCAGAGAGGAAAAAAAGGCTTTTTCTTAAGGCATCCCTCATTTAGAGATGTTTAGTCCAAATCTAATTCAAAGACATAAAACTACAAGGAAGGTCAGCAGAACCCTAGAATGTGTCCATTAACAGTTAATACTTGTATCACAAACCAATCAAGTATAACAGTAGTCTGATCACAGACCTTCTTGTTATAACAATGCATAACAATTGTTTGTAACTATTTATTTTTTATTTATTTTATTTTATTTGTCAAGAACGTATAGGTAATATATATATATAAGTAAGCATGAATTGAATACATAAAATAAATATGAATAGAGGAAACATTAGGACAGGACGGTAGGCACGCTGGGGCTCTTATGCACGCCCCTTACAGACCTCTTAGGAGTGGGGTGCGGTCAACAGTAGACAGTCTTAGGTTAAAAGGTTAAAACAAACACAAGCAATAGAACGTAATGATACCAGAGTCTTAGATTTTAAAAGAGCTGATTTTAACAAACTCAGAGAGAACTTGGGAAAGATTCCTTGGGTGAAAATCCTAAACTGGAAAACAATTCAAAAAGTTTGGGAAACTCTGAAAAATATGATCATAAAAGCTCAGTTCTGCACAATACCACTGAAAAAGAAAAACAAGAAATCCAAAAAGAAATCAGCATGGCTGCACAAAGATCTCTCTGACAAATTGAAAGGCAAAAAGGACAAGTACAAAAAATGGAAAGGACACATAACTAAGGCAGAATATCAGTCATCATCAGTGATCTGCGCATGCCCAGAATCAAGGCACGTGTGATCCCATTGTGAACTGGTAGTAAAGGTAAGTAGAACCCATCCCTGCATTATACCACATGTTTCAAAAATCCTGGAACACCGGGGAACTACTGGAGGACTGGAAAAGAGCCTGATGTGGTTCCCATCTTCAAAAAAGGGGAAAAGAACAGACCCAGAAAACTACAGACGAATCAGCCTAACATCAATACCCAGGAAGATACCAGAAAGGATAATTAAAAAAAAACAGATCTACCAACATCTAGAAACAAGGAAAGTAATAACTAGAAGTCAGCACAGGTTTGTTAAAAACAGATCATGCCAAACCAATCTTATTTCATTCTTCAACATAGTGACTAAATTACTAGACCAGCAAATTAATGTGGACATAATATACTTAGACTTCAGCAAGGCATTCAACAAAGTAGACCACAACCTACTTCTTGGTAAACTAGAAAAAAGTGTGTAAACTAGAAAAAGCATCATCATCAGATGGATTTATTACTGGCTGACAAACTGTACTCAACAAGTAGTCCTTAATGGTACTACTGGATGGAAGTAAGCAGTGGGGTACCATAAGGTTCCATCTTAGGCCCAGTACTCTTCAATATCTTTTTAAACAACATAGATGAGGGAATAGAAGGGGAATTTTTCAAATTTGTAAACGATACTAAGCTGGCAAGAATAGCCAACACCCTAGATGATAAGCTCAAGATCCAGAAGGATCTTAACAGACTTGAACACTGGGCCCTATCTAACAAAATGAAATTCAATGTAGAGAAAAGTAAAGTCTTACACTTAGGCAGGAAAAACCAAAAGCGCACATATAGTTTCACCCTGCTATTAAACCAGGTGCAACCAGGCTTAATAGCAGTAACTGTAAGAGGGATCTGGAAGTCTTAGTGGACAACCAATTAAATATGAGCCAAGAGTGTGTGGCAGCAGACAAAAAAGCCAATGCAATCCTAAATTGCATTAACAGAGAGAGTCAGGTACTATTACTACTCTATAAAGCCTTAGTAAGACCACACCTAAAATACTGCATCCAGTTTTGGTGACTACATTATAAAAAAGATGTTGAGACTCTAGAAAGAGTGCAGAGAAGATCAACCAAGATGATTAGGGGCCTGGAAGCTAAAACATACGATAAACAGTTGCAGGAACTGGCCATGGCTAGTCTAGTGAAGAGAAGGGTTGGGGAGACATGATAGCAGTGTTCCAACATTTGAGGGGCTGCCACAGAGAGGAGGGGGTCAAGCTATTTTCCAAAGCACCTGAAGGCCAGACAAGGAATAATGGATGGAAACTGAAGAGATTCAACCTAGAAATAAGGAGAAATTTTCTGACAGTGAGAACAATGAACCAATGGAACAGAAGTTGCCTTCAGATGTTGTGGGAGCTTCATCACTGGAAGCTTTCAAGAAAAGACTGGACTGCCATTTGTCAGAAATGGTATAGAGTCTCCTTCTTGGGTGTTGTGTTGGATTAGAGGATCTACAAAGATCCCTTCCAAGTCTATTAATCTGATTCTACGATTTAGAGACACTGATATTGAGGAATTTAGTATGTGTTACCTCTGAGATTTGACTTCATATTTTCTCTAAACTGTATTTTCTTCAGGAGCCTGAAGATAATCATTGAATTTGCTTGAATGATGAACATTTTAAAAGCAATATATTAAAATATGTACAATCAGGTGGCTACAACAAAATAAAGTAGTTCTGTTTTTAAAAGGTGTTCTTTCTCTTCAGAAAATCACAAGCTGCCATGTATTTTTAATTCTAATAGACCGATCTGAGGAATAAACTAGATGAGATGCTTACTATGAAATTTGGAATTGCAAATTAAAGAAGTAAGGGGCTTTTTTAAATTACAGAACTGTCACATTCCGACAGGTTAAGCTGGGTCTGGTGGTAGAAGAATTAATCTTTAAATTGTTGCTCACTTCTTTGGCAAACTTTTTTTTCTGCCTCTGAAAGCCTCCGAAATAGCTTCAGAAAAAAAGCCTCTGAAGCTCTGTTTGGGGGCTTTTTTCTGAAGCTTTGTTTCTGATGCTTTTTTCAGCCTCTGAAATCTCGGTTTGAGAAGCTGGGCGGCGCTCCATTTGGAGTATAAGACGCACCCAGATTTTCACCCTCTTTTTTGGAGGAAAAAATGTGCGTTTTATTCTCCGAAAGATACGGTACTATCTTTTCAGTTTGGCTCCTTCCCTTGTGTTCATTCTTCTGAATGCGTTCCTGGATCTGAGCCTTAAGTTCCTTCTCTAATGGTCCCATTGGCTTGGCTATGCAAAGCCAATAGTGTGACAAACATTATAACTATTTAGTTTCCCCTTGAAGTTTAAATTCTATAAGAAAACAAGTCAAACACATACATATACAGATGAATATGCACCACTTGTCTGAATATCATTTGAAGTAATGCAAAGAGAAAGAAAAATCGTGCCAGATCAGTATATCTGAAATTCCAGTTTGCAAAGATTTGGGGTGTTGTTCAGACTGAGAAATGTCTTATACAGACATAAACCTAACCTTTTCCTCATAAATCTGTTCTCCCTGTAGTACCAGCACTTTAGATCTAGTTTATGTGCTGCAGAAAGACACCATACTCCAGCAACAGACAGGAAGTTAGGTGTCCTTGTCATATCCTCCATTTAAAAAGCACCTGCATGTTTTGTCCTCCTTAGTATTGTGGTGGCTATTTCCAGAACCTGGAACTTTTGTCTATATTAATGTTGGTTCTGAGTGTGTGTCCCTTGAACTTTAAAAATGTGTGTTTGAAGGGACAAAGGAGCGGAAACGGATGAGGAAACTAAAGGAATGCGTCAAGGGAAGGCCAACTGTGCTCAGAGCAACTTCTCATAAATGGGGGATTCTTCACATATGATATTCCAGAAATGCAATGAACAAAATGGGAGAGAGGTATTAATTTCAGCAGAGTTTTTATAAAACTACCTCCTGAATGTTCTTTCTCTAAAAACATAACACAATAACCAATATTCTTAGAATGGTTAATAAGTCTGATTTGAGTTTCCTGATTGGATGTAGGGAATATTTTTCCTCATTTTCTCCCATCCTTTCTGCTTTTTCAGCTTCAATCTTAAAATTTAGATTGTTAAGGTACATCATCTTTAAACAGAATTGTAAGGTTCGTTTTCTTCTGCATCCAGCTATGGAACTACTTATGTCTAACCTATAGAAACTTTCCAAAGTGAACAAACTTAGAGCCAGGATCCATTAATAGCTGCCATCTCTTCATAATATTTTTATATTATATATTTATTTTATATAAAATTATGTATCCTGGGCATATGGCAGCAGAGAAACTACAAATACAAAATACAAAGGAATTTTAATCCAGAGGATATTTGGTGGAATTGTAAGAAAGCTAAGAAATTTTGGATACAAATTCAAATAACGATGCAAAGAAATTTAGAGATTAATATTGCTAAGAAACCAGAACTCTTTTCATTGAGGCTTGTGGACAATGAATTAGAAAAGGCCATGATAGACTGACATTGTATATGATATGCACAATTATACAACAGTAATAAAATCCCTACATTGGAAGACTATCAGAATTTGCAGAATGGTGAAATTAACCTGTTTGATCAGACAACAAACAGCATCCCCCCCACCCCCAAAGACTGAAACCTTATGTGGGCAGAAGAAGAAGAATAAAAGATGAATTGATGATTGCTGGGTTTGAAGATTAAGAAAGGTGTGGATAAAATAAGGAGATGAGGGGATTTGCAAAATATTTTGGAGAGGGGAGAGTCGATGGCAGCTTTTCCTCTATAGGGAAAAGGAAATGGGAAGAGTTGAGGAACCAAGATAGGCAGGAGTTCCCACCAATGAAGAGTCCAGAACTGCTTCAAAATTTCTACATTTTGTTATTATTCTTGAACAATAACCAACAGGAAATGAAATGATTTGATTTTGAGGATATTAACATGGGATCACAGAAAGACAATGCCAGTCCAGGAACAACATGAAAGCCCTTTGTGAATTTTTTCCCTAGCATTCCACTTTGTGCTGGGAAAGAAAAAGAATTTAATTGACCTGGAAAACAAGTCACATTGGTGTCAAGACTGGCTTTCCTGTCCTCTCTACAAACTGTGCAAAGTAGCATACTGTGGGCAGCTATGTACAACACTTCAGATAGATGGTGATGATAACAGAACAGATGATAATAGAAATGCTGAGCCACTTCCTGAACACACAAGTTGACCTTATTTCAGGCTAGTAGGACAACTGTCTGCTGACTGGCTGTTATATCAAACAAGGGGAGCAAATGGTTTCTTCTTTGTAATTATTTATCTTTAAGACAAGGCCTTTGTAAGATTTTCTTATTTGGCTTGGGGACATGGTGCAGTTTGATTTCTGGTGGCAGGTGGGGGATACTTTTCGTAATTCTTTCTCAACAGCCACATCATTTGGATCATCTGTTTGTCTCTAACTATTGTCTTTTAGTCCTGAGCCTAGTTCCTACCTGACTTTTAAATGTACCACCTCTCAAATCTGCTGGATTCAGTAGGCAAATATTTATTTTAGATATAGCTTTTTTTAATTAGATTAAATTAGATTTTAATTTAATTAATCATCAGATCAACATCAACTCTTAAAGTCTATATAGATTTTTTTCCAGGATAATCTGCATATTTTTATACCTCTGTGTTACATAACACAGAGATCATTTGACATCAGGAAGGATGTTCCCAAGTTTTATGAATCACAAAAATTACATATGACATGTTCCAAGGATTGTGCTGGGTCTTTGGAAACCTGTTGATTTTTGCTCATATTAAGGGACACATTTCTACAACCAAAGTTGGAAACCATTCTCCCAAGGCACAGAATTTTTTTTAGTTCTCATCAGTGAAAACTTTGGCTTGGAGTTGAACTAATTAAGGTCACCTGTATAAACTGAACTTGTTACCCATTTAAGCAATTGATATCACATTGGTTTCAACAGAACTACTGAATAATCATGATCACCCCTGTAATGATTTAATTTTCCTTATTGTTTTATTTAGTTCTCACAGTATTTGGGACTTTTAGACTGCACCTCAAAGATATGGTGCAGTCTAAACCTACAACCACAGTTGGGACTAGAATTTCCTAATTGAAAAGTGAGCTTTGCGTGATTTTACGACCATTTTTTCTATGGTTGGCAAAAATGCAATCGTTAAGCGGATCTGACTTTACCCAATGACTTTCCTTGTCAAAAGCAGTTAGGAAGATTGCAAACGGCAGTCACATGACCATTGTGAATTCATGCTGTTTGCCAAGCACCTGAATTTTGATCACGTGTCTAAAGGAAATGCCGCAACAGTGATAAGTTTAACATTTTCATTGAGTTATAAGATCAAATAAGATACAAAATACAAAAGTAAATAGGAAAATGGAAAATGCAAGAAGCAATGGATGGAAACTAATCAAGGAGAGAAGCAACTGAGAACTAAGGAGAAATTTCCTGACAGTTAGAACAATTAATCAGTGGAACAACTTGCCTCCAGAAGTTGTGAATGCTCCAACACTGGAAGTTTTTAAGAAGATATTGGATAACCATTTCTCTGAAGTGGTGTAAGGTAAGCAGGGGATTGAACTAAAGACCTCCAAGGTCCCTTCCATCTGTTATTCTACTCTATTCTACTCTACTCTACTCTACTCTACTCTACTCTACTCTACTCTACTCTACTCTATTCTAAAATGGTGGGGAGGAAGAGAAATGAGGAAGGATAAGAAAAAAAAGAAAAAGAAACATTGACTTCCAACTCTCTCTGTTGCAGTAAAATAATTTGTTTTTTCATAATAATATGAACAAGCCATTTCTATAAAGAACTATCAATCTAATCGGTAAAACCCAAAATCAAAATTTCATTCTTTTCCACTTCAAGCACAAAGCTCAGAAGTGGTCTCCATGTGGGAAGAAAAATACTTATATTCTTTTCTTTAATCAAAATGGTCAATTTGGCCACTTCAGCCAACTCCATCAACTTCTGCAACCATTTGTCCATGGTAGGAATCAAAGTGTCTTTCCATTTTTGTGCATACAACAGTCTTGCTGCTATCCACATATATAGGGTCGAAGTTCCAAATTTTTTCTCCAGGTCTTTTTCCATTAGGCCCAAAAGGAAAAGTTCTGGTTTTATCTTTATTTCCATTTTCAAAAGCAACAGTTATAAGTGATGATCAGTTGTAAGTTACTTTTTTCAGTATCATTGTAAATTTGAATTTAAATGAATGACTGTAAGTCAAGGTCTACCTGTATTTTTTTTTCATTGTCTCTCCCTGATATTTTCTTTAATAAACTCTCATCTATGTATGAAAGAGACTTAAGCTGTCTTTAGCTCTGCTAATGTCACAAGTACACCCCACCCCCCCCCCCCCACACCCCTTATTCCAAGTATACAAAGTCTGTTAGGTTTTGTCACTCATTACTTGGAAAAAAGGCAGGTGATTGCAGAGGCATGGAACAGAAACTCAATTATGGGAACAGCAAATGTCATGCACTTTTCTGCTGACTCAAGGACAGATGATTGCGCTAACTTGGCAGTAGGAAGTCTTCTAGAAGAAAATATCTAGAACAGAATTTCTCAAACTTTGTAACTTTAAGATGTATCAAGTTCAACTCCCAGAATTCCTCAGCAAGCATGACTTGCTGAGGAATTCTGGGAGTTGAACTTGATACATCTTAAAGTTCCCAAGAATGAGAAACATTGATCTAGAACAGAGGTCTTCAAACTTGGCAGCTTTAAGACTTGTGGACTTTACCTCCCAGAATTCTCCAGCCAGCATGCTGGAGCTGCCAAGTTTGGAGACCTCTGATCTAGAAGAACACTGTGAACCAGGAATGAATGGTTGATGTTTCTTAATGAGAAATGAGTATCTCTTGATAATGCTAATATTAGTTTGTCTTTCTAATACTGTATGGTGTATTCAGAATAAGGAAATTATAATACACCTTCCCTGAAACTATTTCACAAAGCTTTCTTACCATAATTATATTTTTCCTGATGTATTAAACGTAAATTCTGTTGACTGGGAAAGATAGATCTGTATTTAGTCCACCACTGAAGCAGAAACAGATCTTGGAGATAAAATAGTTTAATAGATAATAGGTATTTTAAATCTCTTAGAATGTAAGGTTCAAGAGTTTCATATATACAGTTTCTCCAGTTTATGCTTATATTATGAAATCTCTGTTATGTATTGAATATATATAGTTGTGTTAAGCCCTGCTAAAGTGAAACTAACCTTTAGATTATCCTAATTGTTAACTTCAACTGTTTTGAAGGGAAACTTGAATATTCATATTTGTGTGGGCTTTTTCAAGTATTAAGATTGGTTGAGGGCCTGTGGGTCCAGAGTATAAATTACAGGAATTTGCCTATTGTTCAATAGTTCCAGTTGAATCAATAAACACAGTTGTATCTATGCTGTCAGTTATTGCCTACTGCAGCCCACAACATAATAATCTCCATATAATACATTTACAAAGAGAGAAAGAAAAGAAATAAGGAAGCTACAGACTGAAAACCACATGTCTCTAGAGAAATATAAACAGAGAATTTGCTTTTTTATTAGGTCTCTTTTGTCTATATCGCTACATATTTTTTAAAAAATAAAAATAAATAGGTAAATAAGCATAAATATTACAAAAAATGTTGTAACTTCCAGTTAATACTCATCCAAAGGAAATCAAACCTGGGTTAAGCACTTCCTATAGAACTTCTCACCCCTTGGAAGTAATGGAAGACAAATAACAACATACATGGCCCAGGATTACCCATTGTGTTAATCCATTATTTGTTTGAATTAGAGTTTGTAGAATAAATCATAGGCTCTGAGTTCAAAGAACATGCCAACCTATAAACAATGGTCTACACACAACTTGGGGGATGAGTTCAGGGAAAAAACTAGGCTTGGCAGAAATCACATTAGAAATCACATTAGAGTTTAAGCAATGTGCAAATTATGTTAAGCACTAAGGACAATAGCTGCTGAAGCAAGTTGAACTTTTTGAAGTTACCAATGTTGGAATCATGAAATCATTGGCTTGATTTAATAGGTGTAGATTTCACCTATTGCCATAGTTACATAGTTTCATAGTTACACATGCAGGTTTGAATTTAATCAGATAAGAGATTTCTTTCCCAATCCATAATGGTGAATATGAAAGACATGATCTGAAAATAGTGAGATTTATTTTGGGGTGTGTGTGTGTGTGTGATTGTTTTATAAACATTTGTTAAAGAAGTGCCCCAGTAAATAATGTTTAGGTCACTCTAATGTTTAATTTATGGCTATTTCATGCTTTGGAATTTGGAAATTGTCAGCCTTGGTATTTAGAAATTGTCAGCCTAGGCAACTTTATCCTGGCTACCTGGGTATTTAAGATCTCTCACACTGATTTGAATGTATTGGATTGTTTGTCTGTTAGGAAATGCAGCCTTAACTAATAGTTAAGGCCCTTGGATAGCAGAGCAAGCCAGTCTCTTCTTTGTCGTACAGTCAAAGGCCAATTTGCTTATCAAGTTCATTTTGGGAAATAAATGTACCTGGATTATGCTGGGAAATAAACTTAACTTTTTGCCCCTGGCCTATATTTGACTGGAGAGGAAGGATATCCAATCCCATTCACCCACCCATTTCAGTCCCTCTTTGCTTCGCCTGGAAAGCCCCATGGTTACAGGATTGGCCTTTGAAGGAATTGTTCTCAGTTCCGAGAAAGGCTGCTGGAAAATTATGTTTGTATAAACTCTATATTATTTTATTTATTTAAAATATTTATAACTAACCTTATGCTGATGGATCTTACAATGGAAAATGGTCTGTAAACATATAACAAAAGTCCCACAGTAGGGAATCAAAGCCAATCAACAGTGGGCTGAAACCTGATTATTTCGTGAACAGCTAGATTTTCACAAGGGGCCAAATCAAAACTAAAATATGCCCCCAAACAAGCCATTCCATAGTCAATATTATGAAAAAGCCTTATGTTTTGGGAAAACACAAGATGTTTTCTAAATGGCCCCCTACAAGTCATCTCTTAAGTTTATTCATGATTTTGCTTGATTTTCCTTTCTCTCTCATACCAGAGAGAAAAGGGGAGGGGGACAGTTTTGGTGTAATGGTTGACGTTGTGAATTAATGGCCTGACATTACAGGTTCTAGTCCTTTTTTAGGGATGAAAGCCACCTGATTTGTGCCAATCATTGACTCTCAGCTCAATCCACTTTACAGGATTGGTGCTGTGTGGAACACAGGAGGAAGAACCTCTTGAACTGGGCAAAATACAGGTGGATTATAAATCTAATTTTTTAAATGCTACTTGGTACATTTTTAAAATGTATTTAAAAATATATTTCTCTTTGTCATCCAAATAAACAGGTGTGAGGAAGGAAGGAAGTTGATAGCAGGCTTTGGCTGACTTTGGTGGCTGGTCTTGAAAAATTAGAATGGAAGGGGAGACCAGTAGAAAAATCTCAGGAATGTAGATAGATAAGAAATAAAAAGACAGTCCCTGAATGAGACCATGACAGACTATATGCCACGTGGGCAAAAAAACAATATGGACTTGTCTACATAATGACCAGTAATAAGTACTGAACATTCAGATAGTGTATCTTCAGCAAGTGTCATTCAGCTTTTGAGATTGCTATGAGAGATTACAACAACCTTAATTAACTTTAATTAGGTTCTTCAAAATTGTTACCTACATACTGTACCTACAAATGGCTGCCCCTAGTGGCCAACACACTTAACCTGATTAAGCTCTGGATTTGCACAAAGCACTATGCAGATATCCTCACACAATTTAACCCAAAAAAACCATGGCGGGTTGTTTGAATGAGGCCACTACTGGGATTATAAATGATCTGTTACGAATGTTGTGGACACTGGAATTGTGTCTTTACTATAAACATTTCTGGTTCTTATTGAGGATGTTCAAATATTGTTGAACTGCAACTCCCTGTAGCCCTGGCTAAGACAGTCCAGGTGAGGAATACTGGGAGCAGGAGAGCCCAACCCTCTTAGAGACCAGAGATCCATGACAATCTGTTTCTAGCTTGGTCCTCCTTCAGATCTTCCACTGGTGCACCCATCACTACTATAACTGACTTCATCCACCTTGCTAAAGGTCGTCCTTTTTTCTTTCAGCTTTTCCTAGAATTAAAGCCTTTTCCATAGATGGGTCCTCACATAATATATCCAAAGTGGGATAATTTGAACCTGGTCATTTGTGCCTTGAGGAAGAACTCTGGAATGATTTATTTAATTGATCTATATGGGTTAATATTATTCACTTTGTTTTGTTCACACCATATATTAAACCAGGCCAGTTAAAGACTTGGTGACTGTGTTTGTGCATGATACTAAGCTTTATAGGCATTAAACCTGAATAGGTTGTTACTATTATTGTTGGTTCAAGATATTGCATGGAACCAGCCAATTGGTAAGTTTGCGGTAGTTTATGAATCCAGAAAAAGGATTAATTTGGTAACCAGGATAAGTGTATTACTACTGGCTGGGAATTCTGGTATTTGAAGGTCACATATTTTAAAGTTGCTGAATTTGAGAATTATTGTTCTAGAGAAATGGCTGTTTCTTGTTTATTTTATTTTCCCATCATTCTCTAAGGGCAACGGGAGGCATGTCTAATGCTGTAGTGAATATATTAGGGACACGACCAAAGTAGAAGTTATTTACTGTGGTGTTGGTGCATGCATAGAGGTAGTGGGTCTGCTTGGCTCTCCAAAAACTGCTGTACTTTCCTACAACTCCTTGGGAAAGCCAACACAGCCACTTTTATTCCAGAGAAATGTTCACTGATCCTACTTGTCCAACTTCACCAGATCAGGTCTTGCCAAGGGAGAAACTTCCGTCTGTGACTCTCTTGCACAGCAAGCTTGTCTAGGTGGAAAAATGGACCACTAGCTATTTTTTAAATTTATTTATTTATATGCCGCCCTTCTCCGGAGACTCAGGGCGGCTTACAATGCATTAAGCAATAGCCTTCATACTTTTGTATATTTTATACAAAGTCAGCTTATTGCCCCCACAAACTGGGTCCTCATTTGTTGAAGATATGAATGCACAATCATGTCCTGTACCTACTCCCAGCCCATTGAATATGGCATCCTCCATTATCTTTTTCTTGCTTTACTTCAAGAGTTGAATCTTTCATTTTCTGCCAATGGAAGCTGTGTGGCTTGATCAGTTGGCAGAAAATCCTTTGAAGGGAAATTTGGGGCCAGGGAAGCCCCTGTCATGTGAGGCTACTGCAAGGATACTACTCTTGACCTCTTCGCCACTAATTTTCAAGGTCATTTGCTTTTGGGTGGCAGGATAGTCAGACGCTCCCCCCCCCCTTTTTTTGTCAATCCTTCATAATTTTCCGATCGTATGGAATGAGTTCGTTCCATTTATGGATTTGGGAGAACTAAATGTACCCATTTTCTCCCCATCTGTACCCATGGCAAGAAAGTGATGGGGAGAGAAAGAGGGAATAGGTCTTTTACCCAGTTTTCTTGCCATTGGAAGCAGGAGAAGCAGAGAAAGGAAAGGACGGAAAACATCTCCTTTGGGGCCAGGCTTCCAATCTCAAGAATTAATTATTACCTAGAATTGGAGAACAGGCAGCAGAAAAACCCAGGTTACGAGTACCAACAGAGGCACTGGCCTCATTCCAGTTTCCTCTTTCCCATTTCTGATTTGTTGCCAAGATAAAATAAGGGTTTGGAAGTCTAAGGAACACTTCTTTACAATGGCATAATATTCAGCTGCATCCTGCACTGGGTAGGTAGTACCTTAAGAAAAACCCATCTTGACATTTGCCACTTGCCCTTCTTTCTTTCTAATAATAGGGCTGTCTACCTATTAATAGAAAACTGAGAAATTTTGCTAAGCAATCACTAAAGAAACAGAACAAAGGATTATTTTGAGAAACAAGCACTATAATTATTTTTATCAGTCAGTCTGAAGCCGGAATCTAATACAGATTTAAAGTAAACCCTATTTACCGTATATACTCGCATATAAGCCGAGTTTTTCAGCCCGTTTTTCAGGCTGAAAAACGCCCCCTAGGCCCGTGATGGCGAACCTATGGCACGGGTGCCACAGGTGGCACGCGGAGCCATTTTGGTGGGCACGCAAGTGTTGCCCTAGCTCAGCTCCAGCACGCATGCATACATTGGCCAACTGATTTTCAGGTCTTCCGGTCCCACCGGAGGTCGGAAAACTGGCTGTTTCTGGCCTCTGGAAGGCCTCCGGGGGGGATGTGGAAGGCGGCTTTTGCCCTCCCCAGGCTCCTAGAAAGCCTCTGGAGCCTGGGAAGGGGGAAAAACAGGCCTACCGGTCCTACTGTGCGATTGTGTGCCAAAAGCAGGGGGAAATGGGGGGGGTCATATGCACATGCGCAGGAGGGCAGGGCGCATTGAATTATGGATGTGGGCACACGCACCCATGACCCCCACCGCTCCCACCACTTTTGGCACGCGACAGCAAAAAGGTTAGCCATCACTGCCCTAGGCTTATACGTGGGTCACGAAAAAAATGACTTTTTCCCTGCAAGCTAGGAAACAGTGGGAGAACGGGGTTTGCTTACCCACCCACTCCCAATCTATTGGGACTGCCTCCTGAGTTCCAGCTGATGGCTAGAGGAAAAAAAAACTTTAAATTCTTGCCCAGGGGCTTCAAAGCCCCCCCCCCCTTACAGCTGATCAGGGTTAAAAGAAAACAAATGAGAAGATCAGTGCCGGCTGCAAAAAGGTGCCTGCTGCAAAGAGCACTTTTTTTTTCTCCTTCTGCTGAAACCAAAAGCGAAACTAAAACAGCTTGTTGGCTTTGCTGTTTGCTAAGGCACATTTCTTTTCTTTTTCCTCATCAAAAAAGGTTGGTGCAAACAATGGGAAATTTATGGCAAATGGCAAAAGAGGGGAGTTCAAGATTTTAAAACACAAAAGAAAAAAAAGCTCTATTTAAATAGGGAATTGTAATAATTGAGATATTATTAATTGTATATTGTGTTGAAAGCAGAAATGGTTGTGTTGGAAGAATATTGGGGAAAATTATTTGGTTTATTATTATTGGTAAATATAATTAATTGACTTGTAAGAAATTGGATTGCATGGAAATAATTGGAATATTCATGTTCATATTGATTAATATACAAAAAAGGTAGTTATATAACTAATTGATTAATATTAAAATGTTGAATTTGTATTAAACAACTGTAATATTACATAATTAAGCAATGTGAGGATTGATATAAAAATAGATGACAATGGGAAGGGGTATAATATAGAAGTGAAAAATTGAATTTGATTAAGATTAGAGATGAGGATGAAGGGTAATATTGGTTTTTTAAAAAATAGATGAGGAATAAATATGGCAAAAAGGAAATATAGAAATTGTAAATTTAAGTGAAATGACTAAACACTGTTTAAATTTGTGAACCGGCCAAATATTCTGTTCAAAGGAAATACATTGTATGTTTGTATGTGTGTTTCTAATTATTGCTATTTATTCATATTTGTTCTCTTTTATTCTTTAAAGTTTAACAATTCATTCTTTATCTTAATATCTTTATATGTGTTTGAGGTTGGTTTTCTTCCCTTTCATCTTTTTTATTGTACAGCAATCTTTCTCCTCAAACCTACCACCTCTTTTCTTTCCTTCTTACTTTCTCTTCCCCCCCCTTCTTCTCCTCCCTACTTCCTCTTCCTTTCTTCTCCTCCTCTCTTCCTCCCTCTCCTCTTATGCACATGGACTCCTTTTATGCACATGGACTACTCAGAGGGCTGAAAAAGTTATTTTTGACTGGTCCTTGCACTTGTGACCAGTCCTTGAACTTACGACTGTCCTCACATTTTACGTTTTGGCCCTATCTTGTCACCATGGTGAAGAGAAGCAGTTGTGAAATGAGTGACACCGTTTTTAAGAATGTTACAATGGGCATAAATGATGACCAGTCATAAGTGCGAATACCGGTCAAAAGTGCGAGGACCTGTCAGAAATCACTTTTTTCAGCCCTTTGAGTAGTCCTTTTGTGCACATGGACTACTCAGAGGGCTGAAAAAGTTATTTTTGACTGGTCCTCACACTTGTGACTAGTCCTCGCACTTCTGACTGGTCCTCACACTTATGACCATCCTCACATTTATGCCCGTGCAGCATTCTTAAAACCATGTCACTCATTTCACAACTGCTTCTCTTCACCATGGTGACAAGATAGGGCAAAAACGTAAAATGTGAGGACAGTCGTAAGTTTGAGGACTGGTCACAAGTGCGAGGACCAGTCAAAAATAACTTTTTCAGCCCTCTGAGTAGTCCATGTGCACAAAAGGACTACCCAGAGGGCTGAAAAAAGTGATTTCTGACAGGTCCTCGCACTTTTGACCAGTCTTTTTTTATTTTGAAATTTACCAGTAGCCGCTGCATTTTCCACCCCCGGCTTATACGCGAGTCAATAAGTTTTCCCAGTTTTTTGGGGTAAAATTGGGGGGGGTCGGCTTATACACAAGTATATACCGTAATTCAATTGTGCTTACTTAAATAGAAACTATAGTGCAATTTCTAGAAAAGGCCTCCAGGTGGCAACATATTACTGGAGAAAGAAGTGGTTTTGGCAATACTGGAATATATTTGCAAAAGGAGTATGCTGGTCATTTACTTATCCCCTTCCAAGATATTCAACTTCAGATCTGCTTCCAGGGCCAAAATTTCCCACCACTTATAGAGTATGCTCTTCACAACTTTACTTATAAGCTAACCTGGCACAATTGGACTAAATAGGGCAGACAGTATGATTTTAAATAGGAATAGGAATTGGATTTATGTAAGTCCTGTATCCTATTAGTCAGCATGGAGTTAATTTCATTTTGACTAAGTGCTATGAGTGAATTCAACCAAGGGGAGAAGGAATTGATATGGGCAATCCGACAATTCACTGAAAACTAAAGTTGCTGAATAAAGACAGCAGATTGAGGACCAAGGGCAAGAACTGTCTTGAGGCATATATGCTTTCACAAAACTAATTAAAATTAGATTTTGTGAGCAATCTGCTTGTTAACACTGCTGTAACATTTTGGTTGAATGTGCATTTTTGGTTTGCTGATGAAGCTTTGGGTTATAGCATAGCACCTAAGGCTTATGTATCACAGTGCTTTACAGCATTTTCCTAGAGGTTTACAGAATCACCATTTTGCTCCCAACAATCTGGGTCCTCATTTTACCAGCCTCGGAAGGATGGAAGGCCAAGTCAACCTTGAGCTGGTCAGGATTGAACTCCTGGCTGTGGGCACAGTCAGCCTGCAATATCGCATTCTAACCAGTGTTACCACAGCTGGAGTTGTAACAGTTGGATTACGGAGTCGTAATTTCTCTATCTAGAATTTTTATTGTAAATTGTTACAATCTTTTAATGTTTTGAAACTGGGATTATAAAATTGTTTTTTCTTAAAGTGTAAGAAAGACAAACCATACATTTGGTCTCTTTGTGTTTCAAACTAAACTGAAAGTAAGCAAATCACATTCGAGCTTAATCCAATCTGTGAATATTTGCCCTCTGCTCTCCTACATAAAAGCTCTGTGGAGCTGTGATCCCTCGTTTCCATCTCATTCTCAAAAACACGTAGCCAATATTGGCAGAGCTCTTGTCTATCTGTTATGTGGATGAAGCACCTAAACTTTTTTGTGCGCTCTTCCACCAAACAACAGTAATTTGTTTGGTCATGGCTTAGCATATTCTAAGAACCCAGGAATTTACGATTTTGTTCCGTAAATTATTTCAAAATAAATCCAGCTTAGTGCTATGGATTAAATCCAGTCTCTCTTATGCTTCCTATTCTTACTCATACCCCATATCTATAGTTAAACCCTTTCAAACACTCCAGCCCAAATCACAAGTGAATCCCTGCAAATAATCAACATCTTTAAGTTCCACTTGCTTCAGATAGAGAAACATTTATTTTGCTAGTTGATAGTATTTCAAACAAGGGGTTATATGAAAGCAACAAGAGAGATTTTGCCAAGCAGCTGAAAGCCAAAAGTGTAATAGAAACAGTTTTTTTTCCCAGGAAAGTTTCATGCTATCTGCTTTCAGTACTGGATGAAGGGCAGGAAGCTGCTGCCGATGGTCTTTTTCTTAGGTTTAGAGAGATCATCCAAGCTGGAAAATATATAAATTCTGGTGTAAAATCCCAGAACCACTTCCCCTTCCATCCTCTGTACCAGTAGGTGTTACAACTGACACTGGTACAAGGGTTGGGAGAGAAAGAAGAAGAGTTTGGAAGTCCTTCTCTCTTCTATAGGCGATGGGAGAAGATGTTCAACAGAGTGGATTAGCTGTAAAGGTTGGCAAATGAGGGAAAAAATAATTAGAAAATTTTAAATTAGAGAACCTACTTACAAATGAAATCTTGGAACACAGAGGAAATTACAAGCTTTCTTTAAATATCAATGAGGTATCATGTTTAGAGCTTTAAACTAATAGCTGAGAAATCCGTGAGTAAGGGGACTGAGAATTCCTTTATTTGAGGGGGTTTCAAGTCCAGTTTAACTCAATAGTAAACAGGGCTGAAGAGGAATAAAAATACATTTTAAGCCACCTGTTCTAAGTCTTTTCCAGTATTGTCAGTCAAATACTGTAAAACTTAGCATTAATACCTATCTTTTTCTTTTCTTTTTTGTTTTTGGTGCCTTTGAATCAGTATTGACCCCTGGTGATTGTTTGGGCTAATCTTTGCAGTTTTCTTGGTAATCTTTTCAAGAGCGTTTTGCCATTGTCTGCTTCCCAAGGCTGAGAGAAAGTGGCTTGCCTGGCTCAGGGTAATTCAACTGTTTTTTGTTTTTGTTTTTTGCATAAGGCAGGAGTAGAACTCAGTCTTGTGGTTTTTAAACTGATGACTTAACCACTAGACCAAACTGGCTTTTATCTATCAACTACAATATGCATTTTAGGTAAACCTGTCTCTTTTTTTGATGCATGCAAACTTCTGCTTGTGGCAATGTGCTTATTTTATCTGTGGGTAATCTAAGGCTAGTTACACTTTTGCTCAACTTAATCTACAGGTCTTTGCAAAGTGAAATGGTTGCAACTATAGGGCATTATAGATCACTAGGAAAAGGCAGGTAATAAATATAATCAATATACTGAAATGTAAATAATTATTAGTATTTTAGAGTTGTCGTGTTTTTAATCAATGGTTAGACATTTACACCATTTGCAGGAAATTATGCATTGCTGAAAGATGTTCTCACATTAGAAAATCTTAGATGTACAATAACTGAAAAACTGAAAAATCAGTGAAGCTAACCACAGATTTTTATTATCATTGCCATGAATAAAATACCTTTATTCCAGGGGGGAGGGTGCCATAAATTTTAAGAAAGGAGAGCAAATTTATATCTTTAACCCCAACATTTCCTCTTGTTTATGTAAAATGTCCAAAAGTTCTTTAACTGAAGTTCAAACCAGAAACTATATGGGAAACTCATCTTCAGAATGGTAGACAAGAAACGGTCAAATTCTGTCTTTATAATATAATACTGAACTTATTCTGGAGAATATTTGGACAATGAATGTCACCACTGCATTTTACACTTCTCCCTCCCCCCCTTTTTTTTGGGGGGGGGAGGGGGGTATACTTGTTAAGGCACCAGCCTAGAAATTGGGAGAATGTGAGCTCTAATCTCATCTTAGGCACAAAGTCAGATGGGTGTGACTTTGTGCCAGTCACTCTCTTTCAGCCCAAAAAAAGAGGCAATGGCAAACCATATCAAAATCTTGCCAGGTAAACTGCAAGGACTTGTCCAGGCATTTGTCAGAAGTCAATGACTGACTCAAAGGCACGCACCCAGAAAATCATGGTATGCTATTCTTCTTTGGTTTTTAAAAACACATCCTGTACGATATTTTTATCTTACTCTGTTTTTATATTATACAGTACAAAATGTAATTAATAAAGGCCATGCCTTCCACAATTCAAATCATTTCTGTGAAGAGCACAAAGATGGGGAAAATAGCATTAAATCAGCACAAGCCTGCTGGATGGGGAAGATGAAGTTGGAATTCAAACTAAAATTCCAGGTTCAGAAATGTTGGTCTAGAGAGGCAGTCTGTAAAGAATCAATTTAGCCAAAGGGAAAAAAGAGCTGTTTTTATTTGTGCTCTCTCTTTTAAAAAATCAGCAGCATTAAGACCAGCACGTTCCCCACTTCTGTCTATTTACTGCATGTTGTGCTTATTAAAAAACATTTCCTTTCTGCCCCCAATCACATTTCCAATTGCCAGTAAGAAAAAGCTACATAAATAAACAATATATGAAAAATAAAAACCACACAATGAGTTTTAGGTAAAAAGCATAAAACAGATTTCAATTAAGATCAAATGCTTTACCCAGGAGGTTAGGAATCAGTTTAGCCTAAGATCAAAAGATACATGCATTTCAACTCTCAGAATTCCCCAGCCAGCCATGCTAGCTTTGCTATTTAGGGAATTCTGAGAGCTGAAGTCTATGTATCTTAAAGGTGCCAAGGTTGGGAAACTCTGGTCTAAAGGCTAATAAATAACCACCAAATAAATATTGACGCACTGAAAATATCTATGTTCTTGCATATTTGCCCTGTCTAGTTGCATTGAATCAGACCTTGAGTACAATCCTCTAAATATTCACTCATTAGTCAGTCCAAATGCAATTCATTGGATGTAGGTTTCCCCCCTCCTTCCATTTCTCCAACTGAACTTGAGTAGCCGCCTTGAGTCTTCGGAGAAAGGCAGCATACAAGTTGAACAAATAAATAAAGAAACTGCAGATATTATATCTGCTCTATCATTTCTTATAACATGACACATGGGAAGGACATAAATTCCTTTGCAGAATACTTCTGTAGGGGCTCTTCCATACTGCAGCATTAAAGTGTCATTACATATTTTGGAAATTAAACAGAAATATACTTTTTTAAAAACAGTGCTTGTTTCACTTTTTCCATTTAGGATGCTGAGGGAGTAAATCTCCTGAATTAAGGAGGAATTTCCTGTGAGTGAGAATAATTAATCAGGGAAATGGCTTGCCTTCAGAAGTTGTGGCTGCTCCATCACTGGGGTTTTTAAAGAAGATATTGGACAGCCATTTATCCAGAATGGCATATAGTTTCCAGCTTGAGCAGAGACTTGGACTAGAAGTCCTCCAAGATCCCTTCCAACTCTATTATTCTGCAATTTTGTAATTCATGGTGAAATAAAGCATGAGCTTTTTTTCTTTTATATTACACGTGTGTGTGTGTGTGTGTGTGTGTGTGTGTGTGTGTGTGTGTGTCTTCCTGGACCCCATGGATCTGATTCAGATAGCTGCCCTACTTCACAAGTGATTTTTACAAAAAAAAATAAAATAAGAGAAGACATGTTTGAGCATAGATTTCTATCCCCTTCTTTGGGTAAGGCTCTGTTCGTTTCTACTTTTAATAGTACACTAATGCAAAGAAATGTCTTGCTCCTAGGTATTGCAGAAGTCGGTAACCACATCAGCTTCAATGATGCGCACCACATTGGTTCACAAGTTACCTTCCTCTCCTAGAAGAGACTATTTACTTACAAAATTTTAGCTAGATAGAATGAATTTCTGTGCTGCAATTTGAACAAGATAATTATGCCAGCCTAAGTGTAGGTGCTGAAGTCTCTAAGGGATTCATAATAGAGTGAAGATGAATAAAATCAAATGAGATGAATGTTGGCAGGCAATATTCATCTTTAAATAGCAGTCATCTTTAAGCAGCCGTAGTCCTTAAACATAAAAACAATTTCCCTGCAGCCCTCCATCCTCCCATCCCACTTTTAGCCATTATGCCATTCAACATCAAAACAGTCTTGCTGTTCCCCCCCCCCCCCCAAAATGAATTACTAAATTCTTCTGCTAGCATAACCCACCTGCATAGATGGATGGATAGGGTTCAAAAGTTGGAAACCTTTTGTCTTTCCAGAAATTGTTGGATTCCATCTGTCAACATCTTTCATTGCTGCCTGGGATTGTGGTGGTCATCTGCACTGCGAAGGTCACAAATTTTCATCCTGCTAATTAAGGAAAGACAAACATCACCAACTAGCAGGCACAGGAAAACCATTAAAAAGAAACGAACTAGCCTGGGGCTGTATTTATGGGATGATGGCTGGATCTGACAGTTACTTATGTATTTACATCCCCTGTAGTTTGGCACAGCAGGACTTCAATCACAGAGATCTGTAGCTCATGGGTTTGCAGCCTTACTTTTATAGTAAAGCTGCTTTGGTCTTAGTGCAGGTGGTTGCTGGGAAGCCTTTTCTCCCACTTCTCTATTCATGCAGGAAGGAAAGCAAGTGAAAGCAGATGGGAGGTTTGATGAATCAACACTAAAATGATTTGCTTCTACTCTATCTCCCCTTATCCATGGGTTGGCAAAAGAAATGGGGCAGAGAGCCTTTTATTGCAGTGGGAAGATTTTGACTCTACTGCTCCAGCCATCAATTTCAACAGAAAATCGGGAATGGGATGAGGGGAAGAGTCCCAGATGGGCAGTATCATCAGAACAAACCCCTACCCCAAAACTCACACAGGAATGATTGACCTCAAATTAAAGCTGAAAAAGACCATTTTTGAAGTGGAACAGGAAACCTTTCTGGTGCTCGAAGAGTTGGTGAGGACTGTACATTCATGTGCTCAAGAAAGAGTTAATGGGGCACTTGCTTGATACAATAAAATATATTTAGGAGAAGATTATTAGGCTACTGAAAGGAAAAGAATGTCTTTCTTTGCAAATAGCTTTAACTTTGTATCTCCTGCAATTCTCCATTGGTGTTTCCTAACCATTGGTTAAATATTATCCTTACTCAGGTTCTTGGACAGAAAATAAGGCCTATAGAGGTTAATAAATTGTTAGATTTTATTCCAAAAAATGTTTATTATTTTGTGTTATTATCAGTTTTCCCTTTCTCTGTTTTTCTTTTAAGTTTTTCATCATTAATTTTCTTCTAGTGTTATAGGCCTCTTTTTTAGTTCATTTTAGTTGTTTTTAAACATTTTTTCTATGTTTTCATAAATATATATAATATTTAAACTGTGTGTGTGTGTGTGTGTGTGTGTGTGTGTAACTAATGATTATCAATTATATTCTTTGAAATAATCCACAAAATGAACAGGAAAATTTTTGGTCACTGGAGTTTCTTAATGTGAGAATAAACAGAATGTATGGATGGGCTTTCAAAGGATCTGGTGACTTAGATTTTATTGAAGTAGCATTCTCAATAATCATAGGCAAAATAGCTGATGGTGAAGAATTCTAGAAATTGGGGTTCAGCAAATATCTGACGTTTCCCATAATTTAATATAGTATAAAAATATAGTATATTAATATTAGTATATTATTAACAAAAATGTATTCCTTTTATACAATAGGTTTTAAGAGACATTCTGAAAGAAGATGCTATTTTGTTGATAAAATCCTTATAGACTGCTAAAGGTCAAATATCTTTGTGCGTCAATCCACTCTCTGGCCCCAAGAAAACCCGTTTCATAACAATAACCTTTTCTCAAAGCTGTTGCTTTGTCATATGAGGAAAAAGAAATCCTGCTCTACTGGGATTAGATGCCAAATGGGAGTAGGATGCTGAAAAGCAAACATCCTTTAAAAAAAGAAATCAAAGCAGAATCTTATAAAGTTCATGAATACAGGAGAATTTCCAATAAAGTCACTTTCTGGTAAAGTCCAGGAAAGTCCAATGAATATTCTACAATAGTTATCAGTGTAATGTATTTAATTGTTTACATGATTAACATCCCATATTTTAGTACAACATATCCTGGCACCTGATTAGCAACTCTTCGTATAAGGAAAGAAGATCAAGCAATTCACGAATAGTAGAATCTTTCCACAGCAACTCTACACGTTACCTGGGACAAAATCATGATAACTCAAAAGGACTTTTTTTTAGAAGATATGTATTATTCTGCTAATAAAAACATATCCATAAATTCACTACCACAAAGAGTTCCTTTCCTTTGATATTGTTTGCCATCTGTACATTTTTTAAGTATTTGTACAATTTTAAAAAAATTATAAAACTTAGGCACAACTTTTGATCTGATTTATTCAACTGATCAGTTAAATATTAAGTTCGTGCAATGCTGGAGATTCAATTTTTTAAAAATGCTTCACATCATGTGAAGGCAGAAGTGTAGCATCTGTCTACAGCCTTTTAAAGCAGCTGTTTTCTCCCCTTAGGATCACCTACATGGCTGTTAGCACAACTTTTTAAAAAAAAATAATCCCAAATTAATTTTCATGTGACATGGGGCTTAGCAGCTCCCATTCACCATGCACTGGCTTAATGCATGAAAATGTTTGCAAGCAGAATAGTTCAAAACACATAGGCTTTTCCAATGTAGTGAGAGTGCCTTGCATAGTTCTAAACAAGTGCTCACCATGGAGATAGAACTTGTGAATTTCCAGTAGTTCCCTAGCCTAAATTGGCTGAAAACTGTTTTGGTTTTCCCCTCCTCTCACCTTACAAATTACAATTCAGCAGCAATTTTTAAAGTTGCTATGAGGATTTCAGCCAAAGGTATTGGAGGTTTCAGGTACTCTCTAGTTTGGGAGAAGGAAAAAAATGAGGGGAAATAAGACAAAGACCCTTTCCACAATTATTCATGACACTGGCCCACTTGATAGACAAAATGCCTGTGCTCAGAATTATTAAATAAAATTGGTTGGAAGTAGATTCAAGACAGGGAACCAAGGTATATATTCTTCAAATAATATACAATAATGAAATTGGACCAATTTGGGGGCCATGAAATTATCAAAGGCAATTATTCGTGATATCTCCAGTGTCTTTTGGAATATCATCTGCAGAAGTCAGCAGCAGAGGTAGAAGAAGCTTTTGCCTAAATCTGCCTAAAACAAGAGGCTCCTCTACAGAGGTCACTGGCCTCATCCAGGGGAATCCCGTAATTAAAACTATTCAAAATCTCTAGATTTGATTGTGAGCAGTAACTCTGGTCCCCAGTTCCCCAGTGCTGATAGGATAATTTTTAAAGACCTGTTGGACTCACTAGAAAAATAGTATATGCACATTAATCCCTGAAACAAACAAGAAGAAATGAGAAGAGCTAGGAATATGCTATAATAATCAGGGTTGTCACAAGGCAGAATAAATTGCTTGAGAGTAGTTGGCAAGTTTGATCCTCTTTAGTCCTAGAACAACACAAGTCATTTTATATGTGCAAAATACTTCACGAGTAGATAGACACAAATATCATTTTATGCATCCCACCATTACTGTAATTCCAGTAATATATTCCAGTAAATTTCAGATTAGTCTTATTCTCTACAAAATCACATAGATATAAATGAGGCGTAGCTATGTATGGCAAACTATTTGGGAGGGGAGAGTCAGCTTTTGGAAAATATTTGTAGTTAGGAAATATTGAAAGAACTGAGGACAATCACAGTACTCTTCAAATACCCGAAGAACTATCAAAAATAAGACGGAAGTTTTTGTTCTCTCCACCATCATAAGGCAGAGGATCCAATGGCCTTAACGTCCAAGAGAGAATGTTTCAGGTGAATGTTTGGAGGAGCTTATCAAAAAGAACAGTCTGATAACAGATTCAATTAGAAAAGGTGATAACCATGATAACTGAGATAGGAACAAGTGGAGACATCTGTCTTTTGCAGAAACTTTAGGGCTGTCTTTCCTGCTTGGATGACCTTAGAAGGTCTTGAACTGTACAGTTGCTTCCTACTTGCATCTCACCATAGCATAAAACATGTCCTGCCATTCCCCATGTCTTCATTTTGTTCCCAGCTCATAAGTGAGACCAGTAAGTCACTCTTAGATGTAGTGATGTTAAAGTCATCTCTTCCCTCTTATTCTGTCCTATTCAAGGGCAACTTGTTAAATGTTGTAGTGGTAGCTGCTTAGTGGGCTGTGACAAAAAACTTTTTCAGACTTAGAAGTGTGTCTTCTAAGCTACTGTTTGCTTTTCTTACCTCTATCCCGGGTGCAGAGACCTGTTCATTAAAGCTGTAGATGTTCAAAAATGATTCAGAAAAAGTTTTGGACTCATCCATGTGCAACATCTCTGCTACTTAGCAAAGCAGTTCAAGGTACTCTATGAGCCTGAAAAAAAAGGCTTTAATAGCACTATTACTGAGTGGATTCCTTAAAGCAGCATGGGGAACAATTTAATGTTAATTAAAATTAAATAGCAGTTTTTTCTGGCCCTGAATATTCGGATCCTGAATTCAGGATCATTATATTTGAATATACAATATAAACACTTGCAATTATACCCACATTCCCCTTCTGCACTAACTTTTTAATATTTTCTTATTCCCAGTGAGTAATGGTGCCTGCCTTTCCTTGATGATCATCAAACGAATTATCTGCAAAAATTGCTATTCTAGAGAGGATCATAAAGCAGCAGTGTGGAAGCTGTGGATGCCAGGTGCTGCTCAGGATAAAAGTTATTGCAATTCCAAGCAAGATATTTATGTCAAATGGCATCTGTTTGAAAGGCTAGGTGGAAGTCCTGAAAGGAAATGGTTACTATATTTAAGATTAGTTACTAGTGTGCTACTTAAATTGCTTACCAATGTTCACCTCAGTTGATTTACAAACAAAATTGAGTCCAAAAGTTAAGTCTTGCTAAGCAAGACTGTTGTTAAGTAGGATTTGCCCCCTTTAATGATTTTTGCCACACTTGTTGAGCGAATCACTAATCAAATCGGGCTTCCCCCATTAACTTTGCTTTATGGAACCTGTTTAGGAAGGTTACACATGGTGATCCCGACTCTGGGACACCACATCTGTCATATGTATATGCCAGTTGCCAAACACCTGGATTTTGATCATGCAACCATGCAGATGCTGCAACAGTCATAAGTATGAAAAATGGTCATAAGTCATTTTTTTCAGGGCCACTGTAACTTTGAACAGTCACTAAATAAATGGTTGTAAGTTGAGGACTACTTGTATTACAAAATCCCTTAGAGCAGTCTTTCTCTACCTCAGCATGTTTAAGTTGTGTGGACTTCTACAGCTAGACTTCCCCAGCTAGCGATGTTAGTTAGGGAATTCTAGATGTTGAACTCCATATCTCTTAAAGTCACTGAAGTCAAGAAACACTGCCTAAGAGACTTCAATAATATTCTATGCTTACACTGGTATAACTGCTTTTTTAAATTGCAGCACAGAAATTCACTCTGTCCAGCTAAAGGTTTCCAAATGAGCAATCATTCACAGGAGAGGAAGCTAGCTGTGAGCAAATGCAGCATACATCGCTCAAGCAAGGAACTTGGAAATTTTTGACTTTGATGACACGGTTTACTTCTGCAATGTCTAGGAATAAGAAAAACTAATACTTAATTCAACGAAATGAGTGTTTCTAGCCAATAACTTCTGGTCTTCTATTCTAGTCATTGTATTTTAATGTTTTGTCTGTGGAGCCCTCACCAAAAATATCTCTCCCCCAAAGTTCTGTACTACGAATCTTATAATTCCCTGCCTGTATATCGTAAGACCATATTAGGGATTGTACCTCTCATCATCTGATCTGGCATGGCTGTGCTGACTGGGGATAATGGGAGTTGAAATTCAATCCATTTAGATGCCTGATTAAAAAAAGCAGATTGAGAAGTGAGGAAACAGTTGCATCTTATACATCGGGAAAGAAATGATGAGAAGATGCAGTGATGGACTCTTACTACTCAAATAGACCCGGATTGTGGGGGCAATAAGCTGACTTTGTATAAAAAAGAACACCACTTGGGGGGTAGGGCAAAAGCCCTACTAAGCAGGTATATACAAAAGTATGAAGGCTATTGCTTAAAGCATTGTAAGCTGCCCTGAGTCTCCAGAGAAGGGCGGCATATAAATCAAACTAATAAACAAACAAACAAACAAACATTATTGCTTTTTAGAGCGCAGTCTTTCTTTAATTAACATGGTAGTAGCATAAATGACATCTTCCCTTATTTTATTATGAAAGCCACCTGTACACACAGGGCAAATTGACTGAATGGCATGACTAAAGCCTGAATTAATCTTATGGGCTCAGAGCCTATTAACACATCAACCCAACATTAGTTAGCTGGCAGCTAAGGATGACCCTTAGCTATCTGTCAGCAATCTAATAACATCTTCTCCACTTAACAAGTTTTATTAAAAGGCAAGCTTTTAAAGAAAATATGCTTGTTGGAAAAGTTGCTACTGGATTCCTGATTTCTCGCCTCAATTAACAGAGCTTTCATCCTACTTGGCTATCAAATTTCTATAAGATTTTAAATGGGTAGGGATAATTGTTTTACTTTTTCTTCTCCAGATGATTCATTCATTCATTCATTCATTAAATCCATATGCCACCCATCTCACTATCCAAAGCAACTGGAATTATATCCCACTTTTCAATCTAATTTCTTAATTAGCTACAGGAAAAAAATAACTAGCCTAAAACAAAATCCTGGGCTTTCCAAATTCTTCAAGATCCTTTTGATTAGAGATTCAGCTCAACAAAAAGTGCATTCACCTTAAACATTATAAATATGTTAGAGCAAAAATAATTTATTTTGGAAAATTATACTCAGCTTGGTCAATTATCTGTAATTGTAACTTGACACATAATTTAGTCACTAACTTTCCCTAGAATTCATGGAGTAAATGATTTTGCTATTAAAGATGAGTTATACAGTACTAAAAAAACCCAGAATTTTACTCAAAAGAATGAAAATTAGTGACTATATATCCTGTTTGTTTATTTGTATGAATTATCTCAGGGAATAGGTTCGGACTATGTAATTCTGGGAAAGGTAGATACATTAATTTTCATATAATTGTAAATTAGAAGAATATAACTTATGCTAATTAAGCAATTTCCCCCCATCAATAATAATTTATGCAATGTACTTAAAAGAATAGGAGAATTCTAGTTATGGATCTTCAACTTGATTCTCAGCAACTCCACAAGAGTGACCAATTTGGTGTCTATCAAGTAACTTTCATAAAGGCAATTTAATTATTGGGAGGCATTATCAGGCAGTTTGACACCCCAATTTTTTAGGGCTAGAGGTTTTCTTTTAAGGCAAGAAATCAAGATCACCTGAGATTCTGCAACTGCGAATGAAATTTACTTAGTAATATTCCAAAGATTTGTTCCAATAACATTGAAGAAACATGTTAATAGTCATTTCAGAAAAATAATATGAGAGAACAGCTACAAAATAGGCTGGCATTCCTTTGTATTTAATTAGGACAAGGGAATAGCTGTAAGCAGCATTTTCAATATAGTTCAGAGAAGTGGCAAAATTTGCTATTTTTTTGCCAAAATTTTCTTTTCTGAGAAACCACAAAAAGAGCATTGCATTCCTAGTTGTAGCAGTCCTCTATAAATGAAGTTCACAGCAGTTGATTTCACAGAATTTATGTATCCTGGGTTAATAAATTACGGTACTCACACCAAATTATAAACTAACCAAATGAGTTCACATAATATGCTAAGCCACTGTTTAAGGAAAACAAGAATTAAAACCACTTAAGCATTGCATTTTGTGCAAATTCAGCCGCTGTACCTTTAACTGAAATAGTTGTTTGTTTGGTAAATCTTAACAACAGACTGAAAATATTGAACTGGGTCCTAAGGTCATCTCTGTGTGCTTTGGATATCTGATGAGTAGAGAACCTCTTTGCTAAATTGGACTCTTTTCAGATTTCCATGTATGCCAAAGAAAGTAGGTGTCATGGATTAAAGTTAACCTTAATGAGTGGATTCATAGAAAAAACATCACTTTTTAAAGGCTCATGGAGGTGCCTGAAAGAAGTTGGGCTGTTTTAAAGGGCAACACAAAGCATTTCAGATTCATTTTTAAAGCATGTGCAGCTCTATTCAAAAGGTTAGCAGCAGCTAAGAAAAGGGAATAGGGATAGAGATTTTTTTCTGAAGACAAAAAAAAAAGAAGACTATAAACAGACTTTTCTCAACCTGATCACCTTCCTCTAAACCCACTCCTATCATCGTATAGGAAGGACATAAGATTGATGAAGGGTCATTTATTACACTTATACCCAACCTTTTTTCCCAAGATTTCAAAGCAATTTATCTAGTTCTCTAATTCTTCCCCACACCAACCCTGTGAGGTAGGATGTGCTGAAAGAGTGTGACTGGCCCCAAATTACTCTGAATTTCCATGACTCAGGAAAGATTTTAAAGGGACACTCGTTTTCTTGGGAGGAAGAGAAAAGTTGGATGCACACTATACTTAAAAGTAAAATCGACTTCCCCTTGAACACAGCGGAACATACAGCAATGTCCTAGATTAAAATCTACAGAAATCATACTTGCAGATTTGGGGAGGGAGTCTAAATTCCCACAGCGCTCAGTCAAGCAATTAATGCGATATTTGTATGGCTAAGTTAGGAATACAAAGCGGAGAGGCCCATGCTGGGTAGGTAGGATCCTTTCTGTAATACAGAACGGGAAAAACAGCGTATCACGCTCTCCTAAACTACCCATCTCCAAAGCTCGCCCACACCCGGCTGCCCTCCCGGCTCCCTGTTCTTACCCTTTGTGCCTCCTGCGTCTTTGCTGCGTTCCCCCCGCATGACAGCAGGTTCGGCGCGCAACCCTTTAAAGTCACCCTCCCCACCTCACTCTCTTCTGCCCTGTACCCCACCCCACCCCAGCCGATGCGGTGTGGCGGGAAGCTGTGTCCTGCAGGGTTTCCTGTTGGGGGGGGGAAGTGAGCTCAGAAACCCACTGATGAAAGCTCCCGCTCCAGTTTGTAAACAGGAAGCAGCAGTCGAGGGTGGGGAGAGATTACTTGCGGGAGGGGGGGGGGGGCAAGGGCAGGGTGGGGTTAAGCTGCGTCCTCCCAAGAATTCTCATCAAACGGCGGGGGAGGGGGAGAATTGAGGCTCAGGGAATCTGGGATCCCGGTTTGCGAACTTCCAACTCATGAATTCTTGGGTGCCAAGTCGTTTCGAATATATTTTACATACATGTAATGTTGCAAGCCGCCCGGAGTCGCCTTATGATGAGATGGGCAGCAAACAAATTTAATAAAATAAAGAAATTTTAAAAATTTATTTTTCCCTCAATTGCCCCCTTTTTTCTTTTATAAGGTTTAATGTAAATAGTTTTCCCCCCATTTTTCATTGTGTTGCAAACGCTTCTGATCAAATATGGGAAGATATGTCTCAGTGACAAATACATAATGCCAGAGACAAATGGATGGATGCTAAATGCTTTTTAAAGACCTGCTTTAAAAACTGGATTAATTTCAATCCTGAGCTACCAGCAGACAAAATCCAGATAAATGCTTCTGCTTTATTCCAGTCTAAGGCTATAATAAAGTACCAATTTGTATCTGAGAACCTACATTGCTGAGAGCTGCAACTTGTAGTTAAAATTTGGGGGCTTTACCTGTGTATTCCCAGGGTGAATTCCAGTCATGTGCAGGCAAGACTGGAAAGTTGCATATCTGAAACCATAGAGTAGTTTTCTCTAATTTAGTTCCTTTAGATATGCTGCATTTCAATTTCCCACACTTGTAGGAACTGAAGTCCTATACTTCTGGGAAACACCAACTTGAGCAATATTGTTGCCCAGTCACGAGATAGTATTTATTTAAATCAATGTTTTTTTCAAAAATAACAATTTTTAAGACATGTAGGCTTCACATTCCAGAATTCACCGAGCCAGCATGGATTGTTTTAAGTAGTTTTATATATTCATTCTTACTTGCAAATGGGGGCATGACTTGCTTCCCACCCCAAATTCAAGACTCAAGAGTTTAGTTGGCTAGGGCAGAAATTTGTGAAGTTCATTTTCTTTGCTTGCAGGACATTATCACTTCCCCAGTCCCTCGGTCATCATATGCTATAATCACGTGGGAAAGTGATCAGTTTGAACATAGGCTATATTTATGGACAAATAAAAGCAACTTCCAAAATTCTGCATTAGTTTTGATATATCACCAACCATAGTGTTTTTGGCTAGGAAGCTGCTTAAGTGTGAATTAGCAGGCTTGAAAATAATACTCAGAGCTTCAGAGCAGTTGCTTATCATAGTGGATAGCAAATGAGATCCCACAAAGATAATTTCTGGGGTTTTTTCCCCTCTCATTCAATCAAATCTGATTCTTAGAGGCTGCCTGGACAAGTCCCTGCAGTTTTCTTGGCAACATTTTTCAGAAATGGTTTGCCATTACCTCCTTTCTAGAACTAATAGTGAATGACTGGCCCAAGGTGGTGGCTTTGTGCCTAAGGTGGGATTAGAGCCGAGGTGGTGCAATGGTTAGAGTGCAGTACTGCAGCTAGCTCAGCAGATCAGCGGATCAAATCTCACCGGCTCAAGGTTGACTTCCATCCTTCCAAGGTGGGTAAAATGAGGACCCAGATTGTTGGGGGCAATATGCTATTTAGTTTACTGTCTTTGGTGTAAGCCGCCCAGAGTCCTCGGAGAGTGGGCAGCACAGAAATATGAATAATAAAATAAATAAATAAATAATAAGAACTCTTGGTCTCCTAGTTTATAGCCTGATGCCTTCACCTCTATACTACACTGGTTCTCAATTTCTGGTTCAGGTAGACCTCCACTTACTCATTTAGCGACCTTTTGAAGTTACAACACTATTGAAAAGAGATTTACAACCAGTCCCCATAACTATTGTAGTATCACACGATCAAAATTTGGGTGCTTGGCAACTGGCATGTATTAGGACAATTGCAGCATCCTGGGATCATATGATCACCATTTGAAACCTTCCCAGCTGGCATCCGACAAGCAAAGTCAATGGAGGAAGCCGATTTGCTTTATGACCTCCTGATTCACTTAACAAGTATGACAAAAAAAGGTCATAAAATTGGGTATGACTCATATAACAATTGCCTTGCTTAACAACAGGAATTCTGGTCTAAATTGTGACCATAAATTAAGGACTACCTGTACTTTATTTTAAAATTTTCATTAATAATATGGATGAAGGAAATGGAATTTTACAGATTACACAAACTGAGGGATAGCCTGTACCTTGTTGTTGTTCAGTCACTAAGTCATGTTAGTGGATCATAGTACCCAGCCCTTCCCCCCACCCCTGTCCTCTACTGTCTCCCAGAATCCACTCAAATTCATACTCATTGTGTCAATGACAATATCTAACCATCCTGTCCTCTGCTGTCCCCTTCTCCTTTGCCTTCAATCTTTCTCAACTCCCGGGAATTTTTCCAATGAGTTCTCTCTTCTCATTTGATATCCAAAGTATTTGAGCTTCAGCTTCAGTATCTGGCCTTCCGAAGAACAGTCAAGGTTGGTTTCCTCTAGGATCGACTCATTTGATCTTCAGTCCAAGGGACTCTCAAGAGTCTTCTCCAATCCAAGTAGCCCTCGATTTACAACAGTTTGTTTAGTGACCATTCAAAGTTACAGCAGCACTGAAAAAAGTGACATGACCATTTTTCAAATTTACAACTGCCAAAGCATCCCCATGGCCATGTGATCAAAATTCAGCCACTTGGTAACCGGCATGTATTTATGATGGTTGCAGAGTCCTGGGATCATGTGATCACCTTTTGTGATTTTCTGACAAGCAATGTCAATGGAGAAGCCAGATTCACTTAATAACTGTGTTACTATAGTAACTTAACAATTACAGTGATTTATGAATTGGGGCAGGAAAGGTCATAAAATGAGGCAAAATTGGGGCAGGAAAGGTCATAAGATGAGGCAAAATTCACTTAACAAATGTCTTGCATAGCAACAGAAATTTTGGGCTCCGTTGTGGTCAAAAAATTGAGGACTATCTGTAACACAATTAGAAAGCATGAATTCTTTGGCTCTTAACCTTCCCACAGTCCAGGTCTCACAACCATACATAACTACTGGAGGCTATACTCTACAAGGCAGAAATAATCTTAAAAATTATCTTAAGAGATTGGATGAATGGGCTTGAAGGAATTTACAGAAATAAGTCATTTTTCTTTAAAAGAAATAAAAATTAAATAAGCAGATATAGGATGAGGGATTCCTGACTTGGTACAGTTACCTGTGAGAAAGCTCTCACAGGTAGAATAATAAATGACTGTGAGCCGCAGCTGTGATGTGACTACAGAAAGTCAAATGCAATTTCAGGCTGAATCATAAAAGTATGTTTCCAAATCACAGTATTAGTATTTTTATTCGATATATAATAATAGCAATACAAATAAAAATCACAACATATAAAACTTACTTCCACGTGATTTATATAGCCCAAACTTTTCATATTTAAATCAATATCAGATCCTACAGTCAAAACCATTTGTTCTTCCAACTTCATAAATATATTTGAAAAAAGAAGCACAAAAATTCTCCTTTCTTTTGTTTTAGCCAAATCCCATCTAAAATGCTGTCTTAGGCATTTAAGAAGATTCAGAAGACAGTTTCAGAAAAGGGCAATGAGAATGTTTGAGAAGACTAGAAATTTGTTCTTTCAAGAGAGCCTGAAGGTCTGGGACTGAATGGCAGATGAGAAGAAATATAATAGTATTTTTCAAGCAACCAACAACATTATGAAGATGCTTTTATAATAATTTTTGAGGGACATGCCTCCATGAAGTTGCTTTCATCTTATCTCTTATCTTTTGTTCCATTGTAAAACAATTCACACCAGTTTTCCTTCTTCTCCCAACACAAATATTGCCATACAGACTGTGCAGAGCACATTGGTGACGCTACCGGTGATGATGTGGTTAGGGGTTGCAAACTATGCATTTCCTATTGGTTATTTAAGTCTGCTTTGGGCATGCCCCCACTCAGGGCATTCATGGGGCATTGACCGCCTTGGCCATTTTGGCTTTATTTTGAATGGAGAAGGGTTGGAAAGGAGCTGTGGTGGCGCAGTGGTTAGAATGCAGTATTGCAGGCTAATTCAGCTTACTGCCAGTTCAATCCTCACCAGCTCAAGGTTGACTCAACCTTCCATCCATCCGAGGTCAATAAAATGAGGATCTAGATCGTTGGGAGCAATATGTTGACTCTGCAAACTATTTAGAGAGTGCTGTAAAGCATTATGAAGTGGTATATAAGTTAAGTGCTACTGCTATATAGAAATATTGATCTCATGGATAATTAAATGCGGATCTTCCAGGAAATCAATATTCCTGGTTTCCAGACTTCCTAAACCTTTAATCTGTATTTAAGCTTCATGACATATTCTGCAGTATATTAGAGTATGATACCTTATACAGAGTCATTTGCCATCCAAATTCCCCCTGCATGTTTTAGATGAAGAAGAAGCACAAATAAAAAAAATACAGATGCCCACATCTGGCATAGCAGATGAAAGGATAATTGGGAAAGAGAGAGAAAAGAGCTCTTCTGTTCTCCTTCAAAGAGAGAAACTGATGCTAGGCTTCATTATCGGGGGGAGGGGGAATATATTCTGGATGACTAATTTTTTCCATACACCTAAATTCCTTGGCTACTGGTCCAGGCAGCATCCTTGCGAGCCTTGGGCCATAACACCTGACAAAATAATTGCTGAATTGTAACTGTAAATCAAATACTGGCAGCCCTCCTTATCTTGCTTTGATATCTAGGGTATTACCACCATTCCACACAACTGGGAGAGACATGCTTTAGCACCAAGGTTTATGACTCCTTATTATTGTAGTGTTGTATTTCTCCTGGGATTATCTACTCCCCCCATAATGTTTCAGTCTTTTTTTGATGATCAAGTTGTACATGTTCTCCATATTCTTGTGTGGATCATGTGTTCTTCTATGCATTCCTCCTGCCTCATCAATCACTTTGAGAGAGCAGATTATGCCTACAGCAAGGCAAAATGCTACTTCTGAAATCCAGTGACTCTTAATTTGAAATCCCATGAATGATAGGAATGGAATGATAGGAATGAAAGAATTTTAAAGTAGTTTCTCTCAAAGGCCAAATTTCTAATTAACTTCAGTACTCACACATATCCCTGAAAGGGAAGTCAGTGCCAGGAATCAAGGAGTGACCGTTTGTGGAGAGGCTCCAAAAGGAATGAAAGAAAAAACAATCAATAGACAACAGGTAAAACAGTTGACATCTTATCTCATAAACGGCCACTTAGCCCAGGTGGAGAGAAAGTGTTTCAGATGCTTCAAAGAGGCTCCGTCTTAACGAACTGTCTTTAAATGAGGGTTAGAAATTCCTTTTATAGTTTCCAAGATATGCATTAACCGCAGGCTAGCATTAAAGATACCTCAGTGAAATACATGTCATTCTTGATATCTCAATTTTGCCCAACTATGTAGGATTTGACACAAGGAGAGTGTAGAAGCCTGAATGCTTTCTCCATACTTGTCAAATGTTTCCTTTTACACAGTTGGCTTTTAGACACAGAAAAAAAAGGAGAAGGATGGGGAATCTATTATGAAGATCATTTCCAAGAGAAACACTGATTTCCTGATCTTCCACATCTTTCCTGAGATTGAAAAATCAATATTCCCATGACGTAAACTTCTTAAAAGATTGTGATTGTTGCAGTTGGGAAAGAGATTGATAAAACCATCAGGGAATCAGTTCCTCGGTTCTAGAGCTCAAAATGTGGAAGAATGGACTTAAGTGACAGGAAGGCATATTTCAATGAATGTAGAGACAACATACTAAAAAGAAGAGCAGTTTGACAGTAGAACAGTTATCTGGGGGGGGAGGGCGGGAGACCCCTTCACTGAACGTGTTTAAGTGGAGGCTAGAGAGCCATCTGCAGCTGTTTCCCAGCCAGAAGCAATGCAAGGAAACAAATACATTATTCTGCAACGAACAGGATTTCCATTTTGGGAATCAAAGGCTCAAACAAGCAGCCAGAGGAGGATTCTTCTTGCTGAAGAAATGGCAACTGACTGCACGTTCGTGAAAACAGGAGAGTGACAGCCTGCCTAAGTACATTCACTGGGGAGGTAGGAAGCCATTTTGAGTTCTTCAGAGTCTTTTGTTTTGCTTATTAATGGGAATATCAAACTCCTGGCACACCTGGGGCCAGTCTTCCATTCCCATGATTGAAGGAAAAAGAGGAAGAAAAGATTGTGCTAGTCCCTCACTGGTAGCCAAGTAGTCCACTCTTGAAATAGAGCATTGTACTGGTTCTTGGGTTTAAAAGTCTTATTCTTTAGAATCTATTACCAATCTCCTAAAAGATCCAGTAGATATTTTACCCATAAGCCTCTGCTCCAAGTTCTCAAGAGGGCAGGCAGAGGGCACATTTATCTCACCCTTATTTACGGTAGCTCCAACTGAAGTTGATGCCATTGTGGGAGTTGGTACCCAATCCCTGCTGTTGTCCACCTCCCCCCTCCAGCCTATCTTGGCAGATGCTCAAAAATACATCCCACACCCTTGGCCAACTGCCTCCAACCACTTCCTCCTTGCAGGTGCTCCAATCTCAGGAGGGTGCGGTGGTTTGTGGTTCTCAAACTAGCTCTTGGGAGAGGGTGGGGTCTCTGAATAAACAGGAACTAAGAACAGAGCCAACGCTGAGAAAAAAAACCCTTAGTAAACAGAACCACATTTCCTTGGCCAGAAAATTGGCTCAAGTGTGGACATAACTTGGGAATCCACAATTTGGGCTATTGCCATTATCACCACCTTCTCCTAGTGCCCATTTTTAAAGGAAGACCTTATTTTTTTTACTGGCCATCTGTCTATAATGTGCCCAGATATAATTCAACTGATACAGTGTATTTTTCCCACCAGCACAGAGCTGCAATGCTAGGATAACTTTGCATATTATAGTACTTCTGCAACTATTAAAAGCATAATACATGGTTGTATTACAAAATGAAAGAGAAGAATATTGAAGTGGGACAAGCAACATACCGAATTCTTTCAACCCATATCCAGGGTGGGTCATATCCAGATTCAATATTTTTTCCTACCTATACTGAAGTCTATACCTGTAGCTTTTGTGCCCTAGATATTAAACCATTAGATATATTACATTTGTTGATCAGAATTCACATCAGTCAGGATTGCTGTGATAACCTTGGAGGAAAATTACTAGAAGTATAACAACATTAATTTGTTATAAGTTTGTTGATTAATGCATCTCCAGTTGTCTTAGATATGGTATCATTTACAATTTTGAGGACATGCTGTGACTTTGGAAGATAAGGCAGCATTCATGAGAACCCTGCCAGTTCACAAGTATTTACCAAGGTCTTTAGCAAAAAGTTAGCTGAAGGAGGGCATCATGTTGGGGGAAACTAGCATGGAGGTTTATAATTCAATACACAGAGGGCATCAGATTGAGAAAAGCTGCATTAATCAGTTTAAAACAGTCTATATATATTTAAAGAAAACATTGTCAATTATTTAAGCATGCTTTTAAAATTTGTTGGTAATTTGTAATACAAGTTCTTGGAAAAAAAGATAGCTGAGAAACTGGTTCAGCTCCATTAGAAATCAGAACATATCTAATAAAAATGCAAAACACAGAGATGTGTGCCTGTGCACATGTAAACTATCAATTGGACTTAAGGAACACATATGATATTGAAAAATCTTGAGCAAGACCCCTTGAGGTCCCCCAAAGTTCTATTTGAAATTGTGAACGATAAAGAGAGGTGTATATATATATATATATATGTTGTGGTATTCATGTCTCATTTTTCTTTAGGCGTTCAGAATGAATTTTATGGAGGGTCTCTCCTCACTTTACTCTTATAACAAAAAAGCCATGCCAGATCAAATTAAGCCTAATTCAAAGTTATCAATATAAATGTCAAAATTAACATCGATTTCACTTTTTATCCTATTCTTACTATTTTCAGAGTATGGCACCTAACCAGTCACTTAAGACCTTGAACATCATTTGGCCTAGAAAAAAAATTAACACAATGCTCACCAAAACATAGTATGCTTTTCCAATAAATAATGCTTCCGACATCCCTCCCACTCACCTCACTTTCTATTTTTGCCTATTTTACAGATGAGAATCAGAAGGAAACAGTCCAAAGCCTTATCCAGTGGAAAGATCCTCACTGTTGATGAGAGGTTAATTTCTAATGCAAGAAAGACATTTCACAAATGTTTTTTAACCTTCTCATCTCATATGCTACCAAAAAGATTGGTGCATTATTTGCAGTTCACAAAGGAGTAGATCTGTAGGGTTCTTTCTATTTTTTAAATTAGATATGGAAATGGAATATATAAAGATGAAGAAAATTATTCCACTTGTCCCTCTAATATTGGACTTCCTACTCCTAGAGGCCAGTGTGAGTTAATGATTAATAATATCTGGAGGCCAAACCTGCACCCCACTTCAGAACCCCATAGCAAGATAGCAGTGGATTTTTCCTCTTATTCTTATTGCATCCAATCTCTAGTGTGAGCTCATCAGATCCTTGTGCAAGCTGGACTAGCTTTAACACTTAAACCCAGGAAAAATATTTGAGTTCTGTATCTCCCTTCCTTCCTCCCTTAGTTCTCTGCTCTTCATCCTGAATACAAGCCTATTATCTTTGCATAATTTCATAGCTTTTTTCTTGCCTCATTTATTCTTCTTTTCTGTTATTAAAAAAAAATCTGGAGCAGATTATAATTGCTCAGCCCTTCAAGAAATGCACAGAAGTTTACTATGTCTTGAATCAACAACAATCTTCATGTGGTTTAGAGCCCAAAGACACACAGCTCTCTCCTGTTGAACAGCACCCCAAACCACAGGCCTTACTAAAAGCAAGAGAGACCAAGTGGGAGATGTTTGCTGAACAAAAGATAGGGTAATACAATAAAAAGCATTCTTGATAAACTGATACACTAGGCACTGGAAAAAGCTGAGAGACCAAGAGGCAGCTTTAACACTAACTTATAACAGACAGGTTCTAAAATCTCTTCCACAACATCCAAAGCTAAAATCAAACTTGCAGAAAAGTTGACATTGAGTTTTCCTTTGTTTATGCAGCTTTAATAGTGTACTACATTTTTGCATTGTAATAATACATCCTCTCTCCCTCTGTCTAGCCTCTTATCTTTCCCATTCTACCTCACTACCCCAGTTCTGGCACAAGACCATATTGCTTAGAACTGGGATGATGTGACTGTATTGTTCACATGTGCATGCATACATGTGCACATACAACACACACAAATATGGAGTATTATGTACACAGGTCCTTTATTAACACACATGAAACAGTTTGAACTTACAAGTAGTATGTGTGTTCGTGTAAGTGGTTAGAGGGAGGGCAGACATCCCAAGCTCTGAGGTCCATGTAAAATTCAGCTAAATGAATTGCATGCAGGAGAGAAAATATGTGGAGCTGGGGAGATAGCAGAAACTAGGATATGGGAAATAGGTTAAAGGAAATTTTTGTAAAAAAACAAATAAAAAACCCCCAAAACACTGAATATCACACATCAATGAAGTAAACTAGTAACCTTTGTACCACCTAATTTTCCCACAGTACTACAGGAGGGTTTTTCATCCTCACAATCCCTTGCAAAACTTGCCCAAAGTAGGAATGCTATGCTTTCCTGCAGACTTTTGCAATAGGTCAAACGAGGATTGGTGCATATTTTTCCTCCCATGAACATTCTTGTGCTTCCCACTGCATCCTGTGATTCCCATTTGAAAGGTGGGAATCAGAAGTCAGATAAATAAATAGTAAGGAAATAAATGAATGAATGAATACGACTGCCACCTTTTCAAGCTTTTGCTAAGCATTACTGTCCAAGGTTCCAATTTTCTTTTATATTGTACTTACTTTCTTTTATTCATTATTCATTTCCTGCCATTTGCAGCTATTCCTGCAAGGGGCACTAGTTCTCTTTGCCCCTCTCCCTTCCTCCCAAAATCCTTTACACTGGATTCCCCCCACAGATGTTCCATTTCCTTCCTGATCTGTTTTTTGTTCTGATTCGCACTGTTCTTGCTGGGAGGCAAACAGGGTATCTGCAAGGTCTGGTTAAAAAAAAGTCAAGATGGAGTATGCAGCAGCGTGATCGAAGCTTGGCCTCCATCTTGACTTTTTTGACCAGACCTTGCAGATATCTCTGGAGCCAAACAAGAAGAGGAGGTTCATGGGACAGAATGCCAACCGGGCATAGAGCGGCTGTAGATGCACACACAAATGTTGAAGGAGGCAAGAGAAGCTTTGGAGCAGTGTTCTTTGACCTTGGCAACTTCAAGAGGTGTGGATCTCAACTCCCAGAATTCCCCATGCTGGCTGAGCAATTCTGTGAGTTGAAGTCCACAGCTCTTAAAGTTACCAAGGTTGAAAAACACTGCCAAGACAGATGAGGTTGCCTAACTTAAAGACACAAAGAGGGAAGGGCAGGGAAGCTCTCCCTGTGTGCCATCCCCTCCCTGAGAGTTTTTCACCGTTCCTGTATTTCCCCCTGCAGAGGAAAAGCCCTTTTCTCTCCATTAACCTTCCTTCCTTTTTGCTTGTTTGCTTTTTTTCCTCCACCACTTTTGTGCTCATTGCAGTCGTGGCCAATACTGGGCAAGATCAGAATCCCCACCTGGGACTTGTACAGGAACTGACACTCCTGGAGAGATCAACCCTAGAAAGAGAGACAAAGCGTCAGTGGAGGTTAGGGAGGGGGAATCCTGCCAGATCCATTACAGAGTGCAAAATTCTGAACCCAGGATTTTCAGCTCAGCAACTGTAGGAAACACAGCAAACTGTAGGAAGTTGGGGACAAGAACTGAAACAAGTTGAACAATCCTGTTGCAATAATGTTCCCTGTGCACAGACTACCAAGGCTATTTCAGATTCCTTAAATAAAATGTCTCTGAATGTAGAAAAGGCAACAAAAAGGTTGCTTCTTTAAAGGCTAGAGATGTGGCAGAGCCCCAGAGACATTTCTGGCCCCCTGGAATAATGTGTGTTTGTTGTGGTTACTACCGTTGCGTTCTTAAGAACGATTTAAGAGAATGGGTAGACTGTTTGCATAAAAAAATAGACATTTCTAAGAGCCTCAGCTTTTGCAAAACAGAAATTGATCCCTATACATGGATATTAGTATAGAAGCAGGATTTCCACTTAGCTTTCAACACCCAGAGGAGCAGAAAATAACATCAAGATTAACATTAGACTAACAATCAAGAAACAAACAACATTCTCAACAAGGAACTGCCAAACAAAGTAACAGTAAACAGCCCAGCCAAAGAACCATCAGGGCCATTTCCATCAACACTGACAGGGCAAGCCACTAGAATATAAAAAGAAAGCAAAGCCCATTCTTTATTAGCCCTGATGATGTTACCAAGTTTGGATAATGAAACATCTGCAAGAAAACAACCAAGCTCAGAGGGCACCAAGGCCCCCCACTTAATTTTATCCCCTTTCCATTGTCCCACAAAGATGCTATACTATTACTAGTATAATTTAGTAATGACTTGAAAACAATATGAAATGGGCAATGCCTGTTGGGATGAAATACTAGCAAATCTGTTTGTAAACATAATTTCTTTCTTTGTCCAATTTCTTTGGCAGACTTTGGCATAGCTTGTTCACTTCTTTTCTTTATTGTCTTTCTTGAGGCTGAAAATGGCCTTATGGTGTCTGTAAAGGAACTCTGACACCCAATATGGTAGTTAAAATGGTGCTTGATGAGTAAATATTGCCCTTAATGAAAGAAAAATGAAACTAGCACATCCAGTTATTTTTCCATAAGGCTAGAAAGAAGCGTCTTCTATTTTGTTTTCAGAAATATTAAAAGAAATTCACACAAGTGGACATTTTCTCCCCACCACAGCATAAGAATTAATTCCCATGTTCTTCACTTGTATTTGCCATGACCATTATAACAGAATAACAGAGTTGGAAGGGACCTTGGAGGTTTTCTAGTCCAACCCCCCACTCCCAGTGTTGGAGCATTCTCAACTTCTGGAGGCAAGTTGTTCCACTGATTAATTGTTCTGTCAGGAAATTTCTCCTTAGTTCTAGGTTGTTTCTCTCCTTGATTAGTTTCCACTCATTGCTTCTTGTCCTGCCCTCAAGTGCTTTGGAGAATAGCTTGACTCCCTCTTCTTTGTGGCAGCCCCTGAGATACTGGAACACTCTATCTGTCACCCCAAATTCTTCTTTTCATTAAACTAGACATACCCAGTCCCTGCAACTGTTCTTCATATGTTTTAGCCTCCAATCCCCTAATCATCTTTGTTGCTCTTCTCTGCACTCTTTCTAGAGTCTCCACATCTTTTTTACATTGTGGCGACCAAAACCAAATGCAGTATTTCAAATGTAACCTTACCAAGGCATTATAAAGTGGTACTAACACTTCAAGTGATCTTGATTCTATCCCTCTGTTTATGCAGCCTAGAACTGCGTTGGCTTTTTTGACAACTGCTGCACACTGCTGGCTCATATTTAAATGGTTGTCCACTAGGACTCCAAGATGCCTCTCACAGTTATGATTGTCTATTTCCTCCTGCCAAGTTTTTCTGATGTCAGTTCTGTTTTTCCCCACCCCAAGTGCTCTGCTTCCATCTCACCCTGCCCCAATCCCACTTCCCCCTGTGTCTGCTACATTACCAGTAGAGGTCCCACTGCTGGAGTTCAGACTATGAGAGGAGAGCTGGGAGGGTGTGTATGAATCATAACTTCGCACTGACGGGCTGCCAGGGAGCATGCAGGAATAAGACGATGTCTGGCTGGCAACAGGGGGCACTGCCTGCTAATGAGTACCAGAGAATATGCAACAGAGAAAGAAAAAAAGGATATTAATATTGATGATGTATCAGCATCAGTCATTTGCAGCCCCCACTTGGCACCATTCAAGAATTCTGTTGTTCCTTTTAAGCTCACCTGAATAGGGAGGCTGTTGTTGGCCATGGAGAAGGGAGCTAAAGGTGGAAGAGAACCATAGTTGTTGCTGAGGACACTTTCTGTATGGCCCAGCATAGCACCTGAAAAAAAAGGAAAAGAGATTTGTGATAGAGAAGAGCAGTACCTTCCAGGAAGCAAATTAAGAAATAGTCCAAAAAGCATTCAGTAGAATGAGGAAGTGTGTTCTTAAAAACAGCTCAGCTGTCTCATCAATTTCTGCAATGAATGAATAACAGGCATTTCTCTCCAAACAGGTGATCTTTTAAATCCAGAATCTAAAAATGTCTCATGGCACCAATGTTTCCAAATGGTGCCTTGATGAATTATGCTGCTTGGGAAGACCCCAGGAATATGTGGGGAGTGAATGAGTTTGTTGGAGACCTCACCTGACCCTATAGGTTGAGGGAGTGACTGGTAGACAGCACTACCTACAGTGCCAAAAGTGCTGTTTATGATGAGGTGCCCTCCAGTGCCACCTGCTTGGCGCCTCTGGTTCCGCAGTTTCTCTTCCCGACGCCATTTAGCTCGACGGTTCGAGAACCAGACCTGGAAAAATTAAAAACAGGAACTCTATTGCCCAAGAGAACAAGGAGTATAATGGTAGAAAGTCCCTGCTCTTTTGTTTCTTGTTAAATGGCTATAAGATCATCTCGTTTACCTGGATCCGGGCTTCAGGAAGATCAATTTTTGCTGCCAAGCGTTCACGGGCAAAGACATCCGGGTAGTGAGTACGCTCAAATTCTGAAGATTTAAGTTACAATGTGTAAAGATATTAAAGACATAGCTTCCTCTTTATCAACACTTAAGTTCTTAACAAAATATATTTTCAAGCACTCATGCTCTACATATCACATTAGAGGTACATACTTCCCCTTGTTATTTTGATGTTTGGATTCAAAAGAACAGTTCTTTCATATGAGATCTTTCTCTCCCTCTAGTTCTCCTTTAGTGACCAGCAGTAGAATATGTATTTAAAAATGTAATCTTCCTTCAATATTAGATTATCATCTGGTCACTCCAGTGTCAGACTTCCATAGACATTCAGCAAGACTGCAAATGTTATGTCCAGTGCTATCCATTTACTGTTCACATCAGTCATCTTCTTTCCTTTTTGTTCTAAGAGCTATATCTTTTGGAAACTCTACAGTCTTAAAAATAATTGCAATGTTTTTTTTCAAATTGGGCCAGTTTAAGATGTGTGGAATTCAACTGGGCCACTTTGAAGAAATTCTAGGCATTGAAGCTTACACATTTTAAAGCAGCCCAGTTGTAAAAACATATAATGTATTCTATGTTTTTGGTACATATATGCATTTTGGTATAATGCATGATTTAAAAATGGCATGTCTTATAATGTTCATGACCCAAAAAAAGCAGCTTCATGCATAGGCTGCAATATAATTTATGGCCACCAGATGGCCATGTATGTCTTTTCCAGTCCCCGTCTTTGAAATGAGATTTCCAACTTTGGACTTTAAATAATCGGACATCATAAACAGAATGCCTCTAAGCAGATTAAGTTATTGTTACTTTTTATACTATATAAATTACTATATAAATTATACAGTTATTACACAGCAATATTCTTAAAAAGAAGTTAGAGGGAGTCATTTAAATTATTATGCATAATCCAGTGTACTCCACTTCTTCTAATACAGTGTGTGATTTAAAAATGGCATGGCTTATAACGTGTGGCAAAAAATGCAGTTTCATACATAGGTTGCAATACTATTTATGATTTCTGTATAGCATGACTGCCATCCTACTGAAAGGATTTCCAATACCTTTGATTTTGCGCAATCCATATGCAAAATTCTCAGATTTATTTCCTGACATTTCTAGTTAGAACTGGAAAAATTCCTATGTGAGCCTTGGAGGGTCACTGCCAGCCGTAATTCTAGTTTAGATGGAATGATAATCTGATGCAATAAAAGGAAATTTCCTGTTTCAGAAATCTTCAGGCAATGTTTCTTAACCTTGGGAATGTCAAACTATTTCCCAGAATTCCTCAGCCAGCATGGAGAGCATTCCCATCTGACTGGAGAATTCTGGGAGTTGATGTCCAAACATCTTAAACTTCCCAAGATTGAGAAACGTTGTTTTCAGTCTTCACCTGTCAGTTGCAACTATGCAACTGGTTCTCTTGAGCTATGTGTCTGGGCCTGATGGGTTGTCTATATCTGTGATTAGGGTAACGGGTACCTGGAAAGACTGACTGACTAACTACTAACCTCTTCACACATTTTTTACTAAAGGCCACACGCTTGCAAAGTTTTATGTGTTTGTTTGAATCAGCTCCTTACTGCAATTGCTTAGAATGAAACAGGGTGCATCTACATGCTGGTTATAAAACACTGACATTCCCCACGCGTGTCTCACAACTTCCTGCTCAAATTACCCCAGAAAAGAAATTCCAGCCAATAGGCCCGTGATGGCGAACCTATGGCACGGGTGCCACAGGTGGCACGCGGAGCCATATTGGTGGGCACGTGAGTGTTGCCCTAGCTCAGCTACAGCACGCATGCACACACTGGCCAACTGATTTTCAGGCCTTCTGGTCCCACCAGAAGTCGGGAAACGGGCTGTTTCTGGCCTCCGGAAGGTCTCCGGGGGAACGGGGAAGGCTGTTTTTGCCCTCCCCAGGCTCCTAGAAAGCCTCTGGAGCCTGGGGAGGAGGAAAAACGGGCCTACGGGGCCCACTGTGCCATCGCATGCCAAAAGCAGGGGGAAGTATGAGGGGGTCACATGCGCATGCGCGAGAGGGCGGGGCGCATTAAATTATGGATGTGGGCACCCGCACCCACAACCCCCCCGTGACCCCCGCTTTTGGCACACGACAGCAAAAAGGTTAGCCATCACTGCAATAGGCCATCACATCAGAGAACATCCCTGCTTCCTCTTTGCTTTACCTTTCTCCAATGCCTCTATTTGCTCCTGTGTAAAAGAAGTTCTGTTTCTTTGCAATTTGCGCTTCAGCTGCAAATGGATTTGGGAGTCATCTAGGTCTTGGTTGCCACCACCTTGGGGGTGCTCAGAATCCAAGCTACTTTCTAGCTGCTGACAGCTGTCTGAGGAGGTAGGGTGGAGAACAATGGGTAGCATAGAGTTAATAACACTCTTCCCCAAACTGGTGCTTGTCAGAAATGCTTGACAGTGACAGATACATTGACTCTGGGATATGGGAGTTGTAGTCCTCCTGTATGGCCATAAAGTTTCAAATGGTTTAGGAGCAGAGATGGGAGATCATTTCAACACTGCTATTTTTTGTTATTTATTAGCTTTATAGGTAGTCTTTAGTAATGACTCTCTTTTTATTTGCTCCACAATAACACAGTGAGATAGATTGGGCTGAAAATGAGAGGTATAAAATAACTTAGTTGGCTTTTCTGCCTAACCATTGCACCAAACTGTTTCTCCAAGCCCCTCCAAAACTGATTTATGGTGGTTATCACCAGCACCAGTCTTTACAGGTAGTCCTCGACTTACGACCATAATGGTTGTAAATCACAATAGTCATAAAGTGGGTCATCATATAATTAGATGTAATTTTATGATGTTTTTTGGCAGCAATTGTTAGGTGAGCACCACAGTTGTTAAGTGAATCCATTGTTCACCATGGAGCGTTTTTGCTGCAAACTGGAGTAAATGCCAATTTTCGGCAAAAAAAAAATTGACAACCACGATCACATGACTGCTGGATACCGCAAACAGCCATAAATGTGGGCTGGTTGCTGAATGCCCAAAATGTGATCATGGGGTTGGCATCGGAACTTTAAACTGTCACTAAGTGACCAATTAAATCAAGGACTACCTATAAATGCCACATGAGCCAACCTTCCTTCTGCTGACCAAGAAGAGAAGAAGAAAATCAGCATAAACTAACCCCCCACCCCAATTGTGGGTCTGTTTTGTCTGGCATCAATATTATAGACAAAGTGTAGAGGCTTAGACTGCTCCCACAAGCACTCCAGAGCTTTGCTGGAGATTTGGATTCAGCGTGATTGCTGCTGAACGCAGCTGAGATGGAAATAAATGGACTCAGTGCCCCCTAACTATCTTGAAAAATTGTGCTGATGAGAATATAGTTAACTTTCTTTGCCATTTTCTCCTATTCCAGGTTATTCCTCTCTCCTGCATAGCAACTTGTTCCAATGTTGAGTTGGGGCAACGTTAACCACTGTTGGCCAAGCTTCATGCACTGACCAGTTTGTACAATATCTGTGAGGAAGTGTCTTGTTTGTAAAAGCTAAAAAGGAAAATGTAGCCACAAGGTGCTGCAAGATTAGGAATTCCTTCAAACTCCTTCCATTTCCAGCCACTACTTCTCTTTCCCAGGCTCCCCTTTCCTTTGTAAGATTAGGGTGTAGTTGAGAAATATCTTGCTCAACTCTTGTTCTTATCTAACTCACTAACTCAAACATGAAAGAAATCGGCATAATTTTGCTCCAACCACAGACTGTGAGATTTTAGTGCAGAATGCAAAGCCTTGCAAAAAACAGAAAAAATCATGGACATCTTGCTTGGTGTATTTGAAATTTAAAAGAATGGTCTGTGGAAATTCTTAAGAGATATATCTACATTCAAGGTTGTTCAGCTCTCCATTAATTCTTTGCATGGTCTAAGTCGCAAGTAACTGGTCCAGGCCTCCATTTCAACTTCCCACAATGCTCTGCTTCGCAGTCAGAATCAATAGGCATAGCCATTAGTTGGTTTGAGTGTGAGGGAGTTTCACAGCATTATGGGGAATTAATTAATGGTGGCTTGAGACAACCACTAAAGTGCTGCTTTAGAGCACCACTGTTGCTGTTCTTTGCCCATAATTAGAAAGATCAGGCTCATAGAAAGAAGATAGACATTTTTATTTGGAGCACATTTAAACAAGTGCAGGAAGTGCAGATAGGAAGCCTACCAGCCAACTTCCAAACCATCAGCAGATATAGGCTGACCCTCCTTCCTCACAGAGTTACAGAAAAGGGGCCAAAAAAAAAAAAAAAGATCAAGCCAAAATCTTACCACCTTACATTGCCTGTAAAGACAATCCCTGACTTTGAAATATATATACTGCAATTCTGTGCTATAGCTATAGCTTTCTTTCTAGCAAATATTACTAGTCAGAATTCTGGTACTTTATCTCCCAATAAATAGTGTTCAGAAATCTAGCATAGGGGTCTCCGAACCTCATGTGGTGTCTTGCTTTGTCCCCTGATGGAAAATTGACATTCTCCTCTGGCATCTTAGCTTCCCCCACCCCGGGCCTTTTCTTCTTCCTGTCTGACTCTGTGGTGAGACAACTGTTTATTAATAGTTTATAAAGAGTCACTGAATAATGTGTGTTAAGAAATTGTTAATCCATGACTGCACACTCACAGTAGAGATAGTTTCTTCTATCTAGTTCTAATTCATTATGGTGGGGGAAGAACCATCCCTGACACATAGCACACAAAATATAATGCATGCATATTGACTCAAGACCAGAAGGGACAACAAAAGGGAAGACATGAAAACAGTCTCGGTCTCTCTGGCAGAAAAGAGGTGGGAGGAGGCAAATGGAAGAAGACTTCATTCCCAGGATAGCATGTAGGTTTTGTATACGTGGTGTGTATTGCAGGAATCTTGATCTCTCTGAAACAGGAAGTTTTCTTCCTGGTTGGCTCAAAATAGGGGCTGCAGGGAAACTGGTGACAGCTGCTTGAGGCCTTGGAGCCCATGAGAAAGGGATAATGGATGGGTGGCAACTGAAGGTTTGGGGGAACCCACAAGAGCTTAACCTTTTATCCAAGGGGAGCTCTATCCTGAGCAATGACCTTTCCGTGCTTCTGCGAAACCAAGCACTCAGATCTCCGCAGGCAACGCAAAGCCACTGCATCAGCCAGAGTGCCTTAATGTGAGATGACACGGCCTTCTCCCTCCCCCCCTGATTCTTCTAACTGTTTGCAGTCCCTGCAGCAAAGAGATCCAAAATGCCTCGTTGGTGAAGAATATTTCTGCTTGGCCCTGGCCCAGATATAGGGCTGTCAGGGTCTGTCCTCACCGCCCATGTCACTTCAACGGGTCTGCCTCTCTTCCCCATCCCCCCACCCCATTCTCCCATATCCCCCTCAGTTCTATTTTTTGCTGAGATATCTTTGCAAAATGCAAAGGGAGGAAACACGCTTGCATACACCCGAAGGGGAAATGGGGCAGGAGGGCTGGAGTGGTGAGATGGAGGAGAGAAGGGAAATGGGGCGGGGGGTGGGGCAAGAGGGAAGGTCTGAACTGTGTCTGAAATCACCACAAATGGAGAAGTTGGGCAGAAAGAGAACCTCCTGCTTTGTACTTTGGTAACCACAACAGCTATGGGTCTCTCTGTGGATGTGGGTTATATAAATGGGATCAAGAACATTAGAATACGATGTGCACATATATCACAGCCTTCCCAAACTTGTCAGTTTCCAAGTGTCTTGAGTAGTTATTCTCAGGATCAGCAAACTGTATTGGCCCAGGGATTCTAGAACTTCTGTTCCAGGCCGTCTGAATGTTCCAGGTTGGACAAAACATTTGGAATTAGACCACATCCATGAGGACATCTACCCCAGGTTCCAGGTGGGCTGGATTGTCCATGGGCCTCCAGGCCAGATCATACAATACAGGCAATCATCAAGCATGTTTTTTAAGATAATTGACTAGTCTAGCTTTTTGGGACACAGGGACACTCAGGGTGTGTAGTATATATTAGGCTTTTTGTCATCAACTACCTTGAAGGGATATCAGGTAACTGGTAATGTCTGGAAACAGAGGTGAGAGAAGCAGGATAGGGTTGGCAGGAGACAGCAAAGTTCATGCTGGGTTTTTTTGTTTGTTTGTTTTGCTGTGTCATGGAGGATAGAGAAGATGTCAGCTCAGCTGTGGGGAAAGTCCCCAGTGAATGGGCAGAAAGCCCAATGTAGTTCAGCACTACAGCTTTTTATTAATTTTATTAGATACTCAGTTCAGCTGTTGAATGTTGCTGGTTGAGGAAAAGCAATACCATGTGACTCAACCGCCTCTTAGTAGTAAGCAACAAGGGTTGTTGTGGTTTGAGGTGGGATGGCAGCACCATTTATGGACTGTCTCGCCATGGAGTCATAAGCAACAGGAGCAACCTATTCAATTTTTTACTACTGGTTCTGTGGGTGTGGCTTGGTGGGTGTGGTGTGGCTTGGGCATGACTTGGTGGGTGTGGCAGGGAAGGATACTGCAAAATCTCCATTCCCTCCCCACTCCAGGGGAAGGTTACTGCAAAATCCCCATTTACTCCCGATCAGCTGGGCCTCGGGAGGCAGAGAATAGATGGGGGTGGGGCCAGTCAGAGGTGGTAATTACCAGTTCTCTGAACTACTCAAACTTTCTGCTACTAGTTCTCCAGAAATGGTCAGAACCTGCTGAAACCCACCTCTGAACTTATTGAAGTGGAAAGATTTTGGAATATCAGCAACAAGAGTCTAATGTTAAGGTCCATGCTTATCTTAAAGCAATCCCACATTCTGCCCACCACTTTCCCTATGGATTACTCAATATATTATTATTTGGAGGGGGGGAGATTATGGGTTTTTATATTGTGGAATTTTATTGTTGTAAGCCATCCAGAGTCACTGTGGGAGGGCTGGATGGCCCTATAAGTGTGTTTAATAAATAAGTAAATAATTTTCTCTTTTATATTTCATAAAGATAGGTAAGATTCTTTCAGAACACAAAAACATCTTTTTGAATCTCAGTGGAAACTATGAAATAGTGGAATGCAAAGAACTGTTTCTACTGGAATGGATCAAAAATGTCAAGACACCATAACCACACGATGAAAGCCCCCACCCATTTTACATGTGCAAAAAGGGACAGAACTTCAGTGGCATGATCACGACTGCCATCTTGAATCCTCTGACTCCTACCATGGATAATCTTGTCTAAATATTGCAAGGAAGCACAAGGCTCAGTTCTAGTAGGCATATTATCTTATGCAGAAAGATCACACTATCTTCTTATCTTACAGTATACAGTATGTGTCAATGCAATGCCATTAGCTTTGATTTTGAAGTCAGCAGCCAAGGCTCTAAAAAAATGCTGAAGGAGGATGAGAAAATCTAGTGTTCCATTTAAAGTCACTATCTGGAAATAAATGCTCAAGAGGGATGAGAAGGTTCAGTGCCCCTGCATGCTCAACTGTCTCTTGCAATGAGAACTAGCAATATACCTTACTGAAAAGTGAGCTCTGAGGAATTCTTAAGAACCAAATAATAAATGGGTGGACAGGTGAGATACATATTAGGTTACCTCATCCATTGGATAATTAGCCTACATTATTCTAATTGAAAATAATTTGAAGTAATTATTTAAGGTTTGCAATATAAGAAAATAAAATGAGTCCTAATTCATGGGTGCTCCAGGAAATCCTTAAGCCAGTCATGAAAAAATCCATTCTCCATTTTTATCCTTCCCAATTGCCTTCAGAAATGAGAATTCAATGACATACCATCTTTGAAGTTCCATTTAAGCATTAAAATTTGCTTTTAATTTGTGATAACCTCCGAATATTGTGGTGTGGTTGTATGCTCAAGAGCACAGAGGAAGTGACACCAAGAAGCATAGATCTTCAGTTTTGGCAGGTACAAAAGCCATGTTACTTCAAACCAAATATGTGGCCAATCTCATTGGTTATTTCACATGTCAGTCAAGCAAGACATAAAGTACCCCCCACCCAGTAAGCTTGGTTTAGAACAGTGAGAAGCCACATATGTCCTAATATCCCCACAGCCATCTCCAGCCCCATTTTCAGAGCCTCCAAGGACAGACTCTGCAAATCACATGCTTGGGAATTCAAAGCACTTCTTATCTCATTTGCTCCATCAAACATCCTTCTAGGGAGTTTGCCCAAAATGTGAACCAAGTTTTCTCATGAGTTCTTTTCTTAGTTGATGGAACAATCAATTAATAATTAGACAGATGTGTCTGTGATGCTGAGTGAAAAAAATATTTCCCTGGCAGAGAGAGGGTCTGGGAATCCCAGGTTTTTTTGGGGTGAGGGGGAGGAGAAATCCAAGGGCATTTCCATAACTGATATTTTAGATGATTTTGAGGTCTGGACAAATTCCCTTTAGAAGCTTGTTTGATCAAGAGGAAGTTGGTGGCAGCACCAGAGGATCAGATGGCAATGCAAGCTACCATTTACATTCCTACAATAGGAGTTGTGTGGTGGCCTAGAGGCGGAGCTCTCGCCTCACAATCGGGGGGGGGGGGGCATTGTGAGTTAGATCCTAGGTAGTGGCAGATATTTCTCTCTCTGGGCACAAAGAGATAATATCTGCTGCAAACTCTGCATTGGCAACAGGAAGGGTATCTGGCCAGTAAACACTCAGCTCCATTCAGTTGCTCCAACTCCATCCCGATGCAAGGGATTACAGGGTCATTAGAAAAAGAAAAAGAAAAAGGGAAAAATCATTTCTACAATGCCTTTGTTTGACTCTCCATTAGGGCATTGTGAGCAATTGAAATTGTGACTCAAAATAGACTCCTGCTGGCCTGAGTCATGAGTTAACAGTTGTCTGTACCAAGGTATTTTTGTGTCCTGGTGAATACCAAAGAACACCAAGTAGTGGTCCTGGAGGTGAAACAAGTAACTTGATTTAGTTGAAGAAGGCTGTGAGCTGATCTTGCCCCACTCTTGATCCTTGCTGGAGAGGGTGATTAATGAAGAAATTTGCAGAGAATTCTAGAAGGCTAGAAGACTTCCAGGTTGGATAGGCTATATTTAATATTTCTTACCTATAATGAAGCACATAATTGTCTATTTGGAAGCTAAAAGAAGACATAACGGAGCCGAGGTGGCATAGCGGTTAGAGTGCAGTACTGCAGGCTACTTCAGCTGACTGCTAGCTGTAGTTTGGCAGTTCAAATCTCACTGGCTCAAGGTTGACTCAGCCTTCCATCCTTCCAAAGTTGGTAAAATGTGGACCCAGATTGTTGGGGGCAATATGCTGACTCTGTAAATGTCTTAGAGAGGGCTGTAAAAGCACTATGAAGCAGTATATAAGTCTAAGTGCTATTGCTATAACCCAGGAAAAGCAGGTTGGAGCAATAGAAAAAATCCCTTCTGCTTTGCTTCCTCCCTTCTTTCCCAGACTCAGAGCTGGACACATTGAACTATCTAACTTCTAAGAAACTCAAGGGAAAAGGGAAAACATATCCTGAATATGTTTGCTATACACATATAAACAGGAGGATTTCATACCAGGGTTGAGTTGTCCTGTCACCAAACTGTCTTGGTACCACTCCTGACGACTACTCCATGTGCTGTTTTGTATATTCAGCATTCTGCTCTTCTCATACATGCCATCCACCCCCATGGAATGGGGCTGAAGATCAGAGGGACAGGAAGAAGGCTGGTGGAGTCAATAGAAGCCCCCCCACCTGGAAGGTTGCAAGCTGCAGTTGCCACACTGCCTTGGATAAACCTGTAAGAAAGAAGGAAGGGAGGGAGGAAGGGAGGGAGGGAGGGAGGGAGGGAGGAGGGAGGGAGGAAGAAACAGATGCTGGGTCATATTTTCAAGCTCCGAAGGATCCATGCTTTTATCACACAATGCATATTTGGTCACTAAGAAAATATTACTATTTTTATAGTCCTCTTTCATGTTCGCAATGGACCTGTAAGTAACTCTGTGAGCAAGTGAGGATTACTGAAGATTCAAAAAGCACCACTTAAAGTATAAAGGTCCTGCACTGGTAAATTAGACTATCTCAGTTTAATAATACCTTACAGTATTGTGTAAATTACATGACTTCTAACAGGAGAAACATGTGGACTGCTCTGAACTGTTTGAAAGTCCAAATTGAAAAAGAATGGCAGAAATCAGACCTATATGAACTGACAGATTCAGTTTATCTAAGCAGCTTCTGCAGTTTCTTAGGAAATAATGGATACCCTTTCTGATTTCGGTCTAAAGGTCATAAAGTAAAACAGTAGCACATAAATCCTCTTTTGTCCACAATCAGAAGACTTAGAAAAAATATTGAATTGTAATCTTAATTATATCTTTACCACTCATTTCCCTATACTCCCTCTTTATACATGACTACTATTTATTTTAGTTGGTATGTCTATGGAGATTCTCAGTCATCCAGGTTATGACTATCCGAAAGGTGCTTTTTCAAAATGCAGCTGGACTTGGTTTTTCCTTGAAGACTTTTCACTTCTCATCCTTCAGTCAGAACTGAAGAAATTTTTAAATGAGAAGCAAAAGGTCTTCAAGGAAAAATAAAGTCCAAGTTGCTTTTTGAAAAAGCATCCTTAGGATGTCTAGCTGGTATGTTTGTGGCCTCCCACAAACAAAATTATACCTTCAATAGTTCCCTCAACCCATGAAGATCTATTTGGGGAATCTTGAAGCCCAGGTAACAGCTGTAGTTAGGTATATGAATGGGGAGTGTTGATGCTTGGTCCTTCATCCTGACAACTCCCACCCAACCCTATGCTATGCTGTGAATGGGCCAACATTCTTGCCTTTGGCAATTCTGAGTGTTAGTCAAAGCGCAAACAGGCACAGGTGCACACACACACACACACACACGCACACACATACATACACACACACACACACACACACACACACAGAGTTAATCCTCAGTGTCGTCATCTGTCCCCATCCCCCCATCCCCAGTTTCCCAAGCACTCTGCACATTTGGAGTGGAAGTGTAGGGCGGGAAACTTCAGAAAGAAAAGAAACTGCATATACATGGCTGGATAAAATTGGTGGATAAGAAAGAACAAATAGAACAAAACTGCATATGAATGAAACTTTTGTTAATCATGAATGCAGGAGGCAAACTTATATCACATAGGTATTCTGAGATCCTATTAATTTCTCCTGGGCATCCATGTTTATCTAGTTAGGCATTGAATAAGAACATCTGCAACAATCTTTAAAAACTCCACTGTACTGCAGCACTCCGCCATGATATTTAAAAACTCCCAGTGTGGTTTTTTTAATTATTATTATTACTTAATTTATATTCCTAAATCAAAAACTCTACAGGCAGTTGAGAAACTAGTTTGACCTAATGTGAGAACAGAACAACAAATCTGTGTCCTAAGGAAATGCTACATTTGACAATGCCACTTTTATATACCTTTCCAGAAGGGAAACCTCTGGACACTTGGAGTGAATCTATCTTCACTGGCTGAGGACAATGTCAATGTGAAGTTAAATGTGTTAATTAAGAAAGGAAAGAAAATGCATAGGCTTATTAAAATAAACTCTTGTGTGGGGGGGGGGTGTCCAATTTTTAAGGAGCAACAACAAATTCCTGAAACTAACTTCCAGGGGAAGGAAACAGTTTTCATGTTGAGTAATAGCAAAGATTACACCAAAGATGAATTGAGTGGATCTTCCTTCATCCTCCACCTACTAATTATGTTATAAACTAATTGGCATAGATAGAATAGAGTGGGATAAAAATAAATCAAATGCATTATAAACCTGATATTAGTGAAACTCAGTTGTGATTCTGCTGACAAGGGAAAAGTAATGAATGATTAGCACTAGGAGACTCTTTTCTGAAACCACTCATTGGAAATTGCCTCCTGCAATTCAGCATATAAATTTAATAAATAAAATATTGACTGGCAGCAGATCTTTAACGCCATAGTATTGTCAGATATCATTTCTCCTCCAGTATTTTTTATTTATTTATTTATTATATTTGTATAGCCATCCACCTCACAAGAGATTGATTTGGGGCGGCATGCAGCACTTGATTAAGATGACAATTGGGAAAATATATTCAAGTTTTTGTTTCACATTCTTTTGCTCAACTGGAAAAAAAGCAGATGAGAGCCATCTGAAGATCTGTGCTCTTAATCAGTAAGAGCTCTCTTTTTAGTTGCTCTTAACTTAAAAATAAAAAACGGAACTCGAACTATAATTTCTTAAATAATATTGTACGTTAGTCACTAGAAATCAAAGGCATTTTAACAAAGTTATATATTGGAATTTTGCAGCACGCAGTTGTGAAAAAGCAATTCAACAAAGTAGAGAAATAGCATGCCTGCCAAGTGGATATGCAAATAATTTAAACCACATCTTTAAAAAAAGGACAAAAGTAATCAGATTAACAAAAAGAGGAACATACATGAATAAGGGATCTTCAATTTTAGCACAATAGTGTGCTTACTAGCCTTGTAAGAAAATGAAAAACCGCAGTCTTTGTCCTATTATGAAATACGCTCTACTTCCAAATATCTCAAACAGAATTTTTAAAATGGAAACCATAAATTTTGCTCACTACGACAAGTAATTCAAATTTCATTATACTGCAAAACTACAAAAATCATGTAAGATCTTTAATTAATTACAAAAACTGTTATTAAAATGTCTTTGGTATCAAACAATGTCCTCCTCTTATTGGCATATGATGTATATGGAGTGCAAAAAATCTGCACGATCATTAGATGTAAGCAATGATGTTAGCATTAGATGTTAGCATTTTCTAAATCACTTTTCTGCCATCTAATGATTAACCAGATTTTGGAGTTCCAGTTTGTTATGCTTAGCCTTGTATACAACAGCAGCAGTGGTGAGTTGCCCCCTGTTCAGACCGGTTCGCAAGAACCGGTAGTAAAACTGGCGGGAGGCCCTGCCCACCGCCCTGGATGTTGTCATCGGCAGTCTGCACATGCGCAGAAGCTTCTGTGCATGCGCAGAAGCAAGGCGTGCGTGAGTGAAGCGAGTGGTGTGTGCAATCCTGTTGTGAACCGGTAGTAAAGGTAGTAAAGGTAAGTAGAACCCAGCCCTGAACAGCAGCCTTGAAAAACATCATTCCAAAGAATAAGATGCATATATTCAAACATCCTTTCAAGCTGTGTCTTACTTAATCATGGTTTTCCAAATGAACCACTAATTGACTGCTTCATTAAAATTGCTCTCCCAGAAAGCTATTTACAAGCCAAAACTGCTTGGTATAGTTTGAATAACCACTTTGTAAACCTACCAAATGATATTCTGCTTTAGGGGACTATATAAGAAGTCTAAGATACAGAAGTGAGACTCCCAATCTCTGGATTTTATTCTCCCCCCCCAGAAAATAAATTTCTTACATTAATCATTTCACTTTCTGTCCATGTAGTCTGTATCTAACCACTGTTATTTCACAATATTTTAGAATACCATCACATATATCTAGCAACCTAGTCTGAAATTAAACACCGTTAATCTTTCAAACCATGTATTTTTTGCCGAATCTATTCAGCTGATGTTAATTTAAACCAGGTGTCAAACTCAAGGCCTGTGAACCGGATCCAGTCCGTGGGGTGCTTAGATCTGGCCCATGGCGCCACCCTGGAAACAGTGGACTGGCCCAAGTGCTGTGCCTCTGCCAGGGAAAATGGACTCCCAATCCCCATTTTTGGCTGGGATACCTCCTGCAACCCTCTGCCAGCAAAAACAGAGCTCTTTCGCTGGCAGAGGGTTACAGGAAGCCATCCCAGCCAAAAACAGAGATTGGGAGCCCATTTTCCTTGGCACAGCACTCAGGCCACCACAGGTACCCCTGACACGAGTAATGTCAAGCTGACAAGGCCCAACCTGGCCAAGGCCTCTCCCAGCCCTCCGAGGTCAACCACAACCCTGATGTGGCCCTCAATGAAATCGAGTTTGTCACCCCTGCTTTAAACCATTTCACTGGATGTCAAAATATCAAAATACCTCAGTTATTGCCTATCTATATTTTTTGCTACCGGTTCTATGGGCGTGGCTTGGTGGGTATGGCAGGGGAAGGATACTGTAAAATCTCCGTTCCTGTTGAATGTTGAATGTTGCTGGTTGAGGAAAAGCCATATCATGTGACTCAACTGCCTCTTAGCAGTAAGCAACAAGGGTTATTGTGGTTTGAGGTGGGGTGGCAGCACCATTTATGAACTGTCTCACCATGGAGTCATAAGCAACAGGAGCAACCTATTCAATGGTGGGTTTCAAAATTTTTTACTACCGGTTCTGTGGGTGTGGCTTGGTGGGTGTGGTGGGCTTGGGCATGGCTTGGTGGGCGTGGCAGGGGAAGGATACTGCAAAATCTCCATTCCTACCTCACTCCAGGGGAAGGATTCTCCAGAATTTCTGTTCCCTCCCCACTCCAGGGGAAGGATACTGTAAAATCTCCGTTCCCTCCCCACTCCAGGGAAAGGTTACTGCAAAATCCCCATTTCCTCCTGATCAGCTGGGTCTTGGGAGGCAGAGAATAGATGGGGCCAGTCAGAATTTTTACTACCAGTTCTCCGAACTACTCAAAATTTCCGCTACTGGTTCTCCAGAACTGGTCAGAACCTCCTGAAACTCACCTCTGCACCAGCTGCCAGATACTTGCTTCCTTCCCTGAACTAAGAAAAACTCAGTATATAGATTTGAAGATCCCAGAAAACGTTTTTGATGGCCAATAAATTAAGTGACTCGAAAAGCAGATTAGCAAATACATGTCTAATGAATGAAGCAATTATTTGTGAAGATTGTATGATATTCCCTGGATTCAGAGGAGCTAATGATACTGAACAACAGAACCTGAGTGTAAATCAGGAGATAGCCTTTTGCTATCCTGTTTTGCTTTTTGAGCAAATGCTGGACTAAGAGCCCATCCACAAATCCCTTTAGTTGTAATTTGAAGATGCCTTGTTAGTCATCCTTCAAGGACGTATTTTCATTACACAGCTTTTGTCAACCCTATGCCATGAAATAACTTATCACAAGATGGGTAGCTAGATAAATTTAATAAACAAACAAAAGTAAACAGATCTTCACTGATGATGGCTAGCAGTTGAATTGCATTCATAAGTGCAACCATTGGTCACCTGTGCAGTTTGTGTAGCAGAGATGTTAAATGGGTGTACCAACACATGCCTATAATTCCTCACATTCTGGACCAGCTGTGACTTCCTGGAAATCTTTAAGGGCAATAGGTAATCCTCAATTTACAACTGTTCATTTAGCAATCATTCAACGTTACGATAGTACTGAAAAAAAATCATGTATGATTGGTCCTTGCACTTACAACTATCCCAACATCCCCATGGTCACATCATCAAAATTGGATTACTTGCAACTGGCAGCTATTTACAATGGTTGCAGCATCCCGGGATCATGTGATTGTCATTTGCAATCTTCCCGAACTGGTTTCTTACAAATAAAGTCAATGGTGAAAGTCAGATTCATATAATGCTGTGTGATTTACTTAACATGTGCAATTATTCGCACAACATCCATGGCAAAAGGGGTTATAAAATTGAGCTGAGCTCATTTAACAACCACCTTGCTTAGCAATGGAAATTCTGTTCCCAATTCTGTTCCCAATTCTAAACAATGTCGGCTGGTGGGCCTGCGGGGGAGGGCCTTCTCTGTGGCTGCCCCAGCTCTCTGGAACCAGTTACCTCCTGAGGTCCAGACCATTCCCACCCTATTGGCCTTCCGGAAAGCGGTGAAAACCTAGCTTTTCCGGCAGGCCTGGGGTCGTTGATCTCTCTCTTGTGATCTGGTGAGATCCGGCCATGAATGGTGTGAATGAGTTTTTAATGTTTTAAATGTTTTTTAATTTTTCAATGTCTTTTTATAATGATTTTTTAAATGTATTGTGAGCCGCCCTGAGTCTTCGGAGAGGGGCGGCGTATAAATTTAATTAATTAAATTAAATTAAATTAAAAGAGCTGCCCTGTTCAGAACTAAAGACAGAAAATTCATGGCCCTAGAAAAACTATGAAGACATGGCTCCTCAATTTTGTCAAGGCTGAACCTAAGCTGGTTGCTGTTACTCAGCCATTGGACAAAGCACTGGCAGCATCACTTGACCTCTACTGATGATACATGAGTCTGCGAACAACCTCGCCCAATTACTTCATGTAGTTGTTAAACAGGAGGGGTGAGAATGTCAATCCATGCAGCGACTTTTAAATCAACTTGTCTCCTGCCAACATCAATGGGGACTGGCCACAGAAAAAATGAGGAGAACCACTGAAACTCTGTGCCTCTCATTTTCAGTTCCCACAATCAATCGAGATGATATCATGGCTGATGGCATCAAAAACTACTGGAAGGTCAAGGAGAACCAGAATGGTTGTACCATCCCTTCCCCATTCCAGCAGAGGTCAACAAGTGTAATCTGTCCGCCTCCATATTATGTTACAGGCTGAAACCCAATTAAAAAGATCCAGCTACTTCGTTTGCTCCAGGGCCCTCAGAAATTGCAACAGTACCACCTTTTCAATAACCTTTATTAACAAGGAAGGTTGGAGACTGGGCGGAAATTGTTCAGGATTGCTAGCGGTGAAGTCTTCTTCAGAAGATAATTCACTACTGCCTCCTTCAAGGGAAGCAAAACCAACTCCATTCTGAAAGACAAATTCTCCACCAATATGAACTCAGCCATACAGGTAGTCCTTGACTTACAATTGAGTCCAAAATTTCTGTTGCTAAGCAAGATAATTATTAAGTGAATTTTGCCCCATTTTATGACCTTTCTTGCCACAGTTATTAAGTGAATCACTGCAGTTCTTAAGTTAGTAATGAGGTTGTTAAGTGCATCTGGCTTCCCCATTGACTTTGCTTGTCAGCAGGCAGCAAAAGGTAATCAGATGACCCCAGGACACCGCAACCATCATAAATGCATGCCAGCTGCCAAACTTCCTATTTTTGATTGCGTGACCATGGAGATGCTGCAACAGTTGTGTGAAAAACGGTCATAAGTTGCTTTTTTCAGTGCCGTTGTAAATTCGAATGGTCATTAAATGAATAGTTGTAAGTCGAGAACTATCTACCGGTATATGTCACTTCCTAGGAAGATTTAACTAGCCAGGACGGACATAAACCTAAAAGACAGGTAGCCCAATGAACCTGCCCATCTTCTCATGTTTTGAAGGAATAAAACTTCCTAGCTAAAGACAAGACAAGATTGTGACTAAGTCAATCAACTGGACTTTCCTAATTAGAGTTAATTTCAAGTGGATCTGAGCAACTTTATACTAAGGTATTCCTCACAGCATCCTTGAAGATTGAATTGAATCTCCCTTGCATTGAAACTGTAAAGACAACACCCTCACCAATCTTAAATGAGGATAGAGATGTATTGTTGGGACAGAGCAAATTGTGCCAGCATTCTTTTAGTTCTGTCTCAAGGACTGTAAGGAAGCATGTTATACTGGCTGTCTGGCTGTGCCCTAACAAGATATCTTAATTTGCTGTTGCCTCCATTAATGGGGAGATGAGAATATTCCATGAAGATATTTATCACATCTGCACAAGAAAGAACATCACTCACAGCTTCACCCATAAGCACATATTACAAAGTCTAATCAATTAAATCTTTCCAAATCAGGACACTCTACCTGGGCTTGAATTAAAGTACCAGGCTAGAAACCAGTGAGTCTGTGAGTTCTAGTCCCATTTTAGGCATGAAAACTGGCTGGGTTATTTCGGGCCAACCACTCTCTCTTAGTCCAACCCGTCTCACACGGCTGTTGTTGTAGGGGAAATAAGAGGAGGAAGGAGTATTATGTATGTTGGCAACTTGTGTTATTTGAATAATAATAATAAATATAAATAAATAAATAAACAAATAAATTGCTGTAATTTAAAACCAGCATAACCAAATAATTTTAGCTGGGAATAACTTGATCACAAAAGCAATGTATCTGAGGGACACAGGTTGGGAAATGTTAATTGAAGAAACAGCAGAAAGAAAACATGAATACCCAATAGTCTTATAGTACAATATATGGTATTCATAAGTTTTGTAGTTCTGCTGTTTTGTTTGGTATTTATACATGGGATGGACAGGAGGGAAAGGAAAAACAAGTAGCCCTCCAGAAATACTTATTGTTGCCATATTTGTTTAATTTGCTATGTCTCCAAGATTTGTGATATCCCAGGCTACATTGTTTGAAGCAAAGTGCATTTTTAGGATGATTTGGAAGGAGGGAAAGAATTGATGTCCCCTAAACTTTGGCACCTGAGGCCAGTGCCTATTCAGCCTTAGATCCATGCCAGGCCCAGTATCTAAGCATTTCAAGCACAGACGGGCTTGTCAGCCAGTTTCCTACCCAAATAGGCCAACCTGTTTAAATTTAAAAATAGATTTCTATCATACAGTTTCAGACCAATTTTGGAATTACCCTTTTCCTGTTTCCTCTGTCCATTGTCCATATATTTAAAAGAAGGATCTATATATGAGCAGACTCATACCTGATGTGCATAGAAAGCCTCCTGACCTTTCTTTGCTCCCTTTTCAAGGTACAAAAAGGACACAAAACTAATCATTTTTACATATTTGAGGATCTTGCATGCAAGCAAACTCTCATTTTTAATGCCTCAATGAGTATATTCTGAGCATACTCTGATGCTGAAGCACCTTCAAAGAAAGTCTGGATCAAATGTATTCCTGAATGAACTCATTAGAATGGATAAACCATCTGACTGATAGATTTAAAAAATTGCATTCAGAAATATTGTCTTTTATACTACATATTATATAATACAATATAATGGATATTAAAATATTTATGTTTACCTGCATAGTACCCATTACAAACAGTACCAGATGTTATATAAACACATGTGGAACAACTCACTCACTCTCTCATAAATGCACAATGCCATTACTTACAAGCATAATGTACATGTACCACCACTGCATCTCTCTCTTTATAATAAATATAGAATATTATTATTTACAAACACAATCAACATTACCCTGAAATGTGCTAATGCACTGTATAAACTATGCCACATTTTTGGATGTGTATCATGCATCTTTTCCTATAAGAATGTATAAACCATCTAATAGTGCTTTTTTCAGGGGTATATTGTAGTCAGGAAATTATGCATTTTGTAGTTTAACATTTTTACAGGACATCAGATTAGGAAAAATACATAAAATCATACTGAAAAGGCCCATTGCACACCATGTTCCAATCATGATGATGTTTAAAACAAATCTTTTGAAGGTTATTCTTTCAATCTGCCAGCACTAGGACTCTTCCCTCCTCCACAAATCTCAGCAGTCACACTTCATAAGAATACCATAAAACTCCATGTTTTCATGCTTTCTTCAACCTGATAGCCCCATAATTCATTTTGAATTCAGCCATCCCACATACACATAATAAACTAAGTCAAGCACAAGACTGAGTACCAGAGAGAGAAGATGCCACATCACTCTAAAGCCAATAAACACCTCAACCCAAAATGGCTGCCTTCCCTGTTTCTACCCAGGAACTCAAGAGTGAGGAATCTTTCACATTTGGGTGGAGTAAATTTGGCAGGGAAATCATAACTTATGAATTGAAAAGAAAAGCAGCAAAGGAGCAAAAGTAAAAAATCAGAAATAATACTATACCAAGTATTTTTAACAAACTGTGGTATTTGAGGTTATATAACATGTAAATTGCACACACATGTATTTGTTCCAAAGAACATATGGATGGTAGTATTTCCCCTTAACAAATTTCCCATAAATTGGTCTTTCTTTTCATTGGCTGAGGTGAATTCTGTTCTCCACAATCAGTTATTTTAATTGAAACCACATCTTACTCCATAATCCAGTAGCCTTTATGCGGGCATATATACAACTGAGGCATACTCAAATTTCACAAAATCTGAGAATGCATTTGTCTCTTAAGAACAAAAAAAACCCCGTCACTTGCATTGTTTCATATATCATACATATTAGCAGAATTATTATAATCATAATTACCTGGAATCCTCTGATACTGAAATTTGCAACTGAACAGAGCAGGACAGTACTTGACTAAAAGTGATGCTAAGCCAGTAATTGGGTAAATTAGTTATGTGTGAAGTAGGTTTGATCCATCTGCAATGATTGAAAATATTATGTTATCTAGGAAAGGGAGGAGAGGTAGAAAAAGAATATTCTCAAAGAATCCAATGTCAAATGCAACTGAGGCTACTTATACGAATATATCAAGATTGCATCCTAATATATTAACCAAAACCTAACATGGGGGAAGAAGGAGGGGAGAGGGGTCAATAAGGAAAATGAGGGGGGGAGGGGGGAGAAAAAACATATATATAAATCAAAAAACATTTGTAATCTAATTATTCATTCAAAACTTTTTGTGCATAAAATACAATACTAGAAGAATGGATTTCCAATCCCAGTATTGTTCCACACCCATTTCTCCACTTATGTTTTTCTAGGTCCCAAGCTGTGTACCTACCAGTTTACTCGAATCAAGTAGTCTTGTGCCGCATAACTTTTTCAATCCTTTGTTTAGCTTGCTTGCTGCCCAGTTTTAATTTTGCTTCTTTGGTAGCACTTCTTGACGTGCCCTACCTTGAAGTTCTTTTTTTCCTTTTCCCAGTTTGTGAATCGCTGTGCTTTTGCCAACCTTCTTTGGATAGCTAATTTCCAACCTCCCTTTCTCTAGGCAATGCCCACCATCTTGTGCCCTGAGAAGTGCCTGGTTTCTCTTGCACATTCACTCAGGGATGCCCAGTTTAGATCCCTGCTCCCATGCTACCTTCACAATCCAATACTATTAACACCTTCACTCTTTAGCATCTCTTTAGCATTCAACAATCCCATTCAAACACACATCCTTTTTTGCAGCAGCTTTTTGGAGGTCTTAACATCCCCTCAAGTTTTACCCACTGTCTTCTGGTGCTCACCCAAAATGGGCTCCCCAAAATAGAATCGCTGCCCCTTGCGTGCCTACTGCTCATACCCACTCACTCTTGCTCTGTGCTATGAATGACTTTGGGGCGGGCGTTGTTCAAGAATAAATATCATTTCTGGAAACTGAGATGGGAGGGAGTCTGGGATGCGCTGGGGGGGAAAGGAATACTGCTGTGACATTTGTGCTAAGTTGTCGTGTCAGATTTGAACTTAATTCCCTCCAATGGATCAAGGGTGGGAGGGGGTAGAGCAGGGAGAGATGTCCCCAGTTATACAGCCATGTGTTGTTGCTTACAGAAATCATAGAGAAGGAGCCTGTCAGAGCTGGTCAGGGCTAGAGGGTATAGTGAGGAAAGGGAGGGGGGAAATGGGACAGATGCCACAGACTAGCATGAGATGTACCTTGTACAAATGGCTGCAGGGACGGAAGAAAAAGAGAAACCAGTATGCTTTTTCTAGCCCTTCCCATCTTTCCTTCCCATCTTCTTCCAGCCTTTCCCATCTTTGCCGCTTAGCTCTTGTCCTTAAGCATTATCAGGTCTCTCTCCTTTTAACCAAAGAGGCCCCAAAGGTTCCAAGATCATCTTTAAAAAGCCAAGGAGTCTTCATCCTGAATTCTGCTCAGAACAGCTAAATTCAGGATTCTCACCACAGCAACTCAGATTATTGATTCCCAATGCCTGGCATGTATACTTGGCCAGTCTTCCTTTCAGATGTCACAAATGAAACCAGTTTTATTGTATCTCCTTTGGGATTTCTACTCTCAGAGTCACACTCTCCCACCATAAAGCTGAGAATGGACATCGTGGTGCCTAAGTGATTTAGGGTAAACAATGAGGAGATGACCTTGATCAGAAGCAATTAAAATGGAGCTACTTGATATAGGGCAACTCAGCCTGAGGGAAATACAGTAGGTTGTGAATAGATTACAAGCAATTAGCCTGATGGGGGATGCTTTTACACAAGGAGTAGGGGGACAGCTAGCAAGAAGAGTCTCCTAATCTACTGAACTTGTTATCAGACGGTATATCAAAATAAATGATACATTTATCCTCTAGAGCTTTCTTTGCAGCTTTTTATTAAGTTGCTGAATAGGTGAATGGAACATTATTTGTCCTTATTTAGTTCATTTTAGTTCTTGTAAATTCACGTGGGAGAAGTTAGTCCTGTGTGGAAGGTCTATATCCTTGATCTGGGTTGCAAAAAAACCCCAACCAGCTGATCATTAGCAGCAAAGATATACTGTAATTATTTGCATATCTGCTGCCATCTAGAGATCCTCTAAATTTTTGCAGTTCTGGAGGTAGGAGCCATAGACTGGTGAGTGTACTGAAAGAAAGCAAGGGAAAACAAATCAAATTAGGCTCAGACAATAAATTAGATACCTCTGCAAACACTGTAGTTAAAGTCTAAAGACAACAGAAATTCCCACTGCAACTGATTTTATTCTCTTTAAATATGGATATTTATGACTAATCATCCATTGGTTTGCAAAAGAAGAAAACAAAACACTGCATTATTTTCTTCCTTTCTTCCTTTATTTAATGTAGAAACTATTTTTCTTCCAAATAATTTTAGGTGGCATACAGGTTATCCTTACAATAATTTTATAAAGTGTTAGCTGAGGACTGACTCCAGGACTTTGTGTGACTGCGTAAATCTGGATCTCACCTATCTAATGCAATGTTCTAATCATGAAAACTGGGACAGAATCTACCAATTTGTATGAAAGAAAGCCTATATGGTTAATAGATCCACTAAAGAATCGCCAGCAGACAATTTGGTTTGGTTGGTGGGGTGGGTAGATATAAGTATCATAGAGTGATTCCAAATCAGATTTCCAGAACTTTGTTTTTTTGTTTTTTGTTTTTTGTAGTAACCTGAAATCCATCCAATGGAGCCGAGATTTTAAAAAATGAGTTCATACAGAATTAAATATCTGTACGCAGGAACTGACTCACTGTTCTGGGTCTTAATAAAGCTCATAATTTTCCACTAAAATTCCCAGGTGTCCCAAGCTTACTTTATTACAACAGTTTAATTCTAAGAGGAATGGATATTACTGTACTCTGTTGCTGCTGCAATGATTATAAGAGCTGGGAATCAGAAATCCTGGTAGATTAGGGCAAACCAATCTGAGATCTACTATAGATTGTTTTATGGTTATAGATTTAGCTGTGACTTAAATGGAAAAAAACGAACAAACAAACAATTCTGATGCAGGGCATGGCAGGACAGAGCAGTTAAGGGAAAGGGGATGGAGAAGTCCTCTGGTCACAACTAAGTGTCTAATGATAGGCATTTTCCCAGAGGTTGTGGGTCCAACACGGAAAGTCTTTAAGAGATTAGTAACCATTAGTCTGAAATGGTATAGGATCTCCTGCTTGAGGGGAGGGTTGGATTAGAAAACCTCTAGGTCCCTTCCAACTCTGTTATTCTGCTATTCAACTAGGTGTCTACTGATAGATATTTTCGCAAAAATTGCCATGTTAAAAGTGTAGAGACGGGGAAGTAGGAGTTCTTAGAAAATCTAGGAGAGGCAGTACCTTAACTGGGTACATCTTTGTGAAGAGGTAAGGGTGTCCAAATGACTTCAGAGGCAGAGAGGCTGAGGCTAAGTACATATTTCTGTTGCTGCCACAGCCATCAATTAAAAATGCAAAGCAGATTGACTCATGTGGAAGGGGGCTTGGGGGGAGCCAGGGAATGTCAGGCTTCATCTATCTGTCCAGCAAGATATGATAGGGAGGGAAGAAGGTGACATGACAAGCGGGGTGATGCCTGTAGGGCTACATAACTGAAGAGGTTGAGCAATGGACCCTGTCCCACTTTTTAAAAGCAAAAGCAAAAGCAAACCTTTGCAGATCCAAGAATGTCAAGACCCTCAGAGAACCCAATATTCCCTTCTCTAATCTAGTTATGCATTGGAAGTAAAGCCTCCTTCCAACACTTGTAAAATATACTCCCCATTGTAACACAGAAGTACTGTACTGCACCCCATAGAAAGGGAGCCCTGGCATATCCCCTACCTCGATCCTTGTCCTTCCTTGGTTTGCACTGGCCCCATCTCCTCCCTCTCTTAACCCCACAACAACTCAGCTCCATCGCTTCAGATTATTTCTTGCTTCTGACAGAATCATGATTTTGTTAATTGAAACATTAAAGTACTCCCTTTCATAGCCCTGACTTTACCCTGTCTTCACCGAATGCTTGTCAAAGCTGGGTCAGAAATAGAGGGGGAGGAAATAGTGTGTAGGGCAAGGCACATAAGATTCTCAACTGCATCCCTCGGGGCCTGCGAAAAAGATGGAATTTCAAGAGCAGCCAGTGATTTCATGGCCCAGGAATAGTTGGGTAAAGCAGAAGCACAACTAGACAAGATGGGTGTGACAGCCAGGAAGTGAATACATAAAGAGAACCAAAGCAGTATTGGAGACTGAACAGAGAGGGGGTGGGGAAAGGGACAACAATTATAACAAACACAGGTAAGAAAACAATCTCCCTGCACATGGCATAAAAGGTAACAATAAAGGTTCCCCTCGCACATATGTGCTGGTCGTTCCCGACTCTAGGGGGCGGTGCTCATCTCCGTTTCAAAGCTGAAGAGCCAGCGCTGCCCGAAGACATCTCCATGGTCATGTGGCTGGCATGACTAAATGCCGAAGGCGCATGGAACATTGTTACCTTTCCACCAAAGTTGGTCCCTATTTTTCTACTTGCATTTTTTACATGCTTTCAAACTGTTAGGTTGGCAGAAGCTGGGACAAGTAACGGGAGCTCAACCCATTACGTGGCACTAGGGATTCGGACTGCTGAACTGCCGACCTTTCGATCGACAAGCTCAGCATCTTAGTCACTGAGCCACCACATCCCTATGTCCTTATGCACATGGCATAGGACCATGTTATTTGCAGAACCACCTGTTCATAGGATCTCTGTCAGACCCACATATTCCAACAAATCTCCTTCTGAAGGAAAGCCAGTTTATGAGACCTTTGAGGTATGCCTTCTTGGTAGTAACCCCTGATTTTTGGAATGATTTGCCCTCCCAATATACAATTGGTACCAACCCTGCAGGCCTTTAGAAAGGCAGTCAAGACCTGATATTAGGCCCAAAACCAAGAATGGCATGTGGTCAGTCTTTCAAATTGAGTTCTTTTATTATTTCACACCTGTACACAAAATCTTGCCAGACTGAGCCCTCTACTATCTGTTTCTCTCTCTGAACTGAGTTGCCTCTTACTCCTCTGGAATGCAACCCCTCCCTCCTGGAAATCCACCTCATTACTACTACATTTTATTACATTGGCTTGTTCACAGATTTTTGGATGAGAAGAGTCCCAATTGTTGAACTGCAGTATATTTTAGTCTGATTGCCATATTATGATTTCAGTGGGCTTTTCATTTATTGTGTAGTATACATAGCAACAATAACTAGCTAACCAGATAACCAGCTAAACAAACAAACAAACAATATTCTCTATCTCTTCCTATTTCAAGGAACCACTGAATAAAAACTAAAGCAAATTGATATCTATAGTTAGTTGTCAAAATGAAAGTTTTGAAAAATGTATTTTTTGCTCCACTAGTCATCTTTATACACTCTCCACATTTATACAATTAGAGACCTTTTCACCTTTTTTCCTCATGAAGTGTCTTCTAAATATAATGGACTGCAATATCTATCAATCTCCTGTAGTCTGGAGAGGTTGTGGATTGCAATTTACCACATCTGGAAAATGTCTGATTCAGGGTGAGCTGTAGCATTATAAATTGATCAACCTCCTTCAGATTTCAACACAGTATTTCTCAATTTACAATCATAATTATGACCAGAATTTTTATTGCTAAGTAAGGTTGTTGCTTAAGGCTGTTAAGTAAGTTGCACCTGATTTTACAACCTTTTTCATCACAGTTGCCAAGTAAATCACTGCAATTGTTAAATGAATCACATGAATGTTAAGTGAATCCAGTTTCTTCCATTGACTTAGCTTGTCAGAAGCTAGCTAGAAAGGTCACAAATGGCGATCACATGACCCTGGGACATTACAATCATAGTTGCAGGATGCTTGCCTATCGCCAAGCACCCAAATTTTTATCACATGAGGCTTTGCAGATCAGTGGTGGGTTTCAAATTTTTTTACTACTGGTTCTGTGAGTGTGGCTTGGTGGGCATGGCATGGCTTGGTGGGCATGGCAGGGGAAGGATACTGCAAAATCTCCATTCCCTCCCCAATCCAGGGGAAAGTTACTTCAAAATCCCCATTTCCTCCCAATCAGCTGGGACTTGGGAGGCAGAGAATAGATGGGGGTGGGACCAGTCAGAATTTTTACTACCGGTTCTCCGAACTACTCAAAATTTCTGCTACCGGTTCTCCAGAACTGGTCAGAACCTGCTGAAACCCACCTCTGGTGCAGATGCTCTGACAGTTGTAAGTGTGAGGACCAGCTGTAAGTGACTTTTTTCAATGCTATTGAAACTTCAAATGATCACTAAATGAATTGTTGTGATGAGTCAGGTCTTCATTGTTCTGGCATGTGCACAAACAGGAAAAAGGAAGAGATGTGTATATGCAGATTCTGCCTAACAAAGATAAAGGAAAGGAAAGTGAGTACATGCAAAGCTTGCCTAAACGCTAACTGGTCAAAGGTGGATAACAAAAGCCAGATGCCTGGTATACTATATCAGGTATAGAGATAAGGTATGGAGTTGATAGAAGGTCAATAGAAGATCTGCTAGAAAGTAACTCAAATTATACTTAATATAAGGTATAGAGTTGACATTGAGCCAGTAGAGCGCCTGTTAGATAACTCCTAAAGTTCTTATTAGACAATACTACTGTATCCTGCCTTGAAAAACTATATAAAAGCTTGCTGAATCCTTTGTTCTAAGTCCTGGCATTTTGTTGGCTGGGACCTCTTTTACTGAAGCACTTCAAAACAGGAAATCAATCTAACGCTTTGTGCGGGGTAGACTTCATTGGCTTTGGTACCAGTCTCAGATCCAAATTTGAGGACAATAGTTGTAAGTCAAGGACTACCTGCTTACAGTGATTGTAAATCAAAAACTTTATGTAAGGAATTGGCCCTCAATTTCTCTGCTCTCTTCTGTTGTTGAATAGACCAGCTCTCATTCTACGCCTTCTCAATGGTCGCCCCACCAATTCACTCCCCACAAAAATTTGGTTCATGCCAAGCAACCTAGTTTCTTTTTTCTTTTCTAGTAAGCACATCTTGCTGAGACTTCAAGGCATCCCTATTGCCTAAAAAGGCATGCTTGCATGGGCCAGGTGGAAAATGTAGCTGAAGATAAACACATGTCAGTGGAACAGAAACTCTGTTTTTCCCGTTTGGGATGGAGCTCAACAGCCATTGCCAAAGGCCGTTGGGAAGGCTTGCCAAGAGCTGCCAGATGGTATATTTGATTCTTCACGGGGATGGAACAAGACTGCAAGGCCAGGTGGAGAAGAGAGCCTGGCCATGGGAGGACTGGAAGTAGGGAAGATGTTTAAACTAAAATGAGAAACTGGACCAGTTAGGAGATAAGACAGGTCTGGGTGATGTGCTACAGATGGAGGGGGCTGAAGTAGGTATATAAGCAAGCACAGACAGAAATATGGAATATTTGGAAAACATGGCAGCATGTCTTTGTTTTCCATTTTTGCACTAATTTCACACAATACATTAACCTGTAGTTAACTGAGCTATAAATGATTGAATTAGCCCAATCTTCTGGATTTGCAAAACACATTGAACCATACACTGAGCAGACTGGCTGGGTTTGCCCAATATATTGGACACTTTTCCCATTTCCACCTAACCTTGGGAAAATTGTTTGTCCCCAATGACATTGCCTTTAGCTTGTTCTGACCCACAGGTCACACTGGCTCAAGTCATCCTTAGCTGTTCCACTGTTCAAGACGCTTCCTTCCCCCCCCCAAAAGTCAAGAGCCACATGATAGCTACAGAAGCTGTTCTATTTTTCACCCATCATAACAGAGGTGACATCAGATTACTAGTAAGGGCTGGGATCAGAAGGGCACCTTTTTCTGGCTGAGATGCAAACAGTAGAATAATATTTGCATAGTGCTCAATATACAACCACAACTGAGATACACCATAATTTCTGTTGCAAAGCAAGACAGTTAAGTGAGTTGTGTCCAATTTTACAACTTTTTTCCTCCAAGATTGTTAAGCAAATCACTGCAGTTAAGTAAGTTATTATGCGAATCAAGTTCCCCATTGATTTTGCTTCTCAGAAATCAGCTAAGTTTGCAAATGGCGATCACATGACCTGGAACACAGCAACCTTTGTAAATACATGCTGATTGCCAAGCACCCAAATTTTGATCAGATGATCATGAGGAAGCTACAATGGTTATTAAGTGCGAGGATCGGCTGTAAGTAATTTTTTTTCAACATTGTTGTAACTTTGAAAGGTCACTATATAAATGGTCGTTAATCAAGGACTACCTGTACAGTTTGAAATCTTGTGGAATTAGCTGATGTTGCCCAGATAGCTTTGGAACATTATCATGTTTTTAGGCAGAACTACCATCAGAAAGGAAAGTGGAATGCAATGGACAAAACAAGTTCTAAAATCCAAAATTGCTGAAAGGACCACATTGCAAACTTGTGTAGCTACAGAATAAACCTGGGTGATATGTCAGGTTTCTTCCCTTTAAGCCCGAGTGAAGCTTCCCATGTACTTGGCATGGCTTGTAAGCAAACCTCTTACAGCGTTCTTAGTGCTCTTGGAGCTTGATTATCTGCTTGAAGATTTTTCATTACCCAATTAGGTAGCATCATCAGTGTAAGTGAATATGGAGTTCACTGCCTGTTTATATTCAGTAACTTGCCTGCCAGTGTTGATGGAGGTGTAGTTTTCTCCTTGGAAGCTCCTTGATTAAAATATTATTTTCTGCTTGATTGTTTGTCTGTCTGATGTTGATCTGATCCCAGCTTATTTGAATGTTGGCTGCTGGAGGGAATCCTTTTTATCTATGAATACTGAAGTCATATTAAACAGTTGATTTCCTCTGAATTGAACTCAATGTATTTTCACCCACCCTTCCCAAGGAAAATACATTTTGTTCTTCTCATGCTTACACAAGGTGGCAATTAATTACTGACATTTTCAAAAATTTCTTTGGAAACTAAGCCCTAAAGTACCATCCACCTTACTGAGGTGCAAATAAAAAAAACCCCACAAATACTCCTGTTACCCTACAACTCTGATGTTTTTGCTTATCTTCTAGAGATCAGCAAAAATATCCACAAATTCCAACTTTTTGCTGCCACATAGCCTTTCTCTGCATTTTTGCAGGCCAGATCTCAGAGTTCAATCATGTCCTAAGTTCAATCTCTGACATTTTTAGAAATAGTTGGAAAGATTGCTATCTGAACCAAGGGGTGCATTGCAATCCATCCAGCTTGGTGTTTTCCTGAACTGAATGCTAGAATCTGGCTGAATGAACTACAGACTGGCTTAAGAAGATGGTGTTAGTCTGACCTCTTCTGGAAAAAAGTGTTACTACAGAGATCAACAGGAAAAGGGGAACTAGCAAGTCAGAGAGTATTCGTAAAAGGTGAGCTGCCGCATTTGTAAAGCCGACCTGAATATTTGGGAAGAAAACATAAGAAGAGGTAGGACAAGCAATAATGCCAACTCATTTCTAATTCAGAAAATATAAAATAATATTTCAAAAATCAGAGTGTTCTGCTCACAGTCCAGTAGTATCTGCTCCTTGCTGTAAATGCAGGGACACACAAAACATATCAAGAAGAGATTCGGCACCTTACCTAGTATGATCAGATTCATAGGCATATTAATTAATTAAGACATTTTTGGAGGTTACACAATTATAAACTGAGTATATGATCTGGGACACATAATATGTTATACCACAAAGCCAAACAAATGAAATGCCCCAAGTTAACAACAAAAGTTAGCTTAAATCAGGGTTGTCAAACTTGCGGCATCATGGCGGCATCCTGAAGTATCAGAACTTTTTCCGCCTTCACTAAACCGGGCATGGGTGTGGCTAGCGCATGACACATCTGAGCTATGGGCCGCGAGTTTGACAGCCCTGGTCTAAATGTTTGACCTAATTATGCCTGTTGTGCATAACCTGAACTGTTGCAACTATTTTTTTAAAGGTCCAAAATAGTTGACAATTCTGAAGAAACAAGCATCTGTGGATTATTTGTCAAGATATCAATTTAGGATTAATTTATTTCTAATCTTATTCTTCTAATTTAAGTCCTCCCCCCCAAAAACCCCATGTGGCTTATATACCTATACTAAGAAAAGGAAAACATGTGTTTTCCCACCTCCTTTATGAGTCTAGCCCTCTCCATATATCTAGAATTGCTGAATGTGTGCCTAAAGCTGTAAATCAAAATACAGTTAATACAAGAGGAATATCTGATGGCAGCTGCTTTTAAAAACAAGAATCAAATGGCTTCTTTTCTCATGTACTGTAGTGGTACCAAATTCAAGCAGATTCTCAACCACGAAAGCTCTCTGGTTGACTTTAGACCAGTGACCTCCCCACAACCTTCTTCATGGAGTTATTGTTATAGCAAAACATTGGCGAGTGTTATGGAAGGCCACCTTCAATTCTGGAATGAAAGGCAGAATTTATTTATTTATTATTTTTTATCCCACCTTTTGTTGAATATGATAATAAGGAGGGAAACCTGGAGTGAAGGTTTCCCTCTGGTCCGCCTGACAGGCGGGAGAACTGAAGGTTTAAATTGACTGGTTCACATCTAAGGAGGGAAATTCAAGGCTCAATGGCTGAGCTGTCAGACAACTCCCTTTAAAAAAGGGAGCTGCCGGATAGCTCATGGCTCCTTTTCTATACCAGCCTACAATAAACAGCCTACAATGTTTGTCTTAGCTGCAAGTCCTGCCTCTTCATTTGATCCACACTTATTTTATTTTATTAATCATATTTCTATGCCGCCCACTCTCCGAGGACTCTGGGTGGCTTACAACGATTGACAGTATACTAAATAGCATATTGCCCCCAACAATCTGGGTCCTCATTTTACCCAGCTCGGAAGGATGGAAGGCTGAGTCAACCTTGAGCTGGTGAGATTTGATCTACTGATCTGCTGAACTAGCAGTCAGCTGAAGTAGTTGCAGTACAGCACTCTAGCCACTGCGCCACCTCGGCTCGGTTTAACACCTTTAATATTTTTATAAATAATTCAAGATGGCAAACATACCTTATTTCTTCACAAGAACCCTTTAGGGTAGGTTGGGCTGATAAAGGATGACTGGTTCGAAGTCACCCGGCCAGCTTTCATGCCTAAAGTGGAACTAGAATTCAGTTTCTTGGTTTCTAGCCTAGTGCCTTAACCACTAGTTCAAACTGGGCCTATATTTTTATTCTATAAAATATAAATGCTATACATTTCTGTTCTACATTCTTCTATCTAATAGACTAGAATGAATGCATGAATAAGTAAGTACTCAAGGGAATGGTATTTTCCAAAAAATTACCTGTATGGAAAGAAGACCTGGGGAGGACAGGGGAGGCAAGATGGTGATACATCTTATAGAACAAGTTTGCAAAATTTTCTTCTTTTTCAATCAAGTGTCTGTGGCTGATGGCTGAATCCCTCTGCTTCTTGTCAGTAAGCAACCCATTTTGATCCCCCAATATTCAATTCAATCCTATTTTCTTTCAAAAAAATGTCCATGTAAGGTTTCCAGTTTTTCAGAAAACTCTATATCCTACTTTATCTGTTCAAACTGGTCAGCCTTTTCTGCAAATTCAGTTAGTCCAATCTTTCACTTTAGGGATTTCATTACTTTTCTATTTTTTATCTACATGCAATAATTTTGTTACCTTATACCAGTGATGGCTAACCTTTTTGCCATCGCGTGCCAAAAGCAGGAGAAACTCGGTGGGGTCACACGCCCGCGTGCCCACATCCATAATTCTATGCGCCCCACCCCCCACGTGATGGCACGGTGGGCCCGGTAGGCCTGTTTTTTGCTCTCCCCAGGCTCCAGAGCCTTTCTAGGAGCCTTGGGAGGGCAAAAACTGCCTTCCCCACCCTCCCCAGAGGCCCTCCGGAGGCCGGAAACAGTGTGTTTCCTGACTTTTAGTGGGCCCAGAAGGCCCGAAAATCAGCTGGCTGGTGCACGCATGCGTGCCGGAGCTGAGCTCGCGTGCCCACCGATATGGCTCCGCGTGCCACCTGTGGCACCCGTGCCATAGGTTCGCCATCACGGCCTTATACAATATGAATTCTCATATTTGTTTTCTAAAACCTTCTCCATTCCTGGTTTCATCATGGTGTTAGATCACAATATTGCAGCAGACTAAAGCACTGTTATTAACATCAGCTGCCTGCAATTATTGCAAGTTCAAATCTCACCAGGCTCAAGGTTGACTCAGCCTTCCATCCTTTCAAAGGTAGGTAAAATGAGGACCCAGATTGTGGGGGCAATAAGTTGACTTTGTATGAATATATACAAAAAGTATGAAGGCTATTGCTTAACGCATTGTAAGCCGCCCTGAGTCTCCGGAGAAGGGCGGCATTTAAATCAAATAAAAAAACAAAACAAAACAAAACCCAGTATCTTTTGCATCATTGTATAAATTTGCATTTAACATTTTTTTGCTTTTCTTCACAAATCCACTATGCATGCTAAAAAATCCCTTCTTCCTTTTTCACACTTCCAACGTTTTGATGTTCCTTTTCACATTTTAGATTATTATCACCAATACATCATTTTGTAAAACTTCTCTTAAAAAATAACACAATTTAACACCAGTTGCCTATGTTTTTCCCATATGCCCATATTTATATTATGACCAAAGTTTCCAACCTATTTCATTATCATACAGTGTTTTTCAAACTTGAAACTTTAAGATGTGTTGACCTCAGCTCCCAGAATTCCTACAACTTTGCCAAATTACAATCCCAAGGCAGTCATGGGTTCTGGATTTTGGATACATTCTGTAAGTTAGCCTATTCGAGGTACAGGTAAGTCCTTGACATACAACAGTTCATTTAGTGACTGTTCAAAGTTACAATGGCACTGAAGAAATGACTTATTACCATTTTTCACACTTACGTCCAGTATACCATTCCCATGGTCATGCGATCCAAATTCAGTCTCTTGGCAACTGATTCATGTTTATGACGACTGCAGTGTCCCAGGTTCATGTGATCACCTTTTGCGAGGTTCTGACAAGCAAAACCAATGGATAAACCAGATTCACTTAACAGCCATGTTACTAATTTTCCAACTGCAATGATTCACTTAACAACTGTGGCAAGATAGGTCTTAAAATGGAGCAAAACTTACTTAGCAACAGAAATTTTAGGCTCAATTGTGATTGTAAGTTGAGAACTCTCTGTACATTGATTCAAAAATTGTTGCAATTATATCCCCCATGGCGATAGGTGGCAAATAAACTTAATAAATACATATCTTGTGCAATTGGTTAAACAGGTTTAGTAGCATATAAATATATCACTGTTTCACTCACAGGCTGAACGAAATGAAGGCAGACTGGGAGGAAAAATTCTATTTTCAGGCCATGATGAATCCATGGTCTATGAGACAGCTTCTAAGTCGTCTTTTCTTAAAGCTAGTATGGGCTCATTCTCTCAGCACTAAATTTAATTTCCCTGGGTTGTACCAGGGCGAGGTGACCTAAGTCCTGAGAGCATTACTGAGAGCAGTAATTGAGCAGTAAGTTTCAAACAAGGTGCTTTGGCTCAAGCTTACCACCCAATGTGGACATCCAAGGGAGAAAATTCAACACGTATATCACCTCACTAGCAGAAAACAGTACAATAATGATAGATTTTATTTTCACTGTTATAACTCTTGAAATCAAAGTCCTCCCAATTGTTAAAGATAAGATAAAGCCAGCTTATTGGTAGATAATTTAGCCATGATTTACTTAGCCATATTTTTGTGTGTGTTACACAACACACAAAATGATAAAACCACACAGGGCATATTTACATATGGTAAGATGTGATTAAAACGTATCAAAAACTTGTGAGAAAGAAAAAGTCGGTGAGTCGACTCTCCTGAGTCCCTTAAGGAAGCCAGCATTCCTCGGATATGATGGAAGGGCTTCAAATGCTCCGTAGTTACTTGGATGTGGATAGGAGAGAAGGATGTCCCCATCTCCTTACTTGAGCACATTCAAGGAAATAGAAACACTGAATGTCTGTGGAGATTCTCGTCTTCAAAACGTCTTGAAACGTCTTCAAAGAAAAAGCAGAAAGTCCAGTTGCCTCTTGAAAAAAAAGCACCTTTGGGTTAGACACACTGAAGTTGGAAAGATGGAAGGCAATTCCCGTATCTAAGATCTCGAATCAAAACTGATAAAAAATACTTCACACAGAACCGGGGTCCGCTACCCGCTTCCCTTTTCACAATCCTGGGAAGCCACGTGGTTTTAACAGTGCATTTCATTCAATTCTAGCATGAGTGCCAAAAAAGAGGTGGCGGTAGGTTATTGATACACGCCAGAGAGAGGTGTCCTTCTGTAGTTGGCCGATGCGAAGAAGGGAACAGGGAAGACCCCCCAAAAAGCCCGCCCCGCTGGCCTCGCCTTCAAGGCGCTGCGGGAAAACGTGGGAAGTAGGGAATTTTGTGTCAACGTGGCGCAGACGAACCAGTCCCCGAGCGCTCGGCCACGCCCATCGTCCCACCGCAGACCCGGATTGGATATTGCAGAGATGAGGGGCGTGTCCGGGGAGACACCAGTGGAGCGAAGAGATGAACTGGGGCAGCATTCGGAGATCGGGCTTCGTGGGCGCTGCAGCTTCTTTGGGGAAGAGGTAAAAGGCATGGGGAGACGGGCAGGAAGAATTGATACTGGCCTGGGGAGAATTAATGGAAAGGGGTTATGGATGGGCATAGCAGAGATGAGGTGAACGAAATGAGGTCCTCGCGGTGGTCGGCTGATCGTAGAGAACTTCATCGGGAAAGGCAACCTTTTCCTTTGTTAAGGACGGCAACATTGGAATTGGGGCCAGGTTGGGATGCTCTTGATTTGACTTATGAATGAAATATGAGTGGTAAGAGAACCCGATTGTCGGGAGCCACAGACTAGATGGAAGCATCCAAAGCAAAGGAGTGCTGAAGTATCTGGTGCTTTTTGGAAGCTATTGGAGCAAGGGTGTTTGTGGTTTAGAATTGGGAGGAGACGGTCTGGTGACTCTAGAAAACGGAGCAACGTGGCCACGTGTGGGAATTTAGGGGCAAACTCCCGGGGGACGCTAAAACCCTCTTTGAAATGGGTAGCAGTAACCACCTCTTACTGAAAAAGTTACTTATTCATGCCAGAGTTCTGCATCCTGACCCGTTTTTTATTTAATTTGTGCCATCTAGTAGTTTTTATGGTTAGATTTTCTCCATGATATTTTCTGATACGGGACATCTCTTCTTTTTTCATTTGCTTCCTGATTGAAAGATGTATTTTCCACCAAAAGCAATTATAGAGATGAATTGTTTTAGCTCTGAACTCCACAGATTGTGTCTTGCTGGAGCAGGGACTCCTGTGCTTCCTTCTAGCTTGAACTACTTAATTTGTCTTGGCATTTGAAGGCAATCATATGGGGAGAGAGGATAAAATATGATTTTTTCCCCCTTGCAAATAGCTATATTAGTTTGTTTCACCACAATCCAGTATAAAGTCGGCAAATATGGTAAAGACTTCCTAGCCCTAGTTTCTACTATCAGTGTAACAGTATTATTCTGAGTGGGATGGTAAAGAAAGAGATTAAAGGAAAATGAAATGCAGAAAGTGCAAATGCAAAAAGTAAGGGACAACAGTTATCTGAATAACACTGACCATTCAAAAAACAATAGTTGGGTGGTTGTGAATACCCAGTGTTAATCAGATCATTATCACTGTCTCCACTGTTTATTCTCAACCTCTTTGTCTACTATTTCCTTTGCCTCTTCAGCTTTTTACTGAAGAAGTTAGTAAATGAAGACTTGCATTTTGGGGGGAGGGATAGGCAACAATATGAAAGTAAGTTGTCATTACTTCTTCCAGAATGTTTTCTCTCTGAGGTCTTGTCTATGCCTCTAGCTAGAAATGCTGGTGTTTCTTTATCAAAAGTTCAAAGAGGTTAACCAAGTATGGCCCTGTCTATCCTTTTTAAAATTAGCCATCAATTAGGCTGTGCCACTTGCTATGACTGAGCAGAAAGGTTTTCGCTATAATAGATTTACTATTCTTTAAGAGGTGGAATTCTTAATGTCTGAGCTTGGTTGTTTGCTTGCAGACATTTCATTACCCAAATAGGTAACATCAACAATATATAGTAAGTACCCAACCCAAACAAGAGATACACTGATGATGTTACCTAATTGGGTACTGAAACATAAGCTCAGAGAACACCAAGAACTCCACAGTTCAATCTTGGGCTACACATATTCTCTTCTATTGGTACTTTCAAAATACCACAAGACCTAGTTGATTTTTCAGTTTTTATTGTAGTGGAATTACTTGTTAAGCTAGCTTTGTGCGATGGCAGGAGGCTGTTGGGGGGTTTCATTCAGTCCAGGATCTGCCTTAGGCCAAGGAACTTGGCAATGGAAGTGTCCTTTTTGTACTACAGCCTCAGATGTAAAGCTGTGTTCCCTTTCCGTGTCACTTTGTTCTTCAGTGGCTTTGTTCTGGACAGAGCAGGAACAGTGTTCATTGAGCTACTTCAGGAATTGAACATTCTGTATTCTGGGCAGCAAACTGAGAACTGGCCTAATTTGCTTCTGCTGCTGTGATCTGCTGATGTTTTCCCCTTGAAAGGTGCAGCCCTTATTACTGATGCCCACCTCCAACAGAGCCTTAGAGAGTTTTGTGTCTGGATGAATGGACTAGGATGAAAGGAAGTAGACTAAGTAGAGAATATAGCTGGGAATGGGGACTCGATGATTTTTGGTATGGAGAGGCCCCAGGATTAAACCAGGTGATTGGCAATTTATCTGAAGCATCTGATCTCAATCTTACATGGCAAGACTATGACTGGGAGGTATTGTTTCAAATCTAAAATCAGTAGAGAAAACAAGTATCATGTTGCTGGATTATATGAGATTGGGAGACACTGTATCCAATCTCTTGCTCAGACATGGAGTTCATTTGATAACTGGGCCAATCTTTTTAAAATCAGCTGTTTTACAGAAAGGTAAATTGATGATTCCCTAGAATGGAGTAGAGAACTACCATATAGGTAAAGCATAAGCATAACATACAATTGTTAGAAAGGGGGAATAAAGCAATTAGAAATGTGGAAGCAAGATATTGGGCTCTGGTATCTTGGCAAAGAGAAGAACAAAATTATCATGTTAATAGCATTATTAGAATTTGTAGAATTTTACCAGGTACAAAAGAACAAGCCCAACTCCAAGGATCTCAGAATGTAAAATGTGTTTTTTTAAAAAAAGTATGATGGGGAGGAGGATTTGGCAAAAACAATAAGCAGAGCATGATGATATGGACTGAGTGAGAGCAGATCAGATCTCTGATGTCTTAGAGATCCATAATTTCAGATCATGGTAAATATTATTGTCTAAAACATTTAAAGGGTGCCAGTTTGGATATGAGTACAATGGGGCATAATCCACAGAATCGTACAAGGGTAACCTTAGAAGAAGGATTTGAAGGAAATTAGAGAGATGGTATTCTCCAAACTCTGAACAGCATAGTAGAATGAATGTCATATTTTTAGGAAGCAGGAGTTCTCAAAAACAGTAGATGGATGGATAGAAAGAACAACTTTTTCAAACCCTGATGTATCCGGACATGTATATAATGTACATACTATGTGTTTTCCTTATTCATCATTTTTATTTTTCCAAGAGATATACAATGGCTTGGCAGAACACGCTTTGCTACTATTACCTGTTGACTGTATGCCTCGTCTGGGCCCAGGCCAAGCCACCCCCTGATAAGAAGGATCGTATCCACCATGGTCAAGACCTCAGTGATCACCCCCATGATGACAGTCAAGACTTCCGCTATGATCATGAAGCCTTCTTAGGCAAAGAAGACGCCAAGACATTTGACCAACTAACTCCTGAAGAGAGCAAAGAGAGGCTGGGGTAAAGATGCATTGGTGAAATTGAACAAAGACTTTTGCATTCCAAAACTGGGAGAGGAAGATCAAATGTAGGGTGCAGGCTTCTTAGAAGACAATGGGTGGATTGTAGGGACTTGCCTTTCCCTACAACTTATAGAGAAACTACAAATTTTGACAAAAAATAATATAATATGTACTGTAGATCTGTTTAATGTATTTGAGCATAGGCAGATTGCAGAAATCAGTTTTTACTTAGAGTGAGCTAATTGAACATCACATCAAAGAACAAATAAACAAGTTGCCTAATTTGCAGAGCTAAAGACATCAAGAAATGTGTTTACTGATTGATTTAGTTCTTGCCAGTGGTTGGTGAAACCAACTGTGAATAGTGGCATATTAAATGCAAGAATTGTAAGCTTGTTTCTCTAAGAGGGGATTCTAAGTATGCTGGCTTATTGTGTGCAAATTGGATTAAGGTGTGGTCAAACTGGTTACAAGCATATTTGAAACAGCTAGAGTTTATGAATTCTCTGTCACTTAAGCTTTATACCCATTCTTGACATGGCCTATTTCAACTACATCACCAAAAGAAAACCCAACTAAAATAATAATGTAATTAAACAAACAAGTCTTATCATATAGCCTTTTTTCTTCAGGAAACTATTCTCTTGGTCAAATGTAAAGAAAGAGTGTTATGAATCCAGAGTCTTTTAAAGATAGTATCATCCAGCCATTTAAGAATCATTTCTCCAAAGTTATGCTTCTCAGCCCTCATAAGATGTACAGGGTCCAATTTCCAGAATTCTGCAGGCTGCCAAGGTTGAAAAACATTGTTCAACAGGCATCAAGTTCTCATTAGAAAACTGATCAGGCAAAGAGGCTCCCCCCCCCCCCCCGCCCGGGAACTATTAAGAACGAATAAGGTGTAAAAGGAAGTTTTCTATTTTCTGCCTCAAGTCCCCCTTTATAAAATGGTGGTTGTCTAGAGCAGTGGCCCCCAACCTTTTGGACACCAAGGACCAGTTCTATGGAGAGAGGATTTTTTCACAGACCAGAGGGGCCGTGGTTTCGCATGCTGCTTGCATCCTGTGGATGGGGCTTCGCTTGTTTGCCCAGCCTGGTTTCTGGCATGCCACAGACTAGGTCTGATGCTGGGTCCACAGACTGGGGTTTGGGGACCCCTGGCCTAGAAGATATTGAGAAATAAGGCATATTTCATAGTGACTATCCAGATCTTGCCTGAAGATTTCTAGAAAGAGAGAGAGAGAGAGAGAGACCCTGATTCTCAGAAAACCTAGCCTCCACTCCCAATGTGTTCCATAAATGCATTACGGTGGTTCGTGACATTCTTTATAGAACATCAGACTAGAATTGGGCAGTCCAGGGAGTTTCTGTAAGCCACTCTCCTTGAGTTTTCATGCTTATTTTTGCAGGAAGATTGTGGACCGAATTGACCGAGATGGGGATGGTTTCGTGACTCAGCCTGAATTGAAGGATTGGATCAAGCATACTCAAAACCGCTATATCTATGAGAGTGTAAACAAGAACTGGAAGGACTATGACAAGGATAATGATGGCCAAATCACTTGGAATGAGTTCAAAAAGACCACTTATGGGCACTATGAAGGTAAGAGGGTGGGAGAGAGAGGAGGAAATAATCATATGTTTATGTGGAGAGAGAGAGAAGAAATGTTAAGCCAGAGCACAGGAGAGCAGGAGGTACTAGCCTGAAAAAAAGCAGATTGAAAAGATGACAGTATCTTGAGAAGTTAGATTAATAAGAGTAATTGATAAAATTTGCCTTCTCAATACTTTGCTGAATCTCATCAATAATTTCAAATTGCTCAAAAAATTAGTTTCCTGTAATATAGCAGTTGCTCCAGAAAGGGCCCAAAAATCAGCAGTTATAACACATACTTTAATTTCCTAATGACCACATGCCTCATTACAAAGACCTCACATTGTTCTTAATACGGAGAGAAGTTTGGTTATCACTCAGGATATAGGCTCATTCTGATGAACTGTTTCATGGGTATCATCCTTTGTCTGTGAGTGATTATGGTCAATCAAACCTGTAGGAAAATAAGTGTTAATTATGTGCTCAAGTTTACTGGGGGGTGGGCATCACTGATGCTCATGTCTTTGCTTTCTTCAGGAGAAGAGTTTGGTGATCTTGAGGACAAGAATTCATATCGGAAAATGTTGGCCAGGGATGAGCGACGATTCAAAGGTGCTGACAAAAATGGAGATATGAGTGTGACGAAAGAGGAATTCACAGCCTTCCTTCATCCTGAAGAGTTTGACTACATGAAGGACATTATAGTGATGGTGAGGCTGGGCATACTAATATTAAACACTGCAAAATTACTCTGGTTTATCTGTCTGTATGAATCTAATCATTGTGGCTTAATCAGCAACATGTCATAACACATTATGTGGACCGTGCCTAGTCAAGGGAGATTTCTACTTCCTACCTAAATTGGTTTCCCATAACTATTCTATGGTTTCATTCTCTGTGTTTGCATAGAATTAGAATTTCAAATTCAAATAGAATCATCTCCATTTGTTTTTTTTGTTTGTTTGTTTATTTATTTATTTATTTTGATTTGGATTTGATTTATATGCCGCCCTTCTCCGGAGACTCAGGGCGGCTTACAATGTGTTAAGCAATAGCCTTCATACTTTTGTATATTTATACAAAGTCAGTTTATTGCCCCCATAATCTGGGTCCTCATTTTATCTACCTTGGAAAGGATGAAAGGCTGAGTCAACCTTGAGCCTGGTGGGATTTGAACTTGCAGTAATTGCAGGCAGCAGATGTTAAGTGGATGTTAATGACTGCCTTAGTCTACTGAGCCACCAAGCCATTTATCATATTTATCATATTTATATGGCTGCAAAAACCAAAACCCCCCAAAATAATGGTTATAAAAGCAATAGAAGTGAAAATACTAAAATTCATGGGTTATAAATCTTATTTACCCTTAACAATGAGTGAACTGGAAAAATTCTATTGAAAACAGAGAACTTATACATGGAATAAAAGTAACACTAAATGGTTGCTTAGTGAATTTATATCTGGATCCACATTCTTTGTTTTGCCATAGTTGATTTTAATATAGTTTGATCAGTGTTCTCATTCACATGACGTCTCAACCATAAACCATAATTTTTGAACTCTATAACTCAACAAGCTAAGTCAAAACCAAAACCAGTTACAGCTTTTAATATAAAGATCAACAAATTTTTCACTTGGTGGGTATCACTACATGCTTTTATATAGTATCAGGTGGACAACAATATTTTAATATATAAGTAATGCATGTATCTTTAAAAAAATAAAATTGCCCCCAATGTGAGATGCAGAGATCTTGTGAGATTTGCTTTATTTTTATTTTTTTCATACATTCAGTGGCTACCATCTACTAGTATTATGGGTTAATCTTCAACTTAACATGTAAATCCAAATACCATATAAAAAACAATGCTTAGTCAGGTGAGTTTTTTTCTCAACCATAGAAATTAGAAGATGTGTAGACTTCAGTTCCCAGAATTTCCTAGTCAGCAAGCAAGTTGGAGAATTCTGGGAATTGAAATCTACAAATCTTCAAATTATTATCTTTGAGAAACACTAGTCTAGATTCTTGCCAACCTGACTAGTAGCAAGGGATCAGAGAAGCTTTGCTTCAAAACCTCTCAAAAATATCAGGTATATAATTATACCAGGACTTTCATAGACCTATGAAATTTAGGGGTTTGGGGTTTATCCAGTTGAAACAAAATTCAAAGACCAAGAATTATCTGAATCAGAATAATTTGATTGCATGCTTCAGAAGAACACTGTCTTGATCTTCCCAGCTAGTGACATATATTTGTGACAGCCTCTTAGATACTTTGCCATTAAGGAATCCTGTTTTCTGTGATGGATGGTGTACATATATTGGATGAGTAGAAAACAAATTTATTACTTAGTATTGGGTGACTCATAAAAGAATTGAGCTGAAACTTCTATAAGAAATTTTGCACCAGCCCTGGCAGCTGTTCAGGGTTTATTTTATTAAAACTTCTATTCCTGCCTTGCAGTTTCAATTTAAACTGTATTCTCTTTCTCCCCGTTCATTTAACTGTACCTTACCTCTCTTATGAAATGTTAGATTTTTCCTTTACAAAATATTTCAAATGATGTAAAGGATCTCTCTGTAAAGGATTTTGTAATTATCAAATTAAGATGTAGCGCTGTTCTAGCATCCTATTTTATAATCCTCCTGAAAAATCCAGAGCTCATTTTTATATGGTAAAAGGTAGCAATGATCTGCTTTATGCTTGCAATATGAAACGCAAGAATGAAATGTGGCTACTGCTATTCAGAAACTGAAATGAGATGCTGATTTAAAATCAGCTCCCTGTTTTTTTAAAAAGGGACAAAAAAATCCAAACCCTCTAATATTCTGTCTGCTATCTAAACTGTTTGAGTTTCAGTTGAAAAATTAGTCTTTTCTCCTTAATGCTTAAGAGAGTAGTCCAGTATGCTGTGTTACATTCAGCATCTCCTTTCTCCCAGATGCAAAGCTGACTATAATCTTGGAGAAGTCCTTCCCAATTTCCTCCAATATGATAGCACACATGGATACAGCTGTAGTTTTGTGTTAGAGCAGCAGCATTGCAGAAGGTAGAAGGGATCGCACTCAGTCCAGAAAAATCTGGGGGAAATCCCATCTGAGACCCTGCAGAACCATTGTTGGTCCTCCTTTGAGTAACCAAGGCCCAAACTTAGAAAGCAATTATGACTCGCCCACATTTCCCATGACTTCCTTGTTCTGCAACAGAAATATACTACCAAGCATCTAAGAACAGAAAATGCCTTTTATTACAGGCACTATTTCTTGAGATTTTGGTATCTTTTTGCACAATTCTCTGTGGGAAGATCTACTGTACCATTAAGAGTTACCCTTCTGACTTTTTCAGGAAACCCTGGAGGACATAGATAAGAATGGTGACGGCTTCGTAGAAGTTGATGAATATCTCGGTAAGAATATAAGAATTCTGCCTGAATGACAATGGATGACCCCCTATTAAGAATTAGGATGGTTTAGGGCAGAGCTGTAAGTCTTTTTTGAGCCCAGAAGGAGGTACTGAGACTTAATATCTCTCCTATCCTATTTCTTCATCGACTTGCCTTGATTAGAAGAAAGGTTCTATTTTAGTCCAGCAGCTACAGAGGCAGGTTTAACAGGAGATTTTTGGTATCTCACTTATTTTTATTGATCAGGTGACATATACTCCCCTGAAACTGGGGAGCCGGAACCTAGCTGGGTGACAAATGAACGTCAACAATTCCTGGAACACCGAGATATTAACAAAGATGGGAAGATGGATCGGGAGGAAATTGGACACTGGATCCTGCCTCCAGACTATGATCATGCTGAAGTGGAATCCAAGCATCTCCTTGTTCAGTCGGACAAAGATCTGGTAAGAATAATCCATGAGAAAGGAGCTGCAATACTCAGGTTAACACAGGAGTTGAGATATGTGGATGGTGTGTGACCCACTAGCATTTATTTTTTTTTGACAGAGCCCAAATTGGGCGAGTCCCCAAGAATTAAACTTGAAGATTTTACTTAGGGCAATTTTAGCTCCAGGTCTCTTGACCTGGATATGGAAGTAAAAGGTTTTGATCCTCCCTCAAATAATTCAACGGGTATCAACACATTCCTTAAAGACTTCTGTCCTAGTTTGCTTGTAATTGGGGACTATTACTGAGTCCAATGCAAATTCATGAAATGAAGAAATAGGTCATTTTTTTTAATTATGAAAGAAAACTATTTTGGGAATGAATAGAATTTTAAACAAAGTCCATTCTTTCCTTACTTTTTCCTCACTTTATCTGATTCAAAAATTGTGCTTGTACTCTACTTTCGAAGAGCTGGTGCAATCAGGTCAAATCTTGGCAGAAGCTACTTTATTTAACCTACAAAGGGAAGGAAACAAAAGCATATAGCAGTTCACCAAACTTTCATTATAGGCTTATCTGCTAACATTAGGCAGGATCTGACCAGTACTACCATAGTTGTCCTAAAATTTAATTCTTGAAGCTCATCTTTATTTATTCATTTGTTCATGTGTTTTTTTACTTATTAAATTTATATGCAGCCCATATCTGTTTGAGGCAACTCTGAATGCCAGCTGCACCTCTCAATGCAATTGAAATCTATCCACAAATGCAGTTTTAACACAATCTCAAATGAATACTTGAAAGCTTGCCCTTGACTATCTCATCTCAATTAAGTGGCACAAGGCTATAAACACATCCAGCTTCTAGGACACCAAATGTATTTTCAGCTCCTCAATATCAGTCAAGACCCAAATTTCTTCCTCAGGGAAGCTTCTTTACAATATTGGTCATTAATGAGAGCATTAGACTAAGAATTATACATGCCCTAACACAAAATTTTAATGTCTGTCCTCTACTGAAAAACTTCCTCTCCTGCCCACGAGACTAGAAAGCTGAGTTTTCATGGCATGCTTTGTTATTGCTGAATCTCTTAAAAGAAAGCAAACTTCTTTTAAGAATTAAAGCAAAACACTCTGCCACATAAAGGAAGGAGTGTGTGTACAATGTTCAGATCCCATGGATATTTTGTTCAGAATTGTGACCTGTGGTGGCTTTGTGTCACACACTGTCAATTTCTAAGATATGCAGCTTCCATTATTTGGCTCCAGTTGTCTATCTTTATGTTTTGAAATAGCAGAATAAAAAGGGAGCAACTTGGAATTTACTATTGTACATCTTTTTTTTAAAAAGTCATTCTGGGGGGTAAAATACAACAATCTCTGTAGCATCACTAAGAACTTTAGCCCTCTAAATGAGAAAAAACATAACATTTAAACTAACTGCCTCCTCTAATGATCTGTTGTCGCATGAACTGTTCTAAGAGACTGGAAGCATTCATATTTTAGAACAGTGCTCTTTCCCCTGAGAAATTAACACAAGCGCTTTAAACTAAAGTTTTATATATAATTTACTAATAACACAATATAAGAATGTTAAAAAATAAATGATTGGGATGTAATTGGGTTATAATTGTGCCCTTCTCTCCTTGCCTTTCTATTTCTCTTCTCCCACTGCTTCACTTCCTCCCCCACATCGCAGGATGATAAAATAACCAAGCAAGAGATTTTGGACAATTGGAACATGTTTGTGGGGAGCCAGGCTACCAACTATGGTGAAGATTTGACAAAGAAGCATGATGAATTGTAATTGGCCTGGGTAGGGGATATACAACAGCGGGTTTTCCCTTACATGGGAGTGGGAGAAACACACTCCAGAAGGAATTGCTGACTATTTATTGTTGGAAGGGCCTGCTTAAACTTTCTTCAAAAAGTAGCGTAGCTGGCAAACTTGAGTGGTTTTCCCTAGGATCCATTCCTGTTCTTCTGCAGCCTCCATCTCCCCCAAAGCACTGTGAGCCCTTGTCATGTTATGAAGATCTCCATGTTCCAGAGACGTTTGAGAAGGAGATTAAATACACATTCTTTCATCAGTGCATTTAATCTCTTCTGTAATGTTCTTAATGCACCTCAGTTCTTCCCTTGCAATCCACACTCGATCTAAGGGAAAGCAAAGATTAGCTCCCTCAAATGCTTCCCTTCTTTTAAGAAGGCAAACACGGCTGTTCTCTTTTCAAAGACTTGTCTGGGACCTGTTGGGAATAATGAAATAACCACTTGGGTTCAAAATTACCTCCTATTTCTGTTTATGTAGGTAAAAAATGTTGAATGCAGGTTGAATGTATTTTTAAGCATCTTAGTGGTAGCCAATACCTTGGATAAATACTGCTTATCTAGGCTTGTAGTTCTTTCTCTGTACCCCTTCCTTCTCCAGGATAACAGGCTTTCCCAGGATGAAGTCATAGAATTGGTGAAGCACAGCATTCAAAGCGCCAAAGAGTATAAAAAAACAGTTGATCATCTGGGGGGCCGACAGGAGTTGTGACCTCTTAACTTGTAAAATTTTGAAATACTAATAAAACCATTTCCCAACCTGTCAAGATATTGTGCCATAGATTGGACAACAGAAGCAGCAAAATTTTAGGGCAAAAAAGGTTGATCCAACAGAAGAGCATGTCACTTTTTTTTAATAGTAATCAATTTAAAAGATACACTGAGCTTTTGATTACGTGAACTGCACCCTCTATTTTCTTTTCCAAGGTAGAAAAACTTGACAATTAAATTATGACTCCTAAAAATAAGCTATTGATTATACATTTCCCAAGTTAACAATTATTTCTTTCAAAAACTTTTAAGTAAGTCTGGTTTACAAAATTACAGGATACTTTGTCTTTCTTTATATGCAATATTAGTTCTTTTAAGCTAGCAGATGGCAGCCAGCATCAGGTGGAGAATCATCTCTTTCTTTTCCATCTGAATATACTAAGCTTGCATCACAGGCCGAGATTTCTTGGCTTCCAGCTCCACGCCTGACCCTGCAAATCCTGTGCCACCCTGGAAAAAGAGAAAATTGTGAGGAAAGAGGAATGGCATGGTGAAGTGAAGACCCCCCTTATCCTGTCCTTGATGGTTATGGAGTTTATGTTCTGCTCAGTGCTTGGGCTGGGCAACATTACAACTGAAGCCCAAACTGCTTTGCTTGACAGCTAATCTTGGGACATGTGATTGCCCTGGGAGGAGGAAATTCTCTACAAATATTCAGAAACATTCAGAGTCAGAATGTAGTTCCCTAGCCTCAAATTTGCATATCATATTTTGCCCTAAACCTGAGTTAACAAAACACGACTGATGTGTTTATGAAACTTGCTACTTTAAAACCTATCATATCATAGTATACATATGATATGCTTTATAAAACATGCTAATAGTTTTCTACAACATACTAAACCACAAACGTCTGTGGGTGCCCAAGGGGTAACATTCACAATCCAAATAATCCCAGATAAATTATTTCTATAGATATCTGTACAGATCTTTGAAGCGCTAGAATGTTTCCAAACATCACACAATACAGAAATTATTTTAAAGCATAGCTGGAGAGATACACGATGGTTATCTTTTATAAATTAAAAAAAAGATAGTAGTCATTGCTTAGAAGGCTAAAGAAAAGCCATCTTACTGAGAAACTTCTCAATATTTAGATCAACATAAAGATGTTAAGATTGATTTCGGATCAACTCTCTCTCCACCCTTCAAATGTATTGGAACTATATCTATTAAAATCGCCTATTCTGGAAGCTACAGAACATGTGCTTTAATAGTCAATCTCACCCGTTGTAAAACTATGATGTCTTTGTCAGTCAACTTCTCTCCATTCATTGGATCTACCATATCCTTCTTGATAAGTTTTTCCACACATTCCAAAGTCACAACTGAGCCTCTTGGGGAGAAAAAAATATCTCTTTTACATATTAAATGTAAGACAAATTCCCATGCCTGGATCCAACTAGAGATTTCATCTCATAAACCCCCCCTCTCATTACTCACGATGGACGGAGCACAGCACAAGGGACAGAGTTTCCAAGCATGTCTCGTGTGACGGCACACACATAGCGGTCCTGCCGGTTGATTAGTCCAACGCGATCTACACTAGCATCTACTGGAGTGAAGTGCACTGGGATAAAATCTTTCAGCTTCAGTGGTTTCCTACTCATGGGGCAGTACACACACTTGTCCTAGAAGAAATGACATGAATAAGATAAATTGGGATAAGATAAAATAACCCTAGAAACTGGTGGCTGTGACTTCTAGTCCTATCTTAGGCACAAAGTCAGCTGGGTGACGTTGGACCAGTCACACTTTCATCCTTGAGAAGGAGGCAGTGGCAAACCATTTCTGAAATCCTGCCAAGAAAACTGCAAAGACTTCTCCAGGCAGTCACCAGGAATCAACACTACCCAAAGGCATGCACCATCACACACATGGGTTAGATTAGAATAAATATGGAAACATGTATTCTAATCCTGTCTTTAAGCCATGGTGGCACAGTGGTTAGAATGCAGTCTGCAGGGCTAACTCACTGCTCATACCAGGTGTTCAATTCTGAGCGGCTCAAGATTGACTCAGCCTTCCATCCTTCTGAGGTCAGTACAAAGAGGACCCAGATTGTTTGGGGGCAACAGGCTGACTCTGTAAACTGCTTAGAGAGGGCTGTAAAGCATTGTAAAGCAATATATATTGCTATAAGCAAGCCCTCAAATATTCAAAATTCAAATGTTTTTTTTTGTAAGATCTGATAATGCAGAACATCTATGTAATTAAAAAAATATAACCTGAAATATTTCCCCCCATAAGTAATCTTTAATTAGCAAATAAGGAACTCAAATGTTTTAAAAAGAATTCCTTCATATATCCCGATCATTTAAACATGGGTGAAATTTTTAAAATATTAGAGGTGAGCAACTATTATGACTAGTTATGGGGCCTATGGTTCAACAGATCTGGACTGGACCAGTTTGGAAAAGGCAGCATAAACTTTTGATACCTTTCAACCAACAACCATGAACAAAGAAAAACAAGACTAACAGAAGGGCTTCTTTTTTGGGAAGGAAAAAATTCTAGATCCAATAGAGCTATTAAATAAATGCATTAAGTAAAATTTAGGACTTTTCCTAAGAACTCTGAAACTAAAAAACTGCACTTTTTAGTTCTACAAAAGCTTTGTGAATACAGCACCACATTAATCCAAGATTTAAAGGTTGTATAGTTCTTTATAGACATGGCAGTTAAGCTGGTTTAGTTTTGTGGCATACACAAACTGCAAGATGTACATATCCTAACAGAAGGCATTAGGATAGGGTGTCAAACTCAAGGCCCGAGGGCCAGATCCAGCCCGCGGGGTACTTAGATCTGGCCCGCAGTGCCGCCCTGGAAACAGTGAAGGACTGGCCCACAGTGCTTCTGCCAGTGAAAATGGAGCTCCGTTTTTCCTGGCAGAAGGTTGCAGGAGGCCATCTCAGCCAAAAACAGAGCTCAGGAGCCTATTTTCTCTGGCAGAGCACTTGGGCCACCACAGGCGCCCCCAACACAAATACATTGAGCCGGCCACACATATCCTGGGCATGCATCCCCCACCCTGAGGTCAAACACAACCCTGATGCGGCCCTCAATAAAATGGAGTTTGACACCCCTGCATTAGGAGAATCTTGAAAAAGAATGACAAAATAAGAACCATATTAATTCAAGCTAAGGAGTTTTTGTTGTTCTTTATAGAAACCATGGTAGTTAAGCCATTTGTAATGTAGTCAAACGGCAAGAACGATGAATCTTGAAAAGGAATGACAAAATAGCTCACTGGTTTTGGAATGGCTTTGGTCTTGGCCTCAGGCGTCAGCGATGGGATCCAAAAACTTGGTAGCTGTTTGGCCTTTTCTCCACTGCTGGGCCCAGCTTGAGGGTCTCCTATAATGCAGAGAACAGAGTTATTAAGATTAATTGTATATGGGATAACACTGCACATCTTGCAGCACTGGAATTCATCTACATGTTCAGGGATGCTGTTGTAATACCAAGTGTCTATGCATAATTTTATATGCACTCATGTGCTGCTAAAAACATTTTTTTTACTATTCTAGAGGCATATATACACATTCACACACCATTAAAAACAATTTTTACCTTACAGCTGGTTACATATCCCCCCCCCCCCCCCACCTTTATGAGGTACTTTTGTTTGGCATACAATTTGCACATCGGTTACAATGGCTCTGTGCATGCTTATTCAAGAACATGTAAAAAGATCCAGGAAGTACTTTTCTTGTGCATCCCAAAATGTGTCCCTCATCATTACATAGAACCAGGTGGTGCAGTGGCTAGAGTGCAATACTGCAGGCTACTTCTGCTGACTTGCCGGCTGCCAGCAGTTTGGCAGATCTAATCTCACCAGGCTCAAGGTTGACTCAGCCTTCCATCCTTCCAAGGTGGGTAAAATGAGGATCCAGACTGATGGGGCAATATGCTGACTCTGTAAACTGCTTAGAGAGGGCTGTAAAAAGCACTGTGAAGTGGTATATAAGTCTAAGTGCTACTGCTATCATTACTTTAGCACTACCAAACTCAACAAAGATGAGAATAGCACAAGCATTGTTACTCCATGCTCGAAGAGAGGATTCATTTTTGTAGCACCTACCCGCATTTCTCCTGAGTGACTCATTTCCCACTGATGCAAAGAGAATGATAGCAGGAGAGCTAACTTGAAAAGAAATGATTGTGGGGAGACAGTGAAACTGAAAAATGGAATGAAGGTAGGAAAAAAGTTTAAGAGAAAAAGACAGAAACCTGATGGTAAGCTAAGGAGCTATTTACAGTGTGTAAGGACTGATAAAAAATCACCTCCCCAAGTTTAGTTTTTATAATGGGATATTTTAATTTAAAAACCTCAGAAAATAGTCCTTGAAATTACTTGTATTTACTTCTCCACATAATTTACATTTGAAACACACGTCTTCCAACAATGGATAAACTTCTTAAAGCTGTTATGAAAGAGCTCCACACTTTATCTCTTCAACTTCACAACCTCCACTTGAGTGGCTTACAAAGTGTGAGGCCTAGACTTGTCATGTTGCAGGAAATATCTTATTTGTGCTTTCAAACTCACCTTAATCATTTGTTGACTGTTGCAATTAAGTGTTGCACACACACATACATAGAGCTCATCTGAAGGCTCATCTGGAGCCTCATTTTTTATTCAACCCTTGTAAGAAGAGACTGTTTCCCCTAACAACCCTGGTTTCTAAGGTTGCTCAAGCCATGCACCATGAATTACAAACATTGCCAAAAGGCAGAGAAAAATGAATAGGAGCTTTGTGAACACTCTGCTTCTGCAAGGCAAGCAACACCAGAACAGGGAAAATGGGAGCAATTCTTATCAAGTCTGGCAGCATCTTTAAAATTTACACGAGACCAGGCTCAGCAGTAGGAAGAATCCATTCTTGTTATACATGTACACAGAAGGTAAATAAGGTATTTTCTCCTTCCACCACCAGTTGCTTAGACATTGCTTGCATTCCTGATTTACCTGACTGACGATCAAAGGGATTGAGCGGTTTGCTCACAATGCTCAATTCTTTGTCAAGGAAACTCTTCACCTGGGACTCTTTAGCAGCCTTGCTCAACTCTGCCATTTCTGCCTTCTTTTCATTCTTCTGTTTTTCATAGGCCTGCAGAGGCCAAAAAGGAGGCATTTACTAAGGAGCCATTCACTGCTGCTCTACTTTTCAGCATTTCAATCGTAAAGCAAATACTTCTGTTCTATATAAGAGATGTAGGGCAAACATGTGGTGGGGATAACTGTGCTCATTAAAAGGAAAAATAAAGTTTAAAAAAGTTGTTGGCTTCATAATTTCTTTTAAATGAGAAAAGTTTGAGCAAAAAAAGAAAAGCTTGATGGCAATTAGATGAAGAAACTAGACTGCAGCTATGGAATGCCCAGCCAACAGCAGCACTAACAGAGTAAATACATTTGATGGATCCCAATATAACAACAGCACTGAGGAGTTAAGATACTAGATATCCAAACAAGTAACTGAGAAATAAACATACAACAAAGTGTGGCTTCTAGCTTAGTAGAGATATAGTCTTGCTAAAAAGTGCAGATTTTTTTTGGCCTACATTCCTCTAATGTAGCATTATCACCTGAAAAGGGAAAAAGAAGAGTCATTCCCATGAATAGCCTCCAGAATGGGATTTGAAGATATGGCAACTAAAATAAAGAAGAATTATTGTGTGCCCTTTTTATTTTTGATACTCTGAATCCAAGACTGACCAAAAGACAGGATGCCTCTGTTAACACTTAAATCTCTTTTTAAGTCAGGAATCGATGGCCAATAAGGTCCATATCAACTTTTACTAAAGAAACTTAGTCTCAGACATTCCCTATTCTATAAATTTATCTTCCAGTTCTAGGAATAGAATGTATTTATTTATTTGTATCTCACATTTACTGTTTTTATAAATAACTCAAGGCAGCAAGCATATCCAGCACGCTTTCCTCCTTATCTTTTCCCCACAACAACCACATCTGAGGAGAAATGGGCTGAGAGAGTGATTGGCCCAAATCACCGAGCTGGTTTCCACAACTAAGGTGGAATTTGAACTCCTGCTTTCTAGCCTGGTATCTTAATCGCCAAAACAAAGCAAAAGAAACAAAATTTTGTCACAGCTATGGAGTTCATCTGCAGTTTTCAGATGTACTGTTATATAATGTTTATATATTAATTCTAGAAGAAATTTCTCAAAGATGTTTATAGAGCAAAACTGAATAATCACTAAAAATCTTTCTTGTTTCTACATCTATTTCCGCATCCTTTCTTGAACAAACTGTTTCTTAAAGAAACAAACTGTTTCTTGCAGCCTCATTGGTCAGATAATATCAGAACCTCCTGGCCATTAGTCAATGATTGTCAGAGGCTTTGGACATTTTTCTGCCTCAAACTGAGCCTACAGTGAATCACTGGCAGAGGATAAAGGCTTTTGATCTGGATAAATGCTACTGAATATCAGGCCTATGAAAAGAAGTCTAAAATAATTCATGTGAATTGTTACAAAGATAAAGTATCATCTAAGTCCAGTGATGGATTTCTACCAGTTCGCCCTGATTCAGGCGAACTGTAGTGGCGGTGGCAGGAGGCTCTGCCCACCCGCCCAGATGTCATAATGGACATTCTGCGCATGCACAGAAGCACCAAAAGCAAGCAAAGCAAGCGCATATGCGCGCGCACTCACAGTTCTGAACTGGTAGCAAAAATAAGTGGAACCCACTACTAAGTCCTTATAAAAATGCAGAATGCCCACTAAAGAAACCATACTAAACTCACTTCAGCTAAGTCACATTTATTGGGTTAATTTTCATGTTATATAGCATAGATTAGTGATGGCAAACCTTTTCAGCAACACGTGTCAAAAAGGTCGTACAAAATATTGTGTGTGTACACACGTGCGCTTGTCAGGGCCACACTCTGGAAAAGCCAAACTTCTGGGTCCTAGCATGCATGCGCACCTAAGTCTCAACTGGCCGGCGTGCATGCACACACCTGTTTTCTGCACTGCCACACGCATGAAGGACAGCTGATCATCACGCACACATGTATGCCAGAAACCCAGAAGATAAACAGGCAAGACCACGCGTGCCGGGCCACATGACTTCACGTGCCACTTTGGCCATGCATGCCATAGGTTCGCCATCATGGCCATAGATATTTTATGTTACTGGGATTCAGTTATTTTCTGCATCTTCTTTCATTTGCTAGCTTTTTTTAAGGCATAGTGTTCCAATAAATCTATTAAAATTGACAATTAAGTATGAACTCAGCCATCTTTGTAGCTCTCTATATTGACATACCTTCATTTGTCGTGCAATTTCCTTTTTCTGATGTAGGATATACTCCAGGATAGCTTCTTTTTCATAGAGGTATCCATCAGGGCTGAAAAGGAGTGGGTGGGAGTGGGGGGGGGGGGAAGATAAATATCACTTTTAAACCCATCATAACCCAACTCCTAAAGCTCCCATGCCTCTTTGACTACAGTGAGAATTTCAGAGCATAATCATATTCAATTATTGGTTCCTGTATTCTAGGATACATCTGAAAAGTCATAACTTATGTTACTGAATGGCAAGATGGGGCATGTTTTTAATGTCCAGAATGACCCTTAACCCTTTTGAGACAATTACAGAGAAGCAGCAAATGGTTAGGGCTATAGAGGTTTTTTTTTTACACTAAGCCTATTTTGAGGTACTTTTTAGCTTGTGTGACAAAATGTCAAGAAACCATGCCATTACAATTAGAGGGAGCTTTATTGGCTTCAAAAAAGTGGCTCAGGAAACACATGGTAAAGTTTCAGGGTCAGGGAGGAGAGAGATGAAACCAACAGAATTCAAGAAGTCTATTATCTTCGCATGCATAGATATCCTCACTTAAAGACTGCAAATAAGATCAAAAACTCCTTTACTGACATATTTAACTGAAATAACACATGGCTATCCCAGACTTATGATGCTACTTCCACAGCATTCATTAAGCAAATTATCCTAGGTCATTAAGCACAATGCCATGTGATCACAACTTGCAATTTACTGCCAGCTTCTCCTTTGACTTAGTTTGTCAGAAACTGGTTGTGAAGCTCACAAACGGTAATCATGTGACTGTGGGATACTGTGACCAATATAAATGCAATTTATATTTGGGCCCAATTACCAAGGAGTGATCATGGAGACACTGTGACTGTCATAAGTTCAGGGGTGGCTGTAAAACTACTTTTTCAGTGCAGTTCTAAATTTGAACAGACACTAAACAAGGCAGTTAACAGAAGACAGGCTCTACAGATACCAGTTTGACAGAATAGTGTGTTTTTTACAGAATTGCAGACAAAAGCCAGGACTGGTAATGGAGCTATGCCCCATTTCTTGCTGACCTTTGTTGCTTTAAAACTTGTCCACATCATTCCCAATTCTGTAACAGTTCCTGTATTCTGACCCATCGTTCACCTACTCTCCCCCACAAAATAAACTTTTTCTTGCACCGATGATAATCAGAAATAGCAATCTGTGGAGGATCACAATGCTATAATGCATAAAATAGTTCTCATAAAACATTTCATGTGTAGCAATGGATACATGAAGTACCTGATCTGTGTTCCATAGCTGGACTTAAATTTCCAGAGAGGAGGCATAATGGCACAGACATATTGAATTTATGGTCTAGATTTTAACCTCAATTCCTCTATGAAACAGAAGGTAATTATTTTCCAAACAAAGGAAGGAGGATGGCACCAACAGAATTAAGATTGTGCAGGAAGGGCACAAAAGAGATAAAGGCAATTCTTGTGGATTCTTCCCCCTCCCCTGACCCCGTAAAAAGTAAGAATTATAGTCTTTTTTTATATATATACCTGGGAGGATTTAAAAGGCAAAGTGCATCTATTTCACCCTTAAATTTCCAAATTTGCTTCCAAAACAAGGCTTGGGCCAGCACTAAATGTGTCATGCAAATAATAAAGTACTGTCAAGTGGTAAAAGGTGCACATCACTTTATCTGTACAATTACACACTAAAAAGGCTTCTACATTTGTAAAAAAAATAAATAAATCAACAGGCACATCTAGCAAAGGAACACATAAATTAATGATACTGGGCGGGGCAATTATCTTTTGTTTTTAGAGATTACATTATTGATAAAAGTTAAATAAAAGATACACAGGGCAGATTTCAGCATAAGACTTTGAAGTATTTCAAATGTATCCCATCAGATAATTACGTCACAACAGGGTCCTTGCAGGGCTGCAGGGAGAGACAGCAGCAGTCAAAGTCCTTGACAGCATCTTTGCTCAAACGGACGTTCTGTGTCCCATAACCAGAGGCAGCTGAAAAAAACAAAGGTAAGTAAGAGAGTAACAGTAAGAGAGCAGTATTGAAAAAATCTATTCAAATGACTGCTCTGGATTGCTACTTAGAACTGGCAAAATATAACAACTGATGACACTCTAATCAGAAAAGCAGAGTTTGCCAAGAAGGCTCAGCTTGTTCCAAAACTTGTAGTGTGAATTAGTTTAAGTCTGAGTTTCAATGAAATACTAAAGCATATTAATCACACCCCAGGGGTGTGACCAAAACTCTGAACTAACCTAGAAATTTTCCCAATATCCAGCTAGTCATAAACAGCACAAAGGTAACTAACTCCCGCTTCTGGCTTTCATTCTTTCACTATATTATGTCTGAAATTGGGCGGGGGGAGGGGGGAGAGAAGGGGGGAAGAGAAATTACTCCCAAACTTTGTGACAATCCTCTAAACCTTTTTCCATAAAAGTAACATAAACTACACACAGAGGATGCCAGTCGACAAGACAGGATTTCATGAAAAACTTTTCTTTCCACTGAATAAATGGAAAGAAAATGTTTGTAACTATTCTTAGTTTGACAATACATTTCTCCTATCCTTTTTAAGACATCCTCTTCACATAATTTCCTGCACTGTGGATTGCTTTTCCTGAATATGATTTCCTGTCATTCCTAGCCAGCATGCCAACTGATATGCTAGCAGCATAGAATGAAAATTGCACTTCAACACTTGTAGCAAAAACAGGCTAAGAAAAATTGCTTTGGATTTCCACATGCAATTCCATTATTGCAATGAGAGGCAAACATTTCCCCACTCAACTAAGGAAGCACAGCATATACACTTCAGTCTGTGGCTGCCTCACCTGTGTCTTTTTTCTTTTCATGGTAGGTGTAGACAGCTCCCGCTGTACAGTTCTTGCCATGACGCGTCATGTAGATGTAGCTGGACAATCCAGGACAAAGTCAACTCTTTTCTAACAAGAAGATATCAAATTAACTCTCGCTAATGAAATACAACGCCGGATACAAAAAAGCAGATACCTTTACATAGGAAGCAGATTTAACTAAATCCCATGGCTAGAAGTGGAGAATTAAGGAGAAATAACATATAAAACATATTTACAGGATGATTAAATTGGTTAATACAGGCTAAGCCTATATTAAAGGTCTTTAAAACTTTAAAGATATAAAAGACACTGAGATACAAATTAGTCAGGCAGATGATGCCAAACTACTCACAAGTCACACTTGGGCCACAGAAGCCAGCAGTCTCTTTCTCAGAGTTTTTCGGGAGGACCTTCCGGCTGGAAGAACCAACAGGAACAGCGACAGCAGCCAGCGATTCCGCGGTCCAAAGCGACCTGCTGTGCCGAATGGCGGGCAGCAAGTGAAACCTTTTGACAGATGCCTGGTTGGGGTTGCAGATCAAAATACCTCAAAAGGAGCCAGCTGAAAGGTTGGCACCTTAACAACCGTTCCTGGCCTCTAGGCACCTATACCGTAGCTTTTTTCTCTGCCGCTCTTCTTTCCGTTTAAGAAATGCTCAAGAAGACGACCGTTTGCTCCCCCCCCCAATTTCTGCCCCTAGAACCGGAAGCAGGAAATCTATGATTCCGGAAGAGCTCCAAAGAACGGTACCCCCCGGATGTGCATCAGATAAAGCATCCCGCACACAAGAGAAAAGGAGGGCTTCTAAGCAGAGGTTCCTGGCATTAAAGAAGCGTTCAGACTTGTGGCTTTTGTCTCTGTGTGTTGTGACCTTTTTTTTTTTACGCCCTCAAAGTCTTTTTTCCAAAATTCCTTTGCAGGTGTGGGGAGAGTGATGGGGGGTGGGGGGGGGGGAGGACAACGACGACAAGGGGCTTTTTCCTCTTAAAATGTCTCCAAAATTAGGAGTATATAGATTATTTCTGTAGTCGCTGTTTCTTTGGATCAGCTGTTATTTTCTGATAGTTGGAGTTGCTTAGCTAAAATAGTATATTTCATACTTCTCCTATTCCAAAAGATACTTGGAGCAGAGTAGGCAACTTCTGTAATACAAATATTTTGAGGGTTATCTGGTGGCTGGGACTGATGAAAATTATTTTCTAAACTACTCAGAATGTACTTCGCTCTAAGCCTCTCCATCTCTTAAAAGAGTGTTTTACCTAAGTAACTATTTCCAAGTAACTTTCCCCAATTTAATTGAAAGTTGTGGGTTTTGCAGTTTGTACATGGAGGAAATCAGGTGGGGAATGCTATTCTTGTATTGCCAATCTTTTGTAAGTGCTTTAAAATAAAAGTGGGAAATGCAATTGTGTTGTATTTACTTATATCAGGGATATACATGTAGTCCTCAACTTACAACCACAATTGAGCCCAAAATTTCCATTGTTAAGCAAGACAGTTCTTAAGTCAGTTTTGTCCCATTTTATGACCTTCTTGTCATAGATGTTAGGTAAATCACTGCAGTTGTTAGTAACACAGTTGTTAAGTGAATATGGCTTTGCCATTGACTTTGCTTGTCAGAGAGTCACAGAAGGTAATCATGTGACCCTGGGACACTGAAACCATAATAAATATATCCAAGTTGCTAAGCAGCTGAATTTTGATCACATGACCATGGGGATGCTGCAATAGTCGTAAGTGTGAAAAACAATCATAGGTCACTTTTTTCAGTACCGTTGTATTGTGAATGGTAACAAAATGAATGTAAGTTAAGAACTACCTGTAATGCTCCCTTTATCAGGGTTTGCAGCAGTGGTGGGTTTCAATTTGTTTTACTACCGGTTCTGTGGTTATGGCTTGGTGGGTGTGGCATGGCTTGGTGGGCATGGCAGGGGAAGGATACTATAAAATCTCCATTCCCATCCCACTCCAGGGAAGGTTACTGCAAAATCCCCATTTCCTCCTGATCAGCTGGGAATTGGGAGGCAGAGAATGGATGGGGGTGGGGCCAGTCAGAATTTTTACTACCAGTTCTCCGAATTACTCAAAATTTCCGCTACCGGTTCTCCAGAACCTGTCAGAACCTGCTGAAACCCACCTCCATTTGCAGTCCATTTAGAAATCATCACCTCTTATCAAACCAGAGAGAGAAAATTTTAAAATCTCCTGACAGAACACATTCCAAGTGTACCTTAGCAGAAAGCATTCTAAAGTTGGAGTAATGCTGACTATTCATTCCAACTAGTCAATCGTTAGGCTCTTCTACCAGAACTAACTCCCTCAGCCCAGTTCTGGGAAAATGATGTTTTTGAGCTACCTGGCTAAATAACCCAGAAAACTGAACAAACCTTGTAGCTAGTCTGAAACAGAGGGGGTAGCATAGGAAATATTTTAGTATGACATTCCTTATAAAATGCATGAAGGCAGAACTTTGTATAGAAAAAAGGATTTTATGGTGGGGGCGGGGGAGAAAAATTGAGGGAAAACAACTATTACCTAAACAGAATACTATAAAATCAAGGCAGTCGGCAAAAAAGAAACTACCATACTTAATTATTACTGAAGGTCCTGGGTTCCAACTTATATATGTTTATTGTATAAAGTATTGTGGAGGGAAATAGGGCTGTGTTTGGATATTGATTGTGTAGGAACATGATCTTGGTCCTTTTTGTTTACACAGGAGTTTCTTCTGAGCACTGATTTTATAAAAGCGTAGGGAATGGGGACAAAAGCCTCTAGAATATCTGTTGCTTTGCCCAATCAAGAAAATGCTCTGGGTCCAACCAGCAAATAAAAAGTTATCTAAAGAGTAAAGTCATTTTCAAAAGACTTGATGGAATTGGAAAAGCACAATCTGACTTTCAGTAGATTTTCCTTTACACAGAAGAGGTCCGCTTGGGCACAAAAGCTAATTTTCATCTTTTCACACCTCACAGCATGGGTTAGTTTATCAGATCCTTTAGGGGGCACTGTGTACCTTTGTCAACAGTAGGAGTTGGCCTTTCCACCAAAATGAAAAATTTAATTACAAGGTGGAAGTAATTTTGAAAAAGTTAATGTTACTTCCCATGAAACGTGCATATATGAAGATGAAAGACTTTTCTGTTTGGGAGTCTTAAGATGCTTATCTCATATGCCTCAACCAGCTGGAAATGAAGCTGATATAACAAACTGCTCTTTGAATGACATCACTTCTGTTTTGGCAATGATATTGGCCAGATGAGTGCATGGTGATTATTGTGCCTCCCAACTGATATATTTCCCTGTTTCTTCCCTTCCACTCTGTTCGGAGACAGCAAGCATCAATTGCTTTCCTTTCCATTTGTGGACATAGTTTCTATTTGTAGATCTTTTGAATGAGCCCACCTTGTACTTTACACTTTAGAATTTTATTAATTTATTTCTATCCCATCTTTATTACTTTTACAAATAACTCAAGGCAGCAAATATATCCATCACACCTTCCTCCTCTTTTCCCTACAATAACATCCCAGTGAGGTGAGTTTGGCTGAGAAAAAGTAACTGGCCTAAAGTCACCCAGGTGCTTTGCTTAGCTAAATTGGGATTTGAACTCCCAGTCTCCTGCTTTCTAGCTTGGTGCCTTAATCATTAGAACAAACTGGCTCTCTGAAATTTCCTTTTCTTGCTGTTTCCTGCACTTTCCCCAGGATTTCCTTGCTCATTTACAATGGTCTCCAATAAGTGGTTTTTGCTAAATGGTCCATATTGCTGCTTCCAATTAAGTAGATCTGTAGTAGTGAATGGCTGATATTGGAGCAAGGGACGAATGGTGGGCTGTCCCTGGGCATCAGTCCCATGACTCAAGACTTCCCTTAAAGGGGCCAGAGTCTCTGCCTTCTTCAAACTCATCTGGCTTCGAGTTCGAGAACTAATGGGTTTAGATTCTTCTTCTGTCTCTCCTTCCCCATCACTCTTAACTTTCTGTTTGACTTGCTATTGGCGTCTCCGGGACTGGATGGTTCTTGGCACCATATCCACTGGCAGGGGTGGATAGGGGTTTCCTCTTGGAGGTATGGGGTGTGGTGCATATGGGGGAGGTCGACTAACCTCTTCCTCCTCCTCCTCCTCCTTCCTTCCTCCTCCTCCTCCTCCTTTCTCCTCCAATAGAAATATCTTTCTATTGGTCTTATTTTTTTCTTTCCTCAAACACACTTTCACACGTTCCAGCTGACATTTTCTAAGCCAAGGGGGGGCTGCCCTTTGAGCTATTTTCCACTGATCTATATACGGGTATTGGTCCCAATAGCCATCCCGCGTAATGATCTGATGTACCTTGGATATCACTATTGGATCCAATGATCCTTCTTCTGGCCATCTTACGCCAAAGGTAGGCCATACATTTATACAAAATATCTCCAAGGTATTAGAATCACACGGGGGATCACCATAGTCTTCACTAAAGGCCCTCTTAAAATTGGCTAGCATACATTGTAAAGGTGTCCTGGGGACACTTTTACAACCACCCATCCTAACAACACTACCCTTGGCTCACGACGCTGGACATTCCAACAGTCGTCAATGAGAACCGCAAGGGTTTAACCACCCACACAGTACTAATAGGGGACTTGAACTCCCTACTAGAGACTTTCAAGATGATGCCTTGTCTCCCAGGAGGGTGATCAGACCCCCTTGTCCACCTCAAAGTAGGTGGGCTCCCCTTTTTACATATATTTGCCTGCAAGCGTTCTTCCTTCTTGGCCACTCGTTGAGATCTCTGGGTCTGGCTGATCCTTGACTGACCTGCTTCTCCAGTGGGCTCACGGCACCTTCTTACCGAAAGATTCCTGTAGACTTCAATGGAGTCCTAGTGGCCAGCCAGTGGACTTTCCTTGGGAAGGTGTCGGTCCCCGCTGGGGCAGGCCATCAGGCAGAGCAAGGGTCTCTGTTCCTTAGTCCCACCAGAGTCACCACAACTGTTATGGAATGATGGGACCAAAAACATTCCTGGTCAGTCAGAGACAGTTTATTTGCGCAGGTACAGAACCAGATTTGTTTCTGGGATTCTGGACCAAGAAGGGCTCTAACTCAACTGCTTTTATACATTTCTAAGACAAAGGAATTTGTGGGTACAGCAGTTTTCCATATATGATTAACAAACATTTGTTACATGATAATTGACATTTCCTAATTACTAAATTCCTATATTATTTTTTAGTTCATAAGATCATCATAGCTAAACATCCTTTATTAATTTTGTGATTGCTGATGCATAGAGTTATGGCTTCCTTGGTTAATAAGTAACTTTTGATTCCATCTGGATGTCCTTGCATTCATGACAACTAGGCCCCTCAGAAGATGTATGTATGTTACCCAGGATGTAATTTAGCTGACTTCGTGTAATCTCTAAACAAGCACTGTTCTTCAAGCAAATTTCTTTCTTATAATAATGTGAATAGAAGCACATTTCTCTCTGACAATAATGTGAATAGAGAGGGCCCTTCAGTGTTCATATAACTGACCCTGCATCATTCACATTACCATGTTTTTTGCCCATGCTATCATTGTTTCTTTAACTTGTTCTTCTTCTAACTTAATACTCAATAAATAGTTATACAATTTTCTTATCACTCCCTCATCTGTTCCTGTTAATATCTTATCTAATTCTGTCAATACCCTATAAAAAACATGTTGTTTTGCATCTTTTTCATATCTAGATTGTATTTGCAGTTGTGTATAGCACACCATATCAATCCCCTGCTTTTCCAAATCCTATTTCATTTTAAATTCCCCTTTTTCTAACAAAACATCCTTATATCTGAAAATATTTCCCATATTGATAATATTTGGATGTATTAGTGCTTCCATTGTCGAAAGCCTAACTGGTATCTTCAATTTTCTCTAATTTTCTCCCATACTAATAATAAAGCATTTCTTATATAATGTCTTTGAAAGTAACCATGTATCTTATTTTTCCCATACCATAAAAAGGCGTGCCAACCCAATTGCAAATCACATCCCTCCAATGTCAATAATCTTGTATTTCTCAGTACAATCCATTCTTTCATCCATGTTAACACTGCTGCCTAGTAATATAATTCCCAGTTTGGTAGTCCGAACCCTCCTCTGGTTCTCACATCTTGTAACAGTTTTAAATTGATTCTCGCCTTCTTCCCCTGCCATATAAATTTCATTATTATTTTATTCAAATTTTCAAAATATTTTTTCTCCAATTTTATCAGAATTGTTTGGAATAAAAACAATAGACAATATGTTCGTCTGGATTGTTGCTATTCTTCCTATTAACGATAATTGCAAATTTTTCCATCTCTCCAAATCTGTCTCAATTTGTTTTATTAGTTTATAATAATTATCTTCCTTAATCGTAACACATCTTGCTGTTAGTTGAATCCCTAAATATCTTACTTTCTTTGTAATCTGAATGACTAAGTTCTTCATTAACTCCTTTTTCTGCTCCTCTGTAACATTTTTCACTAATATCTTAGTTTTCTCTTTATTAATTTTCAATCCTTCCACCTCACCATATTCTTCTATTCTTTCTAATAGCTTTGGGCTGTTTCTTGTGGATTTTCTAAGATAAACACCTAATTGTCTGCAAATGCCTGTAATTTATATTACATCAATTACATTAGCCTTACTTGCTGCACAAGTGATGGGCACAAGATCTTGCTGTACAGATTCAGCCAGTTAGGCTGAAGCCTAATTTCAGTTAATAATGTATAATGAATAGATGTTTGAATGCTACTGTAAAAATAGTACCAACAATCAAGCTTGCTATTTGTTTATTCTATTAAAGATGAAAATTATGTGTCCCGCAAGGCTTGCCTTTTATTGCTACACTGAAGGTCATGTGCATAACATGTCAATTTTTAAGTTGATATTTGGAGGCATATGCCTCTTGTGATAGAGTAGACATGGAAGAAGATCCAAGAGATAAGATGAACTTCTGAATGAATTGTCTGTTCAGTAGAAGTTTACACATCCCCTGCAAGTCATCATTGAATGTCTTGTTGTTGTGGTCTTGATCAAGTGGTAAACATGAAGAAATGAATTGGTCCTAAGAGCATCATCTCAACCTTGGCAGGCATTAAATAAATAAATGGGGGGGGGGGGAAGTCTGCCTATCTTTGAATTCCCTTGATACTCTAAAGCTCAGGAAGTTTCTAAGTGTTGAAATGCAAATAAGCAGAATCCATTCTTGTAGCTCTCTCTTCCCTTAGGCTAGAAAGCCTGTTGAACTATTGAGCAATCAAAACTGAAAAGTGTTAATGCTTCTAAGCAAACAACTGTGACAGCAAAGCTATATGCATTGCTAATATAGAAAAGCTGTGGCTGGATCTCTGCCAGATGATATCTCGCTATTGAAAAAAGTGTTGCATTACAGTCAGTATGTGTGTTACAGTCAACACCACTCTGCCATCAAATACCTGCAAATCTCCTGAAAAAAAGAGTTTAGTAACCTTACATGTTGTCATAACGAATCTTAGTCCTCAGCTGGCCATAACTGGTTCTTATAATATTTACAAATAGAATGCAGGTGCTACGAATCTTTAAAACCTTTAAAACCTTTAAAAAGAGGAATTTGTGCATAATGACATGATTTTGCTTGAATATTAATATTTAATTACATGAATGTCAGTTAAATAAGTGTATATCCTGCTTTTGTTTTTATATGCATTTTCCTTTCTAGAGAAGTGCTTAAGGATCACCACTCTTCCTTATGTAATCAAGTTACACCTTGTTAATTCTCTCAATTCTGTTGGTATTGGTATATGGTACCTGGCATCAATGTGCTGGCAGGTATTTCCATTGGTTAATCCTCAGGTTCGTGACCTCACATGACCTTACTATAATTATTCTTTTAATAAAAGATTAAAAAGGAAACTTGCATGATGCAGATGTTAGTGCCATTTTTAGGATTCTCTTTATTTACAAGAATGCTTCTGGCCTCCACAGGTCTCTTAGGTGCTCATAGGACAAGTGCACTTAACCTCAATGTAAGCTGGAAAAAGATTTCCCTTCTCACCTTTTTAGATTTCAGGATGGTTTCTACCAGTTCAGCTTAGCTGTTTCCTTTTTCTTTTTGAACCAGGTGAGCACAATTCCAAGAAAATCCTGAGCTCTAGCCCCTTATCATTTTAATTTTAAGACCAAATTTGCACAATGTTTTTAATTTAATCAATGGTGAATCCAACAAATCATCCAAATCTCCAAACCAGCAATTTTTCAGTTATAAGAGAGACTGTTATATATCATTTGGATCCAAGTTTAATTGTTCAATACAGGTAGTCCTCGAATTATGATCACAACTGAGCCCAAAAGTTATGTTGCTAAGTGAAACATTTGTTAAGTGAGTTTGCCTCATTTTACGACTTTCCTTGCCACAGTTGTTAAATTAGTAACATGATTAAGTGAATTTGAATTTTCCATCAACTTTGCGTGTCAGAAGGTTGCAAAAGATGATCACATGATCCTGGGACATTGCAACTGTCATAAATATGAGTCAGTTGCCAAATGCCTCAGTTCTGATTACATGATCATAGGGATGCTGCAACAGTCATAAGTATGAAAAATGGTCATAAGTCATTTTTTTCAGTGCCATTGTAACTTTGTTCACTAAATGAACTGTTGTAAGTCAAGGACTACCTGTACTATATCTTAAGTTCATCTTCCCATTTCATCCAAAGAAAAGAATGCCACTTTACGTTTACTCTCCCTTTACTCTTTGACACAGCAATGGATATTTAGAGCATCTGTTAAATGACGTTCTTCTAGCCAACTGTTTCTGTTTCCCCTTTATTTTCTGGTGGGACCGGAAGTCAGCAAACGGGTCATTTCTGGCCTCTGGAGGGCCTCTGGGCAGACTTCTTAGGAATGGGGTGAGGTCAGCAGTAGACAGCCTTATGTTAAAATTTTGGGTGTTTGGGGATAAAACCACAGAGTCAGGTAGTGCATTCCAGGCATTGACCACTCTGTTGCCGAAATCATATTTTCTGCAATAGAGGTTGGAGTGGTTCACTTTAAGTTTGTATCTATTGTGTGCTTGTGTATTGCTGTGGTTGAAGCTGAAATAGTCATTGACAGGTAGGACATTGTAGCAGATAATTTTATGAGTTATGCTTAGGTCATACCGAAGGCGGCGTAGTTCTAAACTTTCTAAGCCCAGAATTTCAAGTCTGGTGGCATAACGTATTCTGTTTCGAGCAGAGGAGTGGAGGACTCTTCTTGTGAAATATTTCTGGACATGCTCAATTGTATTAATGTCTGATATGCAGTGCAGGTTCCAGACAGATAAACTGTATTCGAGAATTGGTCTAGCAAATGTTTTGTATGCTCTGGTTAGTAGTGTAATATTACTGGAGAAGAAGCTACACAAGATTAGGTTTACAACTCTTAATGCCTTTTTGGCGATGTTGATACAGTGGGCTTTGGCACTTATATCATTAGATATGAGTACTCCAGGGTCCTTGACAGAGTGATGGTCATCCACAAGGTCGTATCCACTCAGCTTGTATTTTCTGATTCTTTTTGCCAATGTGTAAGACAGATCATTTGTTGGTTGAGATTTGGAGTTGCCAATTGTTTGACCATTCCGACACAAAGTCAAGGTCTTTTTGAAGGGTAGCAGCATTGTTGGTGTTAAATAGTTCTACATCATCGGTGAAGAGAATGCAGTTGTTTATAATATGATTGCAAAGGTCATTTATGTATAGTATGAATAAGGTGACCAGATTTTAACATTGGTAAAGAGGGACACCTGTGGGTGTGGCTTATTTTGTGGGCATGGCTTGGAGGTCATGTGATTGGGTGGGCGTGGCTAGCTGGTCATGTGACCAGGTGGCCATGGCTATGTGTATAGGGACTACTCAGAGGGCTGAAAAAAGTCATTTCCGACAGGTCCTCGCACTTTTGACCATCCTCACATTTATGCCCATGCAGCATTCTTAACAACCATGTCACTCATTTCACAACTGCTTCTCTTCACCATGGTGATAAGATAGGGCAAAAAACGTAAAATGTGAGGACAGTCGTAAGTTCGAGGACTGGTCAAAAGTGCGAGGACCAGTCAAAAATAACTTTTTCAGCCCTCTGAGTAGTCCATGTGCACAAAAGGACTACCCAGAGGGCTGAAAAAAGTCATTTCTGACAGGTCCTCGCACTTTTGACCAGTCTTCGCATTTATGACTGGTCATCATTTATGCCCATTGTAGCATTCTTAAAAATGGTGTCACTCATTTCACAACTGCTTCTCTTCACCATGGTGACAAGATAGGGCAAAAACATAAAACGTGAGGACAGTTGTAAGTTCGAGGACTGGTCAAAAGTGCAAGGACCAGTCAAAAATAACTTTTTCAGCCCTCTGAGTAGTCCATGTGTATAAAAGGATACAGCAATAGAGAGGGATGAAGGAAGGGAAATTAGAGTAGGAGTGAGGTTAAGAGAGGGAGGAAGAGAGGAGGAGAAGAAGAAAGGAAGAGGAAGTAGGGAGGAGAAGAAGAGGGGGGGAAGAGAAAGTAAGAAGGAAAGAAAAGAGAGAGGTGGTAGGTTTGAGGAGAAAGATTGCTGTACAATAAAAAAGATGAAAGGGAAGAAAACCAACCCCAAACAAATATAAAGATATTAAGATAAAGAATGAATTGTTAAACTTTAAAGAATAAAAGAGAACAAATATGAATAAATAGCAATAATTAGAAACACACATGCAAACATACAATGTATTTCCTTTGAACAGAGTATTTGGCCGGTTCACAAATTTAAACAGTGTTTAGTCATTTCAATTAAATTTACAATTTCTATATTTCCTTTTTGCCATATTTATTCCTCATCTATTTTTTAAAAAATCTATCTAATACCTCATCTCTAATCTTAATCAAATTCAATTTTTTACTTCTATTCTATATTATACCCCTTCCCATTGTCATCTATTTTTATATCCATCCTCACATTGGTTAATTATGTAATATTACAGTTGTTTAATACAAATTCAACATTTTAATATAAATCAATTAGTTATATAACTATCTTTTTTGTATATTAATCAATATGAACATGAATATTCCAATTATTTCCATGCAATCCAATTTCTTACAAATCAATTAATTATATTTACCAATAATAATAAACCAAATAATTTCCCCCATATATTCTTCCAACCACAACTTAACCATTTCTGCTTTCAACACAATATACAAATAATAGTATCTCAATTATTACAATTCCCTAGTTAAATAGAGCTTTTTTTTCTTTTGTGTTTTAAAATCTTGAACTCTCCTCTTTTGCCATTTGCCATAAATTTCCCATTGTTTGCACCTACCTTTTTTGATGAGGAAAAAGAAATCTGCCTTTCCAAACAGCAAAGCCAACAACCTGCTTTAGTTTCGGTTTCGTATTCAGTTTAAATTGCACAAGGAGAAAAAAAAACTAGAGGGAAAAAAACCTGTTTAAATTCTTGCTGCAGGGCTTCAAAGGGACGCCTATGTTTTCTTTTAACACTGATCAGCTGTAGGGCGGGCCTTTGAAGCCCTGCAGCAAGAATTTAAACAGGTTTTTTTCCCTCTAGCCATCAGCTGGGACTCAGGAGGCAGCAATAGATTGGGAGTGGGCGGGGTAAGCAAACCCCATTCTCCCGCTGTTCCCTAGCTTGTCCTGCATTCCTTCCAAAAATTGGGACTTTTTAAAAATGCCCCGGGACGTGGAACAAATTGTTGAAAATCGGGACTGTCCCACCAAAAGCGGGACGTCTGGTCACTTTAAGTATGAAGAATCTTGGTCCTAGAACGCTGCCTTGGGGGACACCAATATTAACAGGTGCAGGATTTGATAGGGCACTCCCTATTTTGACCATTTGTGGTCTGTTTGATAGGAACGTGGCTATCCAATTATGTAGGAGTCCAGAGATGTCATAGGGTTTTAGTTTTAGAAATAGTTTGTCATGTACCACCGAATCAAAGGCTTTACAGAAGTCTATGTAAATTGCGTCTATTGCTTTGCCCTGATTGAGATTTGTAGTCCATGTGTTTTTGCACTACAAATCTTGATCAGGGCAAAGCATTGTATACATTCATCGCCTTGAGTTATTTGTAAAAAAAATTGTATTTATTTCCCATGATTAAATAAAATAAACTTTCTATATTCATGAATTGCTTTCCATAATGAATCAATCAACCCAGTGTCCATTATAAATTTCCTATAGCTTAATTCAAACTACTGTGGTGTAGTTGTAGCAGTGGTGAAATCCGAACTGATTTGCTACCGGTTTGTTGGCCATGCATGCGCACTATGTGCCAAACATGCGCTGCACATACACATGCATGTGCAGTGCATGCCAAAAGGAGGCTTGGGAAGGTAAATAGAAGCAAGGGGGGGATCAACTGTGGCGCGCAATTTAGCTTCGCTAGAAAGCAGGATTTCCTGCCTATTGGTGTGTGCTGCGCACGCATGCGCAGTACACACCAAAAGGAGGCTTGGGAAGGTAAGTAGAACGGCGGGGCGGGATCAGCTTTGCAGCATAGTTTAGCTTTGCTAGAAAGCAGGATTTTCTGCTTTCTAGCGAAGCTAAATTGCGCACCACAGCTGATTGTTGGAAGTACCGGTTCAGAGGAACCGTAACTTTTTAAACTACTGGTTCGCCCAAACCGGTAGCTTTTTCTTTTACTACCAGTTTGCCTGAACCTCACCCCTAAGGTGTATGCTGGGAACTGCTTCTCACCATGGCGGCTTGGAATTCTGGGAGTTGTAGTTCTTATTCCTTGTGACACTCCCAGATTGGAGAGGACTGGCAGACCATAATATTTTCCAGAGCATGTTCTGTCACATACAGGGCAATTGATTATCAGGTCTTTTGGGTTCACCTTTGCCCCGTAGTATTTTTTGTGTAATAAATAACCCAATACTTCCCTGTGGTTGCATATTAAGATTACAAGTATGGAGCAACCTGTCTTTCAGGAAACAGAACTGTATACCATTACGGTACTGATCTTGTGATAAAGGACCAAATAGTACAGGAAACACCAGGGCTGTGTTGACATAGTGGTTTACTGAATTAGCTCAATTGCCTAGATTTGCAAAACAAATTGAAACATATTGTTGGATTTGTCCAATAGAAAAGCCACAAATTAGCCAACTCTAAAGATTTCCACAGCTATTTTTACCCCTCTGTTTTAAAAACAGTTTGAAGCCAACTCTGATAGTCTTCACTGCCGCCAATCCTGAAGCACTGTGAACAGCTAGAGAACAATAGAGTGTAAAAAAACCCCATTCAGTTGATGCGAAATCTGCTGAGACCACAACACCTAGAAAAAAAAAAGAAATCCCTCCAAGCTATGCTATGCCAACAAAATAAAACATCTTCCTCGCATTTTCTCGATATTGCATTTTTCTGGCCCATTGCAGAAACATCTGAATGGTATTTATGAAAGCTGGCTGGATGACCTTGGGCCAGTCACTCTCTCTCAACCCATTCCACCTCACAGGATTGTTGTTGGGGAAAAATAGAGGGAGGTTTGTTCACTGCCTTGAATTATTTATAAATTAATAAAGGCAGGAAATACATACATACATACATACATACATACATACATACATACATACATTGGAAGAAATATCAGTTCCAAGCTGGGAGGAAGACACTGGAAACATGGAGGCTGATTGGAAATATGGTTTAATGATGAACAGAACCAACAACATTTATGGTTCTGGTGCAGCTGACAAATGGAGTTCAGAGAGGGGAGTTTTTATATCTTCTTTGGGCTTTGTATTTGAGCTTCCTGTTCCTGTGCAAGAACATGTCCTTTAATATTCTATTGGCTGTTGTCAGATTCCTATGGGGTCATGTAGGGGTCATAGCAGGCTCTATAGGCAAAAGAGAAAATGCAAATCCTAGATGTTTGTCTGAGCTAATTTTGTTAACCTTTGGTTTATTGGACTGCTCTGGGATGGTGAAATGAAGGGGCTTATTATGTTCTGAAAGGGCGTTGGGCAATTCCTATTGCGGCTTAATGACTTTCGTCCTGTGTTGGATCTTGGGTGAGGGGCTGCTTCTAATCCTACCATTCTGTCTTTGTTCCAACTTTGCTGCGTTTCAAAATATCCTGTCTTGAATGGATTTCTGCCTGCATTATTTGCTTTGCTTATGAATAGAGCTACCAAATACTTGTCTTCCTCTTTCAATAAGCTCTTTATCTCTTAAGTGTTGGCATCTGCTGGGGGCTATTAAGAAAGATTTGGGGGCTACTTCCTGCCTCTAAAAAACATGTCTCTCCATTTTTCATTTAGGAAAATATAATATTCTGCCTTTTTTTAATATTCCTCAAAATATTTCATTCTTCTAGGAGGAGAGGTTTCACACACACACACACACACACACACACACACACACACACAGAGAGAGAGAGAGAGAGAGAGAGAGAGAGAGAGAGTTAGTTTTAAAAATGACTATAAGCAAAACAGCACCTTAGCACTTATGCGACCAAGTGTTGTTCATCGTACTTCCTAACATAACTATTTGTTGCCATAGGACAGAAGAACACACCACATTATGAATTCAAGCTGGTTTAATAATTTGCAGATCTTTACCTATTTCCTAGTTATATAGTAGGCCTTTATAAAGGCACCTAAGAAAGGATCTTTCCTCAGGCACTTGAGTCAGGATACAATTCCTAATTAATACGAGATAGTGTATTTTAGTTTTGATAGTGTGTTGTTGGGTTGTTGTTTTTTTTGCTGTAGAGATATGAATAATTTTTCATTTGATTTTTTGATTAATTAATTTGTAGTCTACCTAGAGTCATGTTGTTTGAGATGGACAGCCATATAAATGTTCTAAGTAAATACAATTCATAAATAATAGTCAGAGGGAGCCAGGGAAAGATTGACTGGAATTATGTTTCTTTTTCTCTTTCACGGGAACTGATCAGAGGCAAAATGCTATTTGAGCCTAAGATTTGGAGATTGCCTTCAGCTCTGAAATTCAAGAGGAAGCAGAATGAGGCAAGTGACCTTACCAAAAGAGAAGCTTGTTCATCCACATGCTCAGAATGTAAATAAAGCAATGGCTTTGCTGAAATTATAAATTCAGCAAGGGCCAGAAATATGTAAATTGATCCTGCCTTTGCATTGCCTTACTTTCATGGGGTCACTGAAGTCTAGCATTTTGAAGGTGCCTTCCATAACCCCCTCAAACATGTTATTAGGATTGTAAGTAGTTGTGGAAAATAGAACAGGGCAAAGAGTTTAAATAGGTCAACTTTTAAATCTCTATAGTCATGTGATGTTATGATACTGAAGTAAATTGGGAGTGGAAAGGACATCAGCCAAACCAAAACAAAAGTTTCAAAGGACATGAAATGTTTCACCCTTGTTTAACAGGGAACTAAAGAGTAATATGTGGTTTTAGTGACACAGAAATGAGGAAACACATCTGATACATATTTTTAGTAAGAGTGTGATTCTTGACATGTAGCTGGCTGGGAAGGGTTGGTGAGCAAAGGGCAAGGAAATATATATAGTTATGGCAAAAAAGTGGCTTTTCCCAGTCATTTGGCCACAATTTCTCCTTTATACCGCTTGAATATTTCTAACTTTAATATATAATATTAATTTGACATATGAATTGTTATATATCTACATATATATAAAAGCGAAATGCCATTTATGCATCATCACAAAATCTCCAGAACCGTAAAGCCTAGAAACTTGAAATTTGCTACATATGTTCCTCTTGGCTTCTAGGTGCTCAGAAAGGATGTTTCAAAATGACCATCAGAGCTTTAGTATTTCCTGTATTATTATTAACATGCTCTGATGCTAAGGAGTTCTACTCCCCCTCCCCACCTGAAAAGAAATCTGTTCCAAATGCAAAACACAAGCAGAGGAGACAAGTTTCAGTTTTACTTTCACCGCAGCAAGCAGGGGGATAGGATAGGGGAGGCTTCTGTGGGGCAAGCCTGAGGTAGAGAAGTGGGATAGGATAGGATAGGATAGGATAGGCTTCTGTGGGGCAAGCCTGAGGGAGAGAAGGGGAGAGGAGAGGAGAGGCTGGTTGTCACTACTCAACACTATAAGTGTCAGTTTATCAAGCCCGATCACATAGTTTAATAGCAGAGCATGGGTATTCAGATAGTATTGTTATATATATTGTTCTTAATATCACATAGAGTAACAACAATGAAAACAATTCTTAAACTACAATATAAACTAACTGTGGCATTAAAAAAATCTTTCAGTTAATGTTTTTCCCAGTTTTTCTGGTATCTATGACAAAATGTATAATCTATAAATATGTTCCTTCTGCTAACTAAATTATATTCAAAGTGATACACCATAATAAAAAATAATACACTCAAATGAAGGGCTAATGTTTCATCTTGTCTTTCGGGATAGAGGACATATTAGAAATAAAATCTTTGCCACAATGCAGAAAAACTAATAATAACAAGGAAACCTTAATTGGTGGTTTAAACTTAAATGGTTAGCAGCCAAACCCTGTCCATGTCTATTGTTTTAATAAAAATCATAAGTCTTATTCCCCATATAAAGTGGATTTACAAGGGTAATCCCTATTCAGATGACTCATAAACTGGGGGAGCAGGATTGGGCTGGAACTTGCTATCTTTTCTTATTATCAGTGCACTTGATCTTCTGTTCAAAGCTACAACTGTTCAAAGGTTATGAAAAAAACATGTTCTTCATGCTCACAGACTTGATTCAGAAGATCAGATTAACAAAATAAGGAATGAGAGTCTGAGACTGTGTATTGATTTAAATGTGATTGACATAGTAACAATTGACCAGATACATACATCTTTTCCAACTTGGCATCTCCAGATGTGGAAGGTTTTTCCAAACAGAATGACTATTAATTGTAAGCTTAAACATTATTTATAAACTGCAGTCCCTGAGTTTTCTCACAACACACTGAGCCAAAACTGAATAAAACACATATAATGCAGTGGTGATTTTCACGTGCCTTACTGGTTCGCTAGTGCACATGTGCTTGTTTTGCTTGTGTGTGCGCCATTTCAGTGCATGGGCAGAAACTTCTGCGCATGCACAGAACATATTTGATGATGTCTGGGTGGGTGGGCAGGGCAAACCAGGGCAAACCGGTAGCAACCCACCACTGATATAATGGCTTAAAATGAACTGTATACCAATAATCAGAATTTCTCAAATTTATTTTTGCATCCCTGTGACTGTCTGAATAGAGCTATTAAGGAAACAGTCCATCAAGCAACTACAGTTATATTAGATCATAAAACATTTGGGGAGGGGAGGAAATTCACTCACAAACTCCAACAAAGGAATTTGAAATATCTGTTTTCTCAGGGTTCAATGTTGTTTCCAAGTTCTGGATCATTAGCAGTCTCCCTTAATATCTCCCCTATTAAACTTTTCCACACTGACATTGGAACTTATAAATTCTCAACTCCAGAGGTATTCTTGTTCTACCCCTTAGACGGAGTAATTTATGTATATCTATCACTTATGTATGATTCCTATTTAACTATACTTGCAAATGTTTGCAAAACATCAAACAAAGGCCACCAGAAAATCAATCTGTATCTCTTTTCTAACCAATGGTAAAATTGATCCCATATCTTAAAGTATTCTGAATCCTCTCTTTCTTTAATCATCAGAGTTAATCTATTCATTTCTGCACAGTCTAATTTTTTTTAATTACTTCTCCTTCCAAGGGTATTTTCTCTGCTTTCCAATTTTGTACCAAAACAATCCTTGCAGCTGTTATTACATGTATAATCAAATAGGTATTTTCTTCATTAGTTTTCTCTGGAAGGATACCCAGTAGGAACAGCTCTTGTTTTAAATCTATACGTTGTTGTATCATTTCTTCCAACCATGTCTTAATTTTATTCCAATAATTTTTAGCTTCTGGACATATCCACCACATATGATAATAAGACCCTGGTAACTGGTGACATTTCCAACATTTAACTGATTTATCTTTAAAAAATTTTGCCAGTTTCTCAGGGGGCATATGCCATCTGTAAAACATTTTATATTGATTTTCTTTATATGCAATGGACATTGTTAGTTTGTAATTCCTTTCCCATAACTGTTGCCATTTGTCTAAATCAATTGAGTATCCAAAATTCTTTGCCCAAACTATCATTATTTCCTCTACTTGTTTTTCCTCTAACTCAATGCCAAGCAAGAAATTATGAATATTTTTAATTAATTTGTCCTCTGTTCCTATGAGTATCCTATCCAACTCTGTCTTATCTAAGTAAAAACCATGTAATATAGCATCTTTTTTATATCTTGTTTGTATTTACATGTACATATACCAATCCATCTCAATCCCGTTCTTCCAGTTCTTGTTTCCCCTTCAATTCCCCCTTACCTGTTAGTAACTCCTTATATCTAACAATATTTCTAAAATTAAAGATATCTGGGTGTATTAAAGCTTCCATTGTTGATAACCATATTGGTATTGTCACATATTTATTTCTAACCTTCTCCCATGCCAATAACAATGCGTTCCTTATATAATGTCTATGAAAATTTGTTTGTATCTTACTTCTACCATACCATAAAAATACATGCCATCCCAATTGTAAATCATGACCTTCCAATATTAATAGTCTTATATTTCTTAATTCAACCCATTCCTTCATCCAAGTCAATGCTGCTGCCTGGTAATATAATTCCCAATTTGGCAGTCCAAATCTTCCAAGCAACTCTAAGTCTTGTGGATTTCAACTACCAGAATTCCCCAGCCAGCCAAGATGGCCAAGGAATTATGGGAGTTGAAGTCCACAAGTCTTAAAGTTGCTGAGTTTGAAGACCTCAGACTGAGACAGACCACTTGATCTCTGAAATCTTGTTTCAAAATCCTATGAGTCTTGTGTAATACCAGAAAGAAGAAATGCATCGGAGAACCCAGGAGTTCTCTGTGGACTGAGTGAAGCAATATTTTCAGTGAAATTGACTGCTGGAGATTTACATAGAAGAGGCACACCCAGGAATGCTGCTGGCTGCAGTGGGAGTTACCCTTCCTCCATTACCTCACTCTCCTCCTCCATGTGATGTTTTTAGTCACACCCACCTTCAGACCTGAACTTTTGGTAGCGCCTGATTCCACTCAGAAGATACTTGCTCTTATTTCAACGTTTCCTCTCTGCCCTGCTCCCACAGATGAGGATGCATTTATCACCCTATCACCCACTAAAGCGAAGCTTGCCTTTAAACAGTTCAGATCTGACTTTCTAATGTGGACAAACAAGTGGAATCCAAGAAGAGCCGAGTGCTTCTGCCAAGATATTGTTTTCCACCCGTTCCATACAGGTGAGTTGGGCAGCTAGTTGAAAACGTGGACAGCTATGGGGAAAAAATACCCTAGCTTTTCTTTTTAACAGTTCGTTTTCCAAAAATATGTATAACTTCCTTTTTCTTCCTTGCCTATTTGGATCTGGCTTTCTCCAGAAAAGTGGTTTTTAAACTGGGGGTAATTATTAGGAGGGTAATTCGGGCATATCCTGGGTGTAATGGAGCGATTTGTAATTGTGAGTTGAGGATCCTTTTTTCGACTGCCACTGCTGAGACGCTTATCTAAAATAACAGACTTTTTTTCTGTTAGGGGATAGTGTCATTTAGACCAGGAAAAGAGGTAATTAGATCAAGGAGTTTCTGCTCTAGAATTTATAGCAGGGAGAAAATTTTTATTCTTTCCTTTTTAGCTGCAGCTGATTTAGTTCCAATCAGACAGCTAAATATTTGGTGAAGTTTTATACAGCAAAATAACGTTTGTATCAAGATCCAGTCAATCTAATACTTTAGAATGTTTTAGTAACAGAAATCACATCTACTCTTATTTTCATCCTCTTCCAGACTTCATAGGTAAGTCCTGTTGCTTTTTAGGCAGCCATTTAAGTGTGTATGTGACATTTCACCTTATCAAAAGAATGAATAACTCACTGGACTGTGACTAATTCATTGAGAACAGTTTTCAAGTCCATTAACTATTTTATAATTCATGAAAATGGAATGCAGTTGTTGGACGTGTGTGGAAAACTGAATTTGAAGGGCAATATATGATTTAGAACATGCATGAAAACCCAAATAATCTCTGGTGGAAAATTGTAAAGTAGCCATGTCTTTCTCCAGAATCACAGTGCCTCCCTTCTGTCTTTTGTCCAAGCTGCTTAGTGATCAAGAAGCAGGAAATCGGTATCAGTCTCATTTCATTGTTGTGTTGGGGCTATTTTTATTGCAGTAAATACCCAGCTTTATTTGAATGTGTACTTTATTTATCACATAGGCAAACAGATACATTTCACTGTACCTGCTGAGCCAACAGTCTCTATCTTAAGTCTACCTACTGTTCTTTCTTCATATACATCACACTTTCTTTCCAAATTCTATCAAGATACCTTAGTTTTTAAAGTATAAATTACAAGGTTACAAAGTTATCTGAAGGTGATAGTTTTCATATCTTAGGGGAAGAGTCCTCAATTTTTTTGGGCTCTGGGTGACCACATTGAATGGGAATTTTGAGAACATGATATAACCTTTCCCACCCAATTGCTGCCATTTGGGCATGGTGGTAATAGTGTAGTATGGTGAGGTTGCTGCACATCACTGTTTCTCAAACTTGGCAATTTTTAGATATATTATGTGGACTTCAATTCCCAGAATTCCCCAGGCAGTCGTTTTGGCTGAGGAATTCTGGGACTTGAAGTTCACAGATTTTAAAATTGTTGCCAATGTTGAAAAACATTTCTCTACATCATCCCCACTAACTTCTGAGAATGTTCTCTTATTCCTTAAGCCTATTGTTGCCTTTCCTTTCTGGCAGATGTTCTAACCAAAGCTAACATTTCTATTTTCCAATTCTATTTCTATAGTCTATGTAATACATTTTGGAGAAAAATTATGCTTAAAACAAATGCTTTGGAGGATTCCAATTTCCTATTTAATATATTGAAGAATGTTAAATAAAATGAAAAAGGTCATGGAATTTGATAGGCACCAGTGAAGCATTGCTGGACCTAGTGATAGCACTGGTTATCACAGTGAAAACAAAAGTGATAGGAGTTTTGTAAGATTTATAGCAACAGTTTGCAACTTTGCCAGACTTCAGAAAAGTAGAAGGCCAAAGCAAAAAATAAATATGATTTAATTTACTATTACTGTTCTTTGCACACAATCCACCAGATAGTTATTACTGATTTTGCTAGTTTTGACTATTAGACTATTGAATTTTCCTCAAGGATCTTGGATAGTTAATGATATCACAATATATGTTCTTTTCTAAGTAATACACCTTTCTCTAATTGATGAATTGAGGCTCATTTGTGTTTTTCCAGGAATAATAATGATGCCACCAACAATAATAGTGTATTTTAAATTGAAGTTAGTGATTCTTTTGCTACATCTTGAAAGACACACAAATGTCAGGGTTCTAAGTAATATCCCCAACGAAATCAAACTACAAAGCTTGAAGTTCCTCAAAGCTAACTTTTATTAGAGATGTCATATTGGCACATCTGGGAAAATTTGAAAGCTTCCGGGTTTTCCTCACCCACAAGAAAGTTCAAGACCTTGCCCACATCTCTCACATGTCCACACAGCTCCAATCAGTTCTTTGCCGAACAGAAGACACCATCCTATTTCTTTGCACAGCTGCCGGACACCATGGCCTTGAACTTCTCATAGAGAAGTTTGTTATGGCTATTTCTACTTCACTCATGCAATCCCCCTCCCAACTTCCCACGGTATGATTGTGACAGGCCTGGATCCTCAAGGCACACAGGTAATATGGCTTCCAGGCATGAGAACAAGCCCATTATGGCACAGGGTAGCCTACAGGTAGGAGTGAAATCCAGCGGGTTCTAACAGATTCTGGAGAACCGGTAGTGGAAATTTTGAATGGTTCAGAGAACCAGCAAATGCCACCTCTAGCTGGCCCCAGAGTAGGGTGGGAATGGAAATTTTGCAATATCCTTCCCCCAAGAGGAGAGGGAATGGAGATTTTGCAGTATCCTTCCTCTGGAGTGGGGTGGGAATGGAGATTTTGCAATATCCTTCCCCTGCTATGCCCACCAAGTCACGCCCACAGAACCGGTAGGAAATTTTTTTGGATTTCACCCCTGCCTATAGGTAGTGCTCAACTTACAACCATTCATTTATTGACCATTCAAAGTTTAACGATTGAAAAAAGTGACAACCATTGCAGCATTGCCACAGTCACATGATCAAAATTCAAATGCTTGGCATTGGCCATGAAAGCCAACTGGGTGATCTTGGCCCAGTCACTCTCTCTCAGCCCAACTCACCTCGCAGGGTTGTTGTTGTTCTGAGGAAAACGGGAGGAGAAAGAAACATTAGATATATTGGCCACCTTGAGTTATTCATAAAAATAATAAAGGCAGGACATAAATAAATAAACTGGCATATATTTACAGTAGCCGCAGCACCCGGGGTCATGTAATCGCCATTTGCAACATTCCCAGTTGGCTTCCAACAAGCAAAGCCAATTGGGGAAATTGGGTTTGCTTAATGATCACATGATCCACTTAACAAATGCAGCCATTTATTTAACCACAGGGGCAAAAAAGTTTGTAAAATCGGATGCAACTTGCTTACAATGGGCTTGCTTAGTAAAGGAAATTCTGATCCCAATTGTGGTCATAAATCAAGGATTACCTGTAGAAAATTTCTAAATAAATAACATTTAATGGTTTCGCATTTGTCATTTGGTGGCAAGTTTTTGGAGGAGTTTTTATGTCTATGCACTGAAAAATGGTTGGGTCCTCCTCAGTACATTCCAGATCTAAAACAATATGATAATATCTGAAGCACAGACAGTTTGAAAGGACTCTAGCAATGTTTTTATATAATTGTAAACTCTTTTAGCAAATGAAAAAAATTCTCTAGGATAGTGTAGTGTATCATGAGGATTTCTGGGGATTGTAATGAAACAACATCTGGAAGGCTGTGTATCCTCATATTTAATTTTTTGTATGGGAGGTGGCTAACTCTTTGAGATAAATTGTTAGGAATCATCTAAGCAGGAGAAATGTCAGGTGTTCTTCAGGTTTAATCCCACTGTGATTATTTTTTAGATTGCAATCCTATACACATTTGGTCCGAATTGTATTGGGGCAGCATTGTAATTCCATGGGCTTTCATAAAGAAATATGCAGTTTGAAAATTACTGCATTATCATCTTGATATTGCAAATAATTCTGTTGACTCAGATCATGCAGAGCTCAGTAATCAGAAAACAGTGTGGGAGAGGCTCCAATTTCACTGGAACAGTCATGTATGTAACCATGCATGGGAAAAAAATGGCAAATTATTAACTTCCTTTATAAATAAGTGAGGTAAATTCCAAGAGGCTAAAGAACATCCTGGTTCAATTTCAATTAACAGGACTTTTTTTTTATGAACTCCAAAACAGGGCAATTTGTTCTTCTAATTATCCATATTTAAGAATTCAAGAGAGAGCCACTTATTGTAGTGATTAAGGCATCAGGCTAGAAACTAGGAGACTATGAGTTCTAATTCTGTTTTAAGCACAAAGCTAGCTGAGTGTTCTTGGGCCAGTCACTTTTTTTCAGCCCTAGAAAGGAGTCAATGGCAACCGCTTCTGAGAACCTTCCCATGAAAACTTCAAGAACTTATACAAGTGCTCTCCAAGAATTGAACATGAAGAATTTAGGATTAATTAAAAGAATATAGCAGGGGTGGGTTCTACTTATCTTTATCACCAGTTCGCAACGGGATCATGCGTGCACGATTGCTTCTCTTGCACACACAGAAGCTTCTGCACATGCGCAAATCACTGATAACAACAACCAGGGTGGTAGGCGGGGCCTCCCGCTGGTTTTACTACTGGTTCTTGCGAACCGGTCCGAACCAGGGGCAACCCACCACTGGAATATAGGGAATATAATACCGAAGCCTCTTTGGTTGTGCAAAAAACATACTTTTTTCCTTAAGACTTAGTAGGAGATTATAGTAATTTTATTTAAAAATACAATTAAAAAGATAATGAATACAAACTAAAAAAAGAAAAAAAATAGAAAGTGTAGAAAAGAAAAAATAGAATAGAAAAGAAAAAATAACATAATTTTAAAAGGAAAAGAAATACTGTATATAAAATGGCTTTGCCCTTTATCACTACAACTATAAGCAATGTTAGTAACTTATTATCTTCTCTTAAAGTAGAACAAATGATCCCTTCTTCCCATATCCCAACTCTTATCTGTAACAAATCTCCAAAACCTCATTGTTCAATCCTAGTTAGCAAAAATCTATTAACGGTTACCAGAGATAACAACATACCGTGTTTCCCTGAAAATAAGACCCTGTCTTATATTTTTTTTAAACCCAAAATAAGCGCTTGGCCTTATTTTAGGAGAGGTCTTATTATTTTGGGGTACGTGGAGCAAGATGGGGCTCCTCTTGCCATCTTACCTGATTTCCAGCTCTGCCTTTAAATATTTTTGGGGAGGGCTTATTTTCGGGGGAGGCTTATTTTAGCACATATACTCAAAAGCCCAATAGGGCTTATTATCAGAGGATGTCTTATTTTCAGGGAAACAGGGTATTTATTTTAGCCTTGATGAAAAACCAACTTTATTTTCCTTCTTTTTACTTTTAATAAGTTTGATCTTCAATCTGTGAAATAATGTTTTAGAATTTGATTCCATTTTTTCTTTGTTTCTTCTTCCAACATTCCTCAAAGTTTTAAGAAGTCTCCTTTGTAAATCCATTGTAGGAAAGCTATTCAGGTCACATTTGATTTGTTATTTGCAAATTCCTTTTAATTATTAAGACATCAGCTGGTTTTATTAGTATGTCAAACATAGCATCTTTTTCCATATCATTTTTGTAGCCTATCAGTTTTAAATCCAATTTTAGCTCAATCTCAGTCATGCCCTGAGTAAAACCTGTTCCACTTTCATAACGTCTTTTAAATATAGTCTTATCTATAGAGGCAGACATTCTGAAAATTAACTTGGATCAATTGCCCAAAAATATCCTTCAATATGTCCATTGTAAAAAAATATTTTGCTCCGTTCAACTTTCAACGTCTCATCCTATCATGTTTTTAAAAAGAGAATTCAAAACAAAAGATTTTTCCACAGGAAACTTTCTTATAATTAATTCTAATTTTTATAATATTCTGATTAATTAGAATAAAAATCTTATTTCAAATCCATTTGGATCCTTAGTCTATTTATAACTTCATAAAACCAAAGTTATAATTACTCTTTAGTGGTTTATTCCTAAAGGAAAAAATAATAAGTTCTTAAACTTGTATTTAAATTTTCTTTTGCTAAGGATTGAAGGAAATCTGAAGGAGATGACAAGGTTGAGCCTGAGGGAGGAGTCAAATGTGTTATCAGACTCAAATATCTTTGTGCTCACAAGCGATCTAAGTCCAGTCCACCTTAAATTCCACTGACTCTTATCTACTACCAACTTGCTTTGACCGTTAGTAGTCATATTCTTCTACATGACTTTATCATACAATAAACCTATATATTCATTTGAACTGCCTGGACTCCTGATTTCCTGCGCTTGATAAAACTTCACCTGATGCTGTAAAACCTGTTGATCCAAAGTTCCTAATAGCTGAAAAGCAGTTAACAAGCAATTAAGTATGCAAATACAGTGTCCTTTTTTGACGGTGCTAATAGTGGTAAGGGCAAAAAAAGGAGGGGGTATTCCCTTGTCTCCCAGAACTCTAAACTTGCTGGACATCACTTTTTTTAGCATGGCTTACCTTTCCATCAAGGTTTACAAATGCAGCAATTAGATCTATACAAATTGATAAGCCAATCTCAAATAAACTGTATTACCACTTCATACTCTGTCCATAAAGTCCTTAGTTTAATTTGTTTCCCAGAGAATGCAAGAGTCAAGCTTCAAGCATTTTAGGTCGCATGTGGTCTTCTGAGTATACACTTGTTTTGGGGTTTTTTTGTAATTTTTTGTAATTTTTTTTATAAAACAAATAAACATTTAAAACATCAATCATCCCTCTCCTGTGACATCGGTGTTGACTTCTACTTTTCTTTTTGTTCTTCTTGTTCCAACAATTTCTTCTATCTTAATCATCATTCAATCCACTGTAAAAGTTCATTCCTGTAGTCATATTCTTACTATCAAATTTTTATACAGTTATAAAATTAATCATTTATATCTCTTTTTCCAACCAACAATAAAAATAATTCCATGTTCTAAAATATTCTGATTCTTCCCTATCTTTAATCAACACAGTTAATCGATTCGTTTCTGCACAATCTAAAATATTTTTTATTTCTTCATTTTCCAAAGGTATCTTCTCTTGTTTCCAATTTTGAGCATAAACAATTCTTGCAGCTTATATTACATGTATAATCAAATAAATATATTCCCTTTTAATTTTATCTGGTAGGATACCAAATAGGAACAACTCTGGTTTAAAGTCAATACGTATTTGTGTCATTTCTTCCAGCCAAATTTTAATTTTATTCCAATAATTTTTTGCTTCAGGACATGTCCACCACATATGATAGTAAGATCCTGGTAGTTGGGGACATTTCCAACATTTCACTGATTTATCTTTAAACATTTTTGCTAATTTCTCCAGTGGCATATGCCATCCATAAAACATTTTATATTGGTTTTCCTTGTATGCGGTGGACATAGTTAATTTATAATTCCTTTCCCATACTTGTTGCCATTTTTCAAGATCAATTGAATGTCCAAAATTTCTTCCCTAAGCTATCATTGTTTCTTTCACCTGTTTCTCCTCCAATTCAATATATGACAAAAAATTATACATTTTTTAAAATAAATTTTCTTCTGTTCCTGTGAGTATCCTATCTAACTCAGTCTTTTCCAAATAAAAACCATGTAACCTAGCATCTTTTTCATATCTTGTTCTTATCTGCATATACATATACCAATCTATCTCAATCCCCTGTTCTTCCAGTTCTCGTTTCTCTCTCAATTCCCCCTTATCTGTTAACAAATCCTTCTTTCTAATAATATTTCTAAAATTAAAAACATTTGGGTGTATTAAAGCTTCCATCGTTGATAACCATATCGGTATTTTCACATAATATTTATCTCTAACCTTCTCCCAAACCAATAACAATGCATTTCTTATATAATGTCTATGAAAGTATGTATGTATTTTATTTCTACTATACCACAAAAAAGCATGCCAACCTAGTTGCAAATCATGCCCTTCCAAAGTTAACAACCTTATATTTCTTAATTCAATCCATTCTTTCAACCATGTCAATGTTGCTGCTTGGTAGTATAATTCCCAATTTGGTAACCCAAATCCCCCTCATGACCTCGTATCTTGTAACATTTTCAAACTTATTCTTGCTTGAGCATACACTTGTTAATAAATAATACTAAAATATCTCTCAGGAGAAGTTGGCTTCAGCAAGAATCAAGCTCTTTGTGTGGCTGTCATTACAAAATGGTTCCGCTGCTCCTATTTTGATTCGATACAGAAGGAAATTTCAACAGGTGCATTTTATCTCAAATCTGTATTATAACTCTGTTCTTAACAATAACATGAACACATTTATGTTAGGTTCTTTTAAGTTGGTCAAATTGTTTCAGATTATGGGAGCACTGAGAAGCTTTGACATCATCAGTGTTTCCCATTTTCCAACTTCAGTCCTCTCCCTTTGAGTCTTCTTTAAATTGCAGTTTCTGGTTCTGGAAACTGGTTCTGGAGAATACCAGGGGGAGGGAGTGGAGGAAAGGATAGCAAAAGGGACAAAAAAAAAAATAGTAGAACTTCAATTGCATGTTTACCACTGTCATCTTGACTCTTTTTTAATCCACTGCCCTAGTGCTACCCTTAGCTTGATCCTTGCTTCAGTTACCCGAGAAGGCCTTTTGAAATGATTCTATGGAGATTCTCAATCAACAGGTCATGGTTGTGTTGTTTCAAGAGGCAACTGGACTTTCTGGTTTTTCTTTGAAGACGTTTCGCTTCTCATCCAAGAAGCTTCTTCAGTCATGTCAGTCATCCATGACGTGGATGACTCACATGACTGAAGACGCTTCTTGGATGAGAAGCGAAATGAAATGACTTGGATGGCTCAGAATCTCCATAGATATTTAGTTATGCATTCACCTCTGAATATTTAAAACTTTCTAGGGAACCTTTCTTGATAAGGAGAGGTTGGGAGATTGCTGACATGTGCTCCTGACAGTTTCTCTTCATATAAACCCATAGAATAGCAGATTTCTGTGGGTTAGAGTATCAGAAGATGACAGGATTCACCATCTTGCTCAAAACCATGGTGGAGTATTTTAAAGGATATTAAGTTCACAATCCTCACTTTCTAATCACTTTCAGAAATTGCTAGTCAACTGCAGTACCTCTAAGCAGTTAGACACTTTTGGAACAAGTTTCAAAATGCCAGGTGAGTCATCCTGTATGAAAGAAAAAATTATTCATGATCTTAAGAAGTTAAAGAAGCCGAAATAGCAAAAAGCCAAATATGATCTTAGAAAATTATAAATGGATTAAGAGTGTAGCTGAATTTGGAATATTGAAACTTTTACAATAAGACTTTGGAATTATATCTAAAGAACAAACAGCTTCTTGTAGGGAATAGATCTGTTTTGGTTTTTGGAAAATATAGCAGAGATAAATAATTTCATAATTTAAAAATTGGATACTCTAGGAAACTAAATATTTAGATAATGGAGAAAAAAATGGAAACCTATAAAGTGTGAAATGTCATAACACTGAAAATACTGAAGAAGACATTTCAAGAATGAAGTGAGAAATTAGTATGCACAATATCAACAATATCTATACTGATGTCTGCTTCTGTGGATACATTATGTTTATTTATTTATTTATTGGTTCAATTTATATGCTGCCCTTCTCCAGAGACTCAGGGCAGCTTACAATGCATTAACCAATAGCTTTCATACTTTTGTATATACCTGCTTAGTAGGGCTTTCGACCCCCCCCCCCAAAGTGGTGTTCTTTTTTATACAAAGTCAATTTATTGCCCCCACAATCCGGGTCCTCATTTTACCTACCTCGAAAGGATGGAAGGTTGAGTCAACCTTGAGCCTGGTGAGATTTGAACTTGCAGTAATTGCAGGCAGCTGGTGTTAATTAACAGTACTTTAGTCTGCTGTGCCACCAAGGCGCACCATGTTCAAAAGAAATCATAAACATTGAACAAATTTGATTTGACAAAATTTGATTATATCAAAAGAAGATACCAGAATGCCAAGGGATTATTTTAGAAAAGGATTCTTCATTGGATCTATGAAATAAATTGGCTGATTACTTTTTCCTTTTAAAATTTAAATGGAAAATATAAACGGTAAACCAAAAGAGTGACCTGGACTATTTTTTTCCTATTAAATTTACAAAAGAAGCTTGGTAAAACCTTGAAAAATGATGTGCAATGTGACAAAAGAAATGAAATCAAATCATTCAGCAGTATTTGAATAAACTAAAAAGGAAGACTGTTAAAAGTAAAAGATAGGAAAGTAAAGTTGGTTTATTTGATCAAGTTTAAAACAGGGTTATTTCCGGCAATCCAAACCTGTAGGTAAATTCGCTTCATGGATTTGCCTATAGGTAAGACATGCAATATGAAATACTTGCTTGTAACCTTAGAGAGGGTGAAGAATCACTACATTTGTATATACTTGTTATGATAAAAGTTGGAAGTCATTTCCTTATATATTTCTTTCCTCATTCTTCATTGTATTTGTCAGAATATTTTTGTATATTTACACCTATTCTTTTTTCTTTCTTCTCCCTTTTTTCCTTGTAACATTTATCCTTTATTTTTATTCTTTTTTCGTAAAGTTTAGTGTACTAAATTTTATTATGATCAAAATTCTTAAAAATTTTCCCTTAAATTTTGTGCTTGCATAAATTTAACATTTCTAACCCAGATCTTTTCCCAAGTTTCTATCATTACTGGTTCCTGAAAATTTTGTGCGCATTTTATCATACAATCCTTAACCAATTCCGTTTCCGAATCTATTTCCCATAATGCATTATACAACCTTTTAATATGCATTTGACTTTGGTTCCTAATCTGTTTTACCAAATTTTCCTCGTTTTGCATAACACCAATTTTTTGATCTTCCTTCCATCTAGCTTGAAGCTGGCCGTACTGAAACCAAGTATAAGTTATACCTTCTTCCTTCAATTCATTTAAAGATTTCAATTGCAATTTGCCCCTTACCATAAAAAGGAGCTCTTTATAGGTAATCACCTCCTTTTGTTCTATACTTATATTTTCTATGGCATGTCTGGGGTTTGCCCAGACAGGTATTTTATCATTTAACTTATATTGGTACTTTTTCCACACCCTCAGCAAAGCATTTCTAAGTATGTGACCTTTAAACATCTTATCCACTTTTTTTTCATATAACAAGTAAGCATGCCATCCATATAACAAGTCATAACCTTCTATATTCAGCACTCTCTCTTCAGTTAAGTTAAACCAGTCACTAATTTGTGATAAAACAGCAGCCTCATAATGCAATCTTAGATTAGGCATTTTAAGACCTCCTCTCTCCCGTACATCCTGTATAATTTTAAATTTTATTCTTGGTTTTTTCCCATCCCAAATAAAAGTGTTAACCCCTTTCTGCCATTCCCTCAGATTTCCATCTTTCTTAAGCACTGGTATCATTTGAAACAAAAATAAAAACCTAGGAAACACATTCATTTTTATTACTGCTATCCTTCCCAGTAAAGATAGATGTAACTTTTTCCAGTTTTCCATTTCTTTCTGCACTTTTTGCCAAAGAACTTCATAATTGTTTTTGAATAATTTCGTATTTGAGGCTGCAATATATACTCCTAAATATTTAACCTTTTTAACTATTTCAAACCCCGTTATTCTTCCCAATTCTTCTCTTTGCAATATAGACATATTTTAAGTTATCATCTTTGTCTTATATTGATTTACTTTAAATCCAGATACCTTACCATATTGACCTAATATATCCAACATATATGAAACTGATTCTGTAGGGCGAGATAAAGTAACAACCAAGTCATCTGCAAATGCTCTTAATCTGTAATCTTGCTGCCTAATTACAATTCCCTTTATTTTATCAGAATCCCGTATCCTATTCAGCAAGACTTCCAAGGTTAAGATAAACAATAGTGGAGACAATGGACAACCCTGCCTTGTTCCTTTCTCAATTTTAAAAACATCTGTTAAACCTCCATTGACTATTATTTGTGCTGTTTGTTCCTGATATATTGCTCTAATTGATTGTATAAAGTGTTCTCCAAAATGCATTTTTTCTATTACCTTAAACAAAAATTGCCAATTCAATGAATCAAATGCCTTCTCTGCATCCAAAAAAACAAACGCTGCAGGGACTTGGTTGATTTTTTCCAAATACTCCAGTAGATTTACCACTTGTCTAACATTATACTTCATTTGTCTCCCTTTTATAAACCCTGATTGATCCTTATGAACTGTTTGTTGCATAACTGGCATTAATCTATTCGCTAATATTTTGGCAAAAATTTTATAATCAGTATTCAAAAGTGATATTGGCCTAAAGTTTTCAGGTTTAATACAGTTTTGGTCTTCCTTTGGAATCAATGAGACAAAAGCTGTTCTCCAAGAGGGTGGAACTCCTCCACCTAATTGGATTTTACAGAATAAAACTCTGAGCTGTTCTACCATTTCAGACTGTAAATTCTTGTAATAAACAGCTGTTAATCCATCTGTTCCCGGAGATTTGCCTGTTTTTAACTGTTTAATTGCTATGATAATCTCTTCTGAAGTTATTGGCTGGTTCAGCCCCTTCCTCTGTTCTAGAGTTAATTCAAGAATGCTCTCTTCTTTTAAATATCTATCTATATCTGTACCTTGAATTGAGTCACTAGCATATAGCTTTGTATAGAACTCTAAAAAAGCTTTTTTAATCATACTCTGTTGATAAACTTCCTTACCTCTAAATTCTATCTTATCAATAACTCGTGATTTTTGTTTTTTCTTCAACAAGTAAGCCAGCCATCTACCTGGTTTATTGGCATTACAAAATGTATTATGTTTAGCATATTGTAAACTAATTGCCACTTGATCAGCCATAAGCATATTAAATATTTTATTAAATTAAAATATTAAATTGCTCTCGTAATATGTTTATTGTTTCTTTTGCTTTCTTTTCTCCTGGGTTAATTATAAATAGTTGTTCTTTTTTTTAATTTCCTCCTCAATCTCTTTCCACTGCTTTTGTTGTTTTAATCTATGTTTATTATTCATATGTATTAAGGTTCCCCTCATGAAGGCCTTACTTGCATCCCATACCATTTCCATAAAAGTACCCTTGTACATGTTATTAACAAAAAACTCTTTCATTTGTTTTTTAAGTTCCTTGACATTTTCTTCATATCTAAATAAATTTTCATTTAACCTCCAAGACCTCCTTTCTCCCCTTTCCTGTATGATCAAATTCTTAATAAGATTATATATTCACATCTCTGTATGTTAAAAACTATCCCAGGCTAAAACTATACCTAAGTTACTAGCTTTTGAACATGCTTTGATAGCAATTACCAGGTGATAATGCTAAGCACCAAGCCGATCAAATTTCTTTTAAAAAAATAGCTACCGGTACCTGAGAAATTGCAATACAGTACAGCTCTATGGGAATGTTTTTTGTTTTATAAAAGACAAGCACACAAACAAAGTGCAACTACTGCAAATTATCTGGTTGTGGACCCTTGCAATGCTTTTTTTTTTATCAGCTGGAGGCTTCCTTTTTCATCCTGTTCTCTTCATGGAATCTTAGCAAATTAAAAAAAACCACAATAATTGCTCCCTTGTTAAGCAGCAACTGTTCTTCCAGTTGGGGACAGGGGATCCTGCTTTTCTCACCTCCAGTCACTAAGGTAGCAAGCAGGAAAATATTGTTTAATCAGTTTCATGCATAATAGGAACAAGGACATGCTACATGAACTTCATGTGGTCACTAGGAGTTTAAAATGTCTTGATGACATATAATCAGCCAGTTAGTGTTTTTTTTCATCAGGTCCCATGTCCTACATAGCCCTATTTTTTTAAAAGATGGATTTAATTTTTAAAAGGTGAAATCTAGAATTGTTCAACTCAAAGCCCTTTCTGTTTGCAGGATGGTTAATTGACACAATCTGTTTTTTTACAAGCATTCCTTCAGGTCCCACACAGAGCTCTGAGGCTCTGAAAAATAAAGAACCAGTAACCACAATTCTTTTGTTCCCTTGAAAAATAGGGGGGAGGAACTAATTACAGGTAGTCCTCAACATATGACAATTGGGACTAGAATTTCAATTGCTAAAGCAAGGCAGTTATTAAGTAAATTGTACCTGATTTAATGAGCTTTGTGCTATGATTGTTAAGGAAATCACTGCAGCTATTATGTGATTTGTGTGGTTGTTCAGCAGAGCTGGCTTCCCCCATTGACTTTGCTTGTCAGAAACCAGCTGGGAAGGTTGCTGCAATGGTCCAAAGTGTGAGGATCAGTTGTAAATCACTTTTTTCAATGCCTTTGTAACTTTGAATGCTAAATGAATAGTTGTAAATTTATTTATAACTTAGTTGTAAGTCTGGGGTGGTTGAAAGCAGTTGGCCTTTCAGTAAATAGGGGCTTTGCATGAACTGTGTTGTAAAAAAGTGTTGACCACAAGAAAGTAGCAAATCAATAGAGACAGAAAATTCTTTGCTTCCATCTAATAGCTGCCTTTATTTTAACATCCCAGAGAATTTCTCAACTTCAGCAACTTAATGTTGTGTGGCTTCTAACTCCCAGAATTCTCTGGAAAGCAGAATTCTGGGAATTGAAGTTCAGACATCTTAAAAGTTGCTGAGGTTGAGAAAAACTAACAGATCATCTAAGTGATCTTTCCAAAATTTCCTGGGTACTCCAGGCCCAAACTTTGCCAACTCTTCAATGTTCTACGGATGATTTATTTTTGACTCAGGTTTGAACTGATCCTTGCACTGACCACCTTATTGATTAGGCCAAAGGTTACATTTCCCCCTCCATTCCAGCTAAACTGAGGGCTGGGAGGCTTTTTATCAGTGTGTACATATTGATGGGGAGTACTATATTTTAGCAGCCTTTTAATTTAGTCCTTTGGCAATTATCTCCTGTTCTCTCTCCAGGATCTACCATGTGGAGCTTTTTATGTCTTCTTTTCCTGTTCAAAATTCTAGTCCCTAGTTTTGCTGCCTCCCTCCATAGACAACCTGACCAGGAACAGATTGAAGAAGGTAAAAGAAACTGGGAAAGGGGGATTTGTTATCCAAATTTAGTGGCAGATTTATGGAGAAAGATGCTTGCATGCCCTGCATATAGAATATTAGAAGATGTTAAGACTAGGCAAGAGAGCAATATTTTGGACTCAGAGACAAAATGTTTTGTTTTGTTTTGTTTTTTAAGCCCATGGGGACATTCAAGTAACTCCTACTTACAGATCCAAATGTCTATTTTCCCAGGATTGCATGATAGCTGTAGAAGGTGGCCATACAGTAGAGGTGAAATGCTACTGGTTCGCTCCAGTTCAGGCAAACTGGTAGCAATAAAAACTACCGGTTCAGGTGAACCGGTAGTAAAAAAAAAGCTACCGGTTTCTCCGAACCGGTATTTCCGACAATCAGCTCTGAAGCGAGATTTAGCTTTGCTAGAAAGCAGAACACTGCTTTCTAGCAAAGCTAAATCACACACCACAGCTGATCACCCCCTCTCTCGCTGTTCTACTTACCTTCCCAAGCCTCCTTTTGGTGCGTACTGCACATGCGTGCGCGCACAGCATGCACCAAAAGGAGGCTTAGGAAGGTAAATAGAACAGCGGGGAGGGGATCACCTGTGCAGCGGGGTTTAGCTTTGCTAGAAAGCAGGAAATCCTACTTTCTAGCAAAGCTAAATATCGCGCCACAGCTGATTCCTCCCTCGCCTGTACTTACCTTCCCAAGCCTCCTTTGGTGCGTACTGTGCATGCATGTTTGCACACACCGTGCATTTGGGGTGCACTGCACATGTGCACGCAGTGCGCATTTGGCATGCAGCATGCATGCATGGCCAGTAAACCAGTATAGCAAACCAGTTCGGATTTCCTCACTGCCATACAGTGTTAGGAAAAGGCAGAGGTGCTTTATAGGGTGGACATCTCTTTTCCCTTTTTCCCCTGAAATTCACATTCTGACTACAGAAATGCCAGTTAATTTCCTCCAGTCTCCTTCAATATACTTTAGATTCTGCAGCACTGCAACAAACAAAAGCACAGTCACCTTTCTACTTTAACTTCTAAGCATTCCCAAGTAATAACCCAATATCCATTTTCTTAGATGCAAATGCTCCTGAAAACTAGGGGTCATGAATGGTAGAATGAATGTCCTCTAAAAGAGCCTTCACTAAACCAATTTTATTAAAAGACATTTAGATATGGCTGCTCTTTTAAAAAAAAATGTATTAAAGACTATAATAAAAAAGGGAGGGAGGGAGGAAGGGAGGAAGGAAAACTGCTATTCCTGAATGTTGAAGCAAAGTAGGAATCCTATAAAGTCATTTACGTAAAGAGATCATTGTTCAAAGTTGCCCAGTGATGATTTCTTTAGTTGCTCAAAGCTGCCCAATATCCCTAGGTCCCAATCCAGTATTCTAAAGCGAAGGGTGTGCAATCTGCAAACTAATACTGCCTGCAGCCCTTGACACCTAGCATATGGAGTTATGGGTTTGGTCTCTTCTAATCTCTAAGAGATTGATTCAGGGTTTTAACAAGAATAGGTTGCCTTTACCTACAATAGGTTGGCAAAAAGGAGAGGAAGTTAGAAAACTAGGGAGGGAAGGAAGAGGGGTAGAAAGAAGATGGATTTGTTCTTTTTTACATCTGGATGGCTTCTACCTGCCTGTCATAGCAGCCCAAGGTTGCCTGAACTGGGAAGACCATTTAAAGACTATCCCCTCCCATAGTTTCCCGTGCTTCTTCTATCTAGGGCAAGACAAACACTTTGGTCATTTCCTCCCCAATTGCTACATAAATGCCATTCTGATTGGACCTCAGAGCCACAACAGGGAAACTGGGGCAGTCTCATCCCTGGGCATCAGTCTGACAATCTTCTTTGAGCATGTGTTTAAACATCTTTGTGAAGCAGTGCATTTTGGCAAAATGAAGTGGGCGGACCATGGACCAGTTTTCAATCTGCTACCTGCCTTGTCCTACCTCTCAAACTCACTGTTCTATTTCATCTAATAATGCATAATTATTACATAAATTCCTCTCTAAATGAGGTAATTCTGGGGTAATTCTGAGGTAATTCTGGGACCAGAATTTCCATCACTAAGTATTGCAGTCATAAAGCATGACATCATGTGATTGTGCCATTTAGCAATGGTAGTTCCAGCAATTCTATTTATTGAAGTTAAGTGAATATGATAAAAGTTGTTAAGCAAGGACCTCACATGACTGCAACTTCTGACTTCCTACCAGCTTCCAGGAAATGAGCAGAGAATGTCACAAATTGTAATCACATGACCACTGAGGTGTTGTGACAGCTGTAACTTCGAATACTGGTGGTAACTACCACTCAGCACTGTCGCAATCTCAAACTGTCACTGAATGAATGATTATTAAACAAGGATCCCTGTACTTGCCCTCATGTAGTGATTGCCTTGTTTAGTGATTGTTTGCAGTTACAATGGTGGTAAAAAAAATTAACTTTACAAACAATCTTCACATTTAGAATCTTTGCAGATCTGTAAAACAAAGGAAAGCTGAAGTAAGGTTGTAAGCACAGTCGCAATTTCATTCAGCCCTGCTTCACTTAACTGTTGTGTTGCTGGTCGCAGTTGCAGTTGCAGTTGCTAAACAAAGACTACCTATATGGAGCCAGCCTATCTATTCTCGTAGGTTACCCTGAAGGATGTGTCTGTCACAGGAAAAAAACTTTGCTAATCTTTGCTCCATTTTCTACATCTGGTCTCTTCTGCTTTAAGCATGCAATGTAGCTAAAACCAGCTGCATTCAATAGCTGCCACAGTACAAGCTGTCTGCACATCTCCTCACAATGCCAATGATCCATCCACTTCACAAATAACCAACAATTAGTGCTTCTCTGAGTCTTGCAGAACCACATTCCATATGCGACAGGGAATGCAGAGTGAGGGGGGAAACGTAATGCCTTCCCAGAAAGAGCAAATAATAAGCTTTTGAGTGGTTCGAAGCTCTTTCCTAAAGGGAAGGCTTGGGATTGTGACTGGAAGCAAATTACAAAGACTTATTCATAGTGTTTATGATGGGAATCATCTGGAAAGATCTGATAATAGAGGAAGGAATAGAATCTTATAGGCAGAATAGTTGGCATAGGGTTCTCTCCCAAACTCCCCCAAATCTCCAGCCTGTTTACATATGAATGGGGTTACCCCAAATTTATTTGATTTATAACTGCTGCTTGTACCAAAGTCAAACTGGCAACAACCCATCCTCTCTTCTTGTACAAGATTGTTCTCTTCCAAAATACAAAACATTTGCTAGACCAATTCTTGAATACAGCTCATCTGTCTGGAACCCGCACTACATATCGGACATAAATACAATCAAGAGAGTCCAGAGATATTTTACGAGAAGAGTCCTCCATTCCTTTAACCACAATAAAATACCTTATGCCACCAGACTCCAAATTTTGGTCTTAGACAACTTAGAACTATGCCGACTTCAGTCTGACCTAAGCATAGTACATAAAATTATCTGCCACAATGTTCTTCCTATCAATGACTACTTCAGCTTCAACCACAACAATACACAAGCAAATTATAGATACAAACTCAAGGTAAACCACTCCAAACTCGATTGCAGAAAATATGACTTCAGTAACAGAGTAGTTAATCCCTGGAATGCACTACCTGACTGTAGTTTCTTCCCCAAACCCCCAAAACTTTAACCTTAAACTGCCTACTGTTGATCTCACCCCATTCCTAAGAGGTCTGTCTGTAAGGGGCAATTATAAGTGCACCAGCGTACCTACCGTCCCTGTCCTAATATTCCTTTTTACTTACTCTTTTCATATATTCAAATTATGTTTATACTTTTACCTGTTATCTTATATATGCTTGACAAATAAACTTATGATTATGATTATGAATGTAACCTCATTTCAGTACTATTGGTAGAAGAGTGTTATTCTCCAGATTTCAGGATTGTGGGACAGGCTGGTGGAACTGTTTTCCAGCAGAGTAAAATGGCTGGAGAATGGGAGAAAGGGTAAAACAGCTGCTGCTGATCCTATAACAAATGCTGTCTCAAAAACAGGAGTAGATTATCTGCAGGGATCATGTGATTTCCAGTCCACTTTGTTAGATGACCTCGGCTCCCCCCACCCCATGAAATTATGCAGCCAAGTTTTGTTGGAAATCTATTGAAAAACTCTGGTGTGGTTTCCTGTCATTTTTTTTTGCAGGAAAACTGTAAAATTGACGTGTTAGCTTAATTTAAACTTAATATCTCAAAAATGTTCTCTAAATCCTATTGGGAATAAAAAGTAACATAAATGTCACTTCTCACCATGGCACTTGGTTGCTAAATAAAGAAGCATTTCCTTGAAGAAATTAACTTCTAGCGAATCCAAGTTTACCCATTGTTATAATGTCTTAACGGTATAGCTCAGGGATGTCAAACTTGCAGCATTACTTTGTGATGGAGCAGGCATGGCCAGCGTGCGACACATCTGGCCCACGGGCCATGAGTTTGATGCCCCTGGTATAGCTAGTCCTTCTGAAATTCTGCATTTCTTTATTTCTACTCATGTTCCCTCTGTTAGGGAATAAAAGGGAATTGGATGGAAATAAAGTCTTCCTGTCATCAATCTGTTAGATGGCATTCCCTTCTCAGATATTTTAGTAGTTCTTGGATTTTTTAATTTAACAAGCATCTAGCTCTACAGCATAACAATATGGAACAATGTTTCCCAACCTTAGCAGCTTGAAGATTTATGGATTTCAATTCCCAGATTTCTGGGAGAATTGAGGAATTCTGCGAGATGAAGTACACACATCTTCAATACTGCTGTAGAATAATGTTTGCAACCTGGGCAGCTTCCAGATGCTTGGACTTCAACTCCTAGAATTCTCAATAATTGCCCTGCCAGCAGGGAGTTCTGACTTTTGAAGTCTATACATCTGAAAGCTGTCCAGGTTCAGAGGCGTTGCTCTAGATCTTATACGCTTTCTCTGAGAACTTCGTGCCTGCTCTGAACTTCAGGATAATGTCTGCTGGTTCCTGTTCCCAGTGTTCCTGGATGCCAGTTCTGCAAACAAATTCTTGAGCCGTAAGATTCTTCATAACCACTGGGATTTCGAGCTGATTGTGCCAGACAACCTGGAGCGTGAATGCAGAGAAGAAGTTTGCAACTATGAAGAAGCTCGGGAAGTCTTTGAAGACGACTCACAAACAGCTGAGTATGGGGAACTGGATGGGCTTAGGATGGCCACTTAAATGTCATAAAAAGAGGACATGCCCACCCAAAACAGATATTTATTTATTTATTTGTTTGTTTGTTTATGTAGTGTACTTACTACTCAATTTCCAAAAGACTCTGAGCAACTTGCAGTAAAACAGAAAGCACTAAAAGAAAAAGAAACTAATTAAATTGCTCAAACCATTGACATCTAGTTACTGACACACCCAAAGCAAACATTACTAACAATAAATGTTCCCTTCATTGAGGGAACTCTCTGTATGATCTCCCTGAGCTCTAGTAAGATTGGTGTTGACCTGATCTTAGATAGAGCATTGTTCCAAAGGATGTATAAATATGACAAACTTAAAGGAAATGTAACATACCTTGTATTAAAAGGAAGAGATTAACCAAAGTTCCTGTTATTAGACATCTTTATGCTCTTTGTTTTTCTCTTTTTTATTTTTAAATTGGAGTTTCCATTAAAGAATGCAGGTTTTCAACCTTTATAAACTTGAAGAAATGGCCATCTTAGCCTATAAGTATAGTAATCTACGAAGCAGAGTTTCCTCCAAAGCATACTCTTTATATATGTGTACTTCAATGTCCAGAATTCTCAGTAATTGCCATGCTAGCTGGGGAATTCTGGGATTTGAAGTCTACAATCTAGAAATGGGCAAGTTTGAGAAATTTTTCTTTAAAGTACTATATTGCGATTTTCAAACTGTGGTTTGCTGATGTTGCACTTTTGACTCTGTGTCACACTAGTAACTATCCTCTTGATTTAGAGTAGCCAAAACTAGTCATCCTAGTCTACTCTTCTCTGGGTCTACTAGACTACAATTTTCAGAACTTCCATTCAGTAGAGCCCATTTGGCAGGTACCAGATTGAAAACACTGAATTTAGGTGTAGTGAATATCTTAGTACCAAGAAGCATTTATTGGCTTATTTTTCAAAACGTATTTATTCTAAAATGTAGATGTTTTCCCAGACATAATTTAGCCAAAATAATAGTTAATGAAATATAGATGTGAAGTTTGAATGCAAATTTGGTTATTTGTTAATCATAATTGGAAATCTGTACTGAACTGGGCTTACAAAGCATGATGTCTAAATGGACAAAGATACAGTAGTTATAGCTGTCCTGTGACCCTAAGCACAACAGTGTTGAATTGTGAGTTCATAAAGCTGTGAGAAGATGGAAAGTTACAGTAGACAAATCATTCTAAGCCATGGTTTGAATAATAAACCATAATGACCATAATCATGGTCAGGTGAGACATCTGAACTGGAGAGTAATTCTTTCGGCTTCTTAAATTTTAAATGTCTAAACATTTAAAGCTTTGTGGGGTTTTCAGTACTCCTGAGTTTGGTAGTTTTCTGACAGATGCTTCATTATCAAGATAGGTAACATCATCATTGTTTCAAATATCAGATTTCAAATATCAAATTTAAAGCTTTTTCTCTATTCCATACATTGGCTGAGCAGAAAGTAATATTTATAGGCATATATATGCCAATGTTCAATATCCAAATTCTGTTCAATAGCCTGTTGAACAGGAGTGCTGATTTACCACTAGCTTATCAAATACTTAGAGGGCAAGAGGGCTTGGCAGCAGAAGCAAACAACAACCAAGGACTTTAATAGCCAGCATCAACACCCCAATCAACAATTAAACCTACAACAGGCACCATATAAATACCACACACAGAACAGCCTGAAGCACACACTTTGCTAGAGAGAAATTCCCTGAAGATGCACTCTAGTATAAGTCCAAAAGCTCAGAAGACAAAATCGCTGGTCCCAATTGGATCCTGCAATATTATCCTGGGACACATGTATTTGACTTCATTTGTATTGAATATACCGTTGCATCAGATGTAACAATCATTTCAACGGTCATAGATCATGGTTTAGGATTATAAAAATGAGGTTCAACACTCTTTCCTTTCCTTGGGCTTGAATGCAAAGAAAAAAATGGAAATTTCTACTTGCATTTTAGACTAATAGCACTTAGCACTTTGTTATTTGAACCTTAAATACAAGTTAATCATTACTGTGCTTTGTTGAAACAAGCCAGCTTCAGAAGTTGTAGCTTTATAGAATTGGCCATTTCAGATAGTCCATTTTAAGGATTACTGTCAGGTTCAGATTACATTGTAAATTTCTGTTCCTTTAACAAAGAGGTTTTCAATTCTTCTTTCTGATTGTATGTTAATAAACAATAAACCAGCAGGTTTATAGAGAGACCTATAATTAATCACTTGCTGGCTGTCCCATTAAAGTTCCAAAGCTGCAAAGTAACTTGGTTCAGCGTTCTCCAACCTTTCCAGCTCAGTGGACCAGCAGAGAAGGCGGCGGTAGGATGGTTTCACATGTGTGTGCATGCCACTTTCACAAACACAGCTGCCTGTGCATGCACCAAACACCCGTCCGCTCTCCAACACTTTCACGGCCTGGTTCCGAATGGGCTGTGGCCCAGGAAAGGACGACAGACTGGGGGTTGGGGAAGCCTGACTTAGTTGACTAAGTCAGTTCCCCATGTCAAATTTTTGTGGAGAATTCAAAAGAGATAGTAAGCCATAAGCAAGGTCTCGGTTGAGATCTTGATTGATCCTTCCTAAACCCTACCAGGAGAATCTCTGGCCTGAAAAGGTGGGAAGTGAAACCAGCATGAACGGAAAACTCCCAATATAGCAGTCTGAAATGGTTAGCAGAGAAACAAATTATGGGTAAGTCCCAGATTGTTTTGCGTGAATCAGGTCATATGTGTGTCAGCATACAAGGAGAACAGTTTGAGTGGAATTTTTTGAGGTTTCTATAATGCTGTCTGCATATCTCAATTTTATTTATCTTGTTTTAATAGGTTGATATATATATAACGGATAAATAAACCAAGTTTCACAAAATACAGCAGGTGGTTTCATCCATCCCAGTAACTCTACTAAACAAGCCACATTACTGTTTAACATAAAATGTGGATTTAGTCATTAGATTACTCTTCCTAGTGGAAAATGTACAATCCACCAACCTCTTTCTGACTAAATAAGCTGCTATATTGGGAGTTTTCCATTCATGCCTATGTATGTCACTCCACACCAGCCTCTATCTTTCTTTCAAATCTCTCTATGTTTTTATAAATTGGTGTTTGTGGAGACACACCATTTCACTAATAAAGGATATTCTCAGTCAGTCTTTCCCAGCCAGCAGGGGGTTTATATCAATATAAACTCTAGGAACTGGGCAAAGGATTTTTTTTCTAGGGACAGAGACTGACAATATATAATTTGCCTCAAATTAACTAACTCTGGCTCTTTCCAGGCCAGCTTTCCAGGCCATTTTAGTCTCCAAGGAAATTCCAGTGCATGCAAACATGGATTTGAATGCACTCTGATTGGCCCCTAGAGAGCTAAATGCATCCAATAAAAATTATTTGAAGTTAATGTATTGGTTTACTTTAATTCTATTTTGATACTAATGTTTGTAAAGGTTAATGTTTGTAACCTACCCAGAGTCACCTCTAGAAGAAATAGGTGACCCACAAATCTAAGACAGACAGACAGACACACACACACACACACACACACACGCTCTCTCTCTCTCACTCATTTTGGGACATTATTTTTGTAAATAAGATTAAAATAGTAACAATTATCTTACTGATTGCTTTGCAGTGTTCAATTTTATGTTTTTAATTTAGTAAAATTTGTTTTCTACTAACGTATTCTCAAAAGCAAAGTGCAACTAGTTAGCAATCATACTGTTGGTCAATAAATAAAAATATTTAAGACATTTAAATTTTAGTAGGCAATTGGTTAGCAACATGACATTTCCCATGATTTTTTGCAGATGAATATTGGTTTAATGATGGGACTGGTGAACCGTGCTGGGCCAGTAGCCACGTTAGACTTTTGTCGCAATAGAGGTTATGGTTCCTGCCCCAGTATATATGTTAATTTCAGAATGTTAGGATGATTATGTATTCTCTATGACTATTATGATCATTATATTTTTCCATTTAAATTTTAATTGACTTGTCAGATCTCAACCGAATTGTCATATTACTGCCATTTTTGTATACTAATGAGCCTTGTCTATCGGAGATAATGATTTATGCATCCAAGGAAATTAGCTGTAGTTCAAGGAACAATAAATCTAATAGTTTTTAAGGCACAGCTACATAAACGGAACTAATAAGCCACATGCAACATGCTTCTCGATCCCCATTTTTCTGTGGGTCTTGACTCTGAAATGCAGCACAGCAGGACACATATGAAAACAAGTGTGAGGCATAAAACAGGTTTTAGAATAGATTTAAAATAATAAAAAAAGGAAATAAACCCTCTCATCCAATTGAGTGTTATGGATTCATTTATTCATTCATTCAATTTTTATAACAATTTTTATTGCAAGCCACCCAGAATTGCTTTGCAGAATGAGATGGGAAGCATATAAATATAAATAATAGATCAATAGATGCCTCTAGCCACTTTCATGTAGTGATTAGGTTGCTGGCCTGCAAACCAGAATCCAATGAGCTCTAGGCCTGCCTTGGGCATGAAAACCAGCTGGGTGACTTTGGGCAGTCATTCTCCCTCAGCTCAACCCACCTCATAAGGTTGTTGTTGTGGGGAAAACAGAAGACAGGTAATAGCTACCAAAGGATTCCACTTAACACAGGACTCTGATTTTTTCAACAATGCTAAGAACACATACAACTATTCCATATGCTGAGTATTATTTATAAAGAACATGGAAATTCTTTTGAAAAGTGCATTTTTGGAGACATGAGATCTATTTCTGTAGTGCCTTCATGTTCATGGACAGGCAGGACAGCTAAGAAGACTGGTGCTTGATTTATATTTATAGCTTGAACAACTCATTAAGATACAGCAATGTAAATCTTATGCAGTCTTTCATGTGCGTCAGGTAATATATTTCATAATTCCTGTGTATAATCATATGGATGATGAAAGTTTAACTCTCACACATTTACAAGACATGGAATTGGATAAGGCTGCATTATCAAGCAAATCTTCCAGTCTGCATATTTATAGTAATTTGTATAATTTGCATATCTATCACATTCAGCAATATAATTTACTCTATATGCTAGATAGAGACAGCACCTGGATGGAGAAAGAATACCTCTTTGTGGATTTGTATTTATTTACTGAAATAGAGAAGTTGTTTGCTTTTTTTAAAAGAAATGGTCAGGTTTTTTTTAACCAAACAGTAAAATACTTGATTTTCAAACGTTTGTGAGTTTATTATAGACTGATTATTGTATATATTGACTGTTGCAGGTTTTCTTTTCTTATAGGATGGTGCCCTCTAGTGTACTTCTTATGGATTGCAAGTATTAGATTCAAGTCAGGATTCCTGAGAAATCTGGTCCCATGGGATCACAGTATAGCAATTTTCTTGTGTCCTAAAATAGAGATGTCTTCTTGAACAGCTGACCAACTATGCTGCTGATCCTCCCCAATACCATTTTAATTTTCTACATGACTCTGACTTATTGTCATTTTGGTGCAGTGTATAATATTTAAAAGATAGTTGCCATTGGAGAGAATTTCCCTGAGGATGGGCTCCAGCACGAGTCCAAAAGCTCAGAAGACTAAACCTCTGGTCCTTGTGGCCATCCCAGATTGGATCCTGAAATATTATCCTGGGACGTCTTCATTCATGAAAAGTAATTGGGTCCAGGTGCCCAAAACGGCATCACCACAGGCAAATAAGCCCTTCAAGACTTAGTTTGCTGTTTTGGAGCTAAAGCTGTGTTTTCCCTTTTAGCAACCAGGAAGCCATTGTACAAAATTATATCATGAGTACAATAGAACATGCTTCATTCATCATTTTATTAATGGTGCTATCGGATGACTCCTAGGTAATGGGATCTGCTCAGTAGCTATTGGCTGCTTTAGTCTCCTATGGGCATGCCCTCTCCCTCTGGGCCCTGGGTGTTGTTGCATTTTGAACAGTGGGAATCAGGTTTACTTTTGTTCCTGGAGGACCTGGATCAACAAAACAGCAGTTGACCAGCAGTGGCAGTAGGGAATGTATCCAGCATAGAGAGAGAAAGATCCTCTGCAAATCCTATCCTTCAATTTATGAACTATTATTTGGACTGCCAAATGTTCAGGTTGATCCAGGTCTCCAACTCAGGCTTTGGCTGAGAGATGTGAGGCCACACAGTGGTCCTCCTTTCCTGCATTATCTGTTTCCTCTTGCAATGCCAACATTTCCCAGCTGAGTGAGGTGGCAGGTGAAGGGCTGGTTTGACAGAATGCTGAACTCATAGGTCAGGCCAACTCTCAAAATGATTTTTAAAAAAACAACACAGCAGTTCCTGCTTCAACTCAGAGCCTAGGCAATTGGGATTGACAGTGAGGAGAGCAAAATCTAGTCTAGTTTAATTTCTGCTATTTCACACATAGGACGAGAAACTTTAAGCAAAAAGCCTAAAGACATTTGTAGAAGATACTGATTACCTTCTACAACAGAAGACAATAAAAGTAATTTTTGTTATGTTTTGTTGGACACTCAGAAGCTTTTGATACTATCAGGCAAGTTATTTAGAGTCAGGCAACATGAGATAGAATAAACAAACAAACAATGACTTTCATTATCATATTAACATTAATCCCCTGTTTTGGTATTCCTTCCAGAAAAAATTTTGGGCGATCTACCTAAGTGAAAAAGGAAAACCAAGTAAGTAAGGCTACAGAAAGGGTTCAAAACAGTAATGGAATGTTCCATATATTTGTGTTTTCCAATGCTGCATTATCCTTCTTGAATCAACTGTTATAGGTAACTAATAACTTGTACGGACTTCTAAAATCTTCCAACCACTATTGTGTATATAATAGCAACAAGGCTGGGCATCCTGCCCCTTCAGCGTTAATTAGGTGACAAAAGACTTCCCAGTTTCCTGAGGTAATGTTGTCCCCCACATCCCCCCACATAAGAATTTTGCTGCCCCATTATTGAACCTCATCCTGCCTCTGCTGCCTTTGCTTCAAGTCACTGCAGCCACCTGCCTTCCTTTCAAAGAAATGAATTACAAGGCCTAAAAGTTTTTGTCATATTCTAAAGGAGAGGTCTCCAAACTTGGCAATTCTAATACTTTAAGCACGGCTGGCTGAGGAATTCTGAGAGTTGAAGTCCACAAGTCTTAAAAGTTGCCAAGTTTGTTAGATGCCTGTTAGTCCTTAGAAGTAGTCCAGACAAGAAGTGCAACTATTAATACTAACTCTATCTTTATTGTAAGGCTACATTAACAAAATCTTGCACAGCAAAGTATTTCTCTCCTTCTCCCTATTACTCTCCAGAGAACTACTGAGGGTTCCTTCTGAAATTCTTTCCATGCCTCTTCTTCTTCTGTGGACTGAGAAATCTTTTATATGCAGGTGTCTGCAGTTTTTCCTCCTATTTACCAAGGTCATTCTCAGAAACCATTAAAAGCTGCTCTTGGATAGTGGCAGCTTAAGCAGGAATACTGTGCTTTAACTCATGATGTTTAAGTCATTAGCCTTCATGGTCTAAGGACAAGATGCAACAAGCATCATGGGAACATGGCAGCACAAAAACGTTGCCACATGTTGTTTGTACTGGGTTAGATGCTAATGGGGAAAGGCTATAAGATTATATAAGATGGTTTTATTGTAGTGTCTTCTAGTATAACCCAACCATTGCTATGCTCAGAAATATCAACAAAAAAGAGAGGCTTTATATTGCTACAATAATGGCTGGGTGAAACTATAAATTACAAGTTGGGAAGTAGCCTCACTAGAATGAAAATGCCATGGTTCAGTTCCTTTACCCTCCATTCTCCAAATGTCTCTGAATAAGATCTGTAGCCTCAAGACATGAAAAAGCAATGCTGCTTGAAGGGTATTGGAGTACTCTACTGTAATGGGGAAACACCTTGCCCTATCACACCTTTTCCTTTCTACAAAGATGTGCTTATACAACTTTATCCTGCTTAATCAAGTAATTCATCCTAAAACTCTATGTTGACATATGTAATCTTTTCTCCACCTCATTGCATGCCATATATTTATACCAGATCAACCAATTCAGACTGTAATTATTGCAAATGGGGCACTAATGGGACAGATAATAACTTTTGGGGAATTCTCAATGATTATCGTTATTGCTTATGATTAAATTTGGGTAGGTAACATTTTGATGATTGGGGGCTACACATTTTTTTCACAAGAGAAAACTGCATTGAAAGGTAGGGAGTGGGCGAGACATTCACAATAGCTGAGCCAAGATTCTCCATTTCTCCGGGGTGCTTCCTTTCCTTTTTAAAACCAGTTTAAAGGTATTTTAGGACATATATTCCAGTTTCCATGTATTTCTCATCCCAGACCAAGAAAACCAAAATTGCTGATTTTCAACAGTGGTGCACCTACGATTTGGCAACATTTGGCAAAAGAGGGCTTTGGGATCTCAAAAAGTATGGAGGACATACCCGTGAGCCATCCTTATATCCAAACTGTCCTGACAAATTTGACCTGGAGCTAAGGCTTCAGTTCCAGGTTTATTCCAATACCAATGTGATCCCGACCTTTACCCCAAGATTTCCCAGTTCCAAGAGGCAATATAGCATGGATGTTAGAATTAGAACAATAATCTCCTGTTGTTTTAAGCGATAAGAGTCCCAGTAACCCTTCCTGTCTACCTGTTTTCATAGAAAATCCTGGAATAGATGTGGCAGGTCTGGTGGCTGGCCTGATTGCAGCTTTGGTGTCTATTATCATGTTTATAATTGTGGCCATGTATTGTATCAAATATCGGGCTAAAGAGAGAAATCGATCCAGGTATGTGTCAGGATCCACAGAGAGATGTTTTGCGCCCACCTATGTAATAAAGGGCGTGAAAGGGGAACATAATTCTAGCACTTTATCACCAACTAAACATGAAGTCAAAAGCATTGATTCAGGATTAATAGTTACATGAACAACAGTATTATGGGGATTTATATCAGCCTTCTTCAAACATGGCTGACCTAGAGGAATTAAACTATAAAACTGATAATTTTTAGCTGCATGCATATTTTCCAAAGTGTATGTCTTTTTGAGGTTGATGTTTTTATACAGTTGTTAAAAATACATTGTTGAACTACTGTTTCCAGCATCTGCACCCTGCATAAATCTTTCATGGATATTACATGAAATGGTTTTTTGAAATTGAAAGTTTTCTCAACTTCTTTTCTGTAGTGAGTTATTGGACTAAAATCCCTTAATTTCCAAACAGACACTATGCTTTCTAAACAGCTGGTGAAAAGTTTGCTAATTTTTTGTTTTGATTGAGTTAGGCTTACAGACAAAAAGCCTGTGAATTGTTCTAGTTTTTTTTTTACCTCCGTCTCCATTTCCTTTTAGAAGAACTCAGGATCCAGGGATTCCCCTTGCCAACTTTGATGATGAGCCCAAGCCAGAATCTGCACCTGGGCTTCCTTCTTATGAGCAAGCAATGGCATCTCCAGGGGTGCACGATGCACCACCCCCACCTTACAACAGGTAGAATTATAATTGGGATCCTACCTCAAAATTCTAACATTATCTAGGGATTAGGAACCGGATATAGATGGAAAGGAAGGTTTGAGACTCAGGTTGCCTAAAGAGAGCAGTAAAGATCAAGATCCTATCTGAACTGAACCTTGAAAAAAACATTGGATTATGCAGAAAGCCTTATTCCCATGGAGAATTTGCATGAACCTGCAAGAGACCAAAGATCTTTGTTCTGAAGAGGAAAGGCAGTACTGGAGTTGACAGGAAGTTCAGAATCGTCAACAGAGTTTATGTTAGCCTCCAATGCGGGGGTGGGAAAGTGCAGATGTTGAACTTCCAGGAATCTTCATCCCTACCTCTGCTGGCTGGAGCTGATGGGAGTTGTAATTTAGCAACATCAAAAACGTATGTGAATAGGGGTGAAGGCACAGGTTTCCCTTCTCTGTCTCTAGGGAACTGGCAGAAAAAAATATCATTCTCCTCACGAGAGATTAGATTCATTCACTCTACTTCAGTCAGAAAGAGAGAATAGCTTTAAAATTACCAATTCTCTCCACTCCAGGCAATATGTGTATAATACCTTCTGTCTCTTCTAGACTTCTGCTCATTAGCAATTCTGCTTTGATCCATTAACATGTAGCTTCTTGCTCCAGTTTCAATTTCTGCACTATTTATGGATCATGGATTCTGTCCAGAGCTCCACAAACCTAAAGGACAGAAGAATTTGCTATTTTTCAGCAACAAAAAACTTTTCAGAATGTACCGCCATTGGGGAAATCCATATATACTACACAGAGCTCCATGCAGGTAGAAAACAAATGTGATGTGATTAAAAGTGACATGAATGCCAGGCTGTTACCACAATATGAAACGGCAGCAGAAAATTTAACTTTCATCTGGCATTGGCTCTGGCTGCTAAACTGAAAGTTGAAAAAAAACTTCAATATTTGTCTGGGTATGGAGATGCACCCGTACACATACATACATGAAAATAACAGAATTCTTTTCTTTAATTAGCACTATAAAATGGGTGGGGTCATAAAAATTCTAGGATGCTATGCACTGTAGGGATAGGGTATCAAAAGTAATAATTGGGTGTTTTTTTTTAGGATCAACTAAAATGTTAATAAAGAAGCAAATTTTCTAATATACCTTTTCTTCAGGTAGGATAGCATTGGTGTTAGTTACCTAGCATATTTAAGCTACTGCTAGATTTCTAGTTCTACATGCTTAAATACTCTGATGGCAGAAATAACCATTTAAATTACTCACAATATCGCCATTGCAATGTCACCATGAAATATTGCACATAACTTAAATTAGTATTTGCTCCTGCCACCAGTACCAGATCAGCTCAGTATCAGCAACACTGGAAGCACTAGAGACAGATAAGGAGTAGATATAAAACAAAATGAAGATAACAAGAAGACCTTAGCCACAATAGTAAACCCCTAGGTTTTCAGTCTTTAATGGTCCTGAAAGTGCAGGAGTGTAAAGCAGATTTAATTAGAGTAGGCAATATTTTCCAATTACACGTCTTTCAAACGTGTTGCTCTGTGATCTTCAGAATTCTCATGCAGCATGCATGTTGTGGTAAGTACAACATAAATATTAGTTATGAAGAAGCAGGGAATCATTAAGAATTCTCAATTCTTAAACTTGGATCTTTCTCTCCAGGACCATGACTACTGTTGAAATCTGACATATATGACAAAACAGCAGAGGCTGGCACTATATTCAGAATATGCTGTAGCAGAGGACTACTGAAAGAGAGCCAATGATCCCTGTGGTTATGAAGGCTAGTCTTGAAAGTGGTTCAACATGCTTGGCATTGATGGATGACTTTATTGCAGTCGAAGGATATATCTTGCTCAAAAGGAACAGATGAAGGGAAAAGGAAGGGGAGAGAAGCTGTATATATAAGGCTTCTGAAGCCTCCGGATAAAACCATGAATCTCAGATTGGAAGCTATGATGAAAGACTATAGATGATGATAGGAAGAAAGAAAGAAAAAAATTCTATCAAGGTAGCAATATAGAACAGGCTGCCAAGCCAACAGAAAGCACACATTATGTTTTTCTGAAACAGTTGCAAAACTTTCATAGAGACAGTTATTGTATTAATAGGGAATTTTGAACTTTCTCAACATCTGGAAGTCTAAGTCTGGAACAACTCAATAAAATCCTGACTTCCTGGTCTTTCTGCCTCTCAGAAAATAAAGAATGGAACAAAAGAACCTCATACCCTGGATTTAGTTCTGATCATTGGGAAACCTACAAGTGAAATACACATATCCAACCAGTTGAAACAAATGTCAAGTACAATTGTAGATAAACAGAAGTAAAAGGGCAAGGATAGAATGAAACATTGGCTTGGCAGTATGTGAAGGATTAGGTGTATCAGTAGGTCATAAGATTAAGATGAGCCAGCTGTTAAAATTTTAATTCTAGGTTGCATTAATCAAAAAATAATATTCAACTTGAGAAATGAACAGTTTCATGATATTTCACACTGGCTGAACTTTAGGTAGTATTGAGTTTAAACTTGGGTACCACATTTTTAGAAGGTCATCAAGGAATTGGATCATACTCAGAGGATGGTGATTCAGGTGGTAAAAATCCTGCAAGGTTCCTTCTGTGTAAAGAATTGTTGGAAGAACTATATTGAATCTACAAAATATTAAATATGATAGCAATACTTGTCATGAAGAAATAAAGCAGATCTGTCCTCTGCTATTTCAGAAACAGTGCCTACTGCAGAGACATTGTAAGCAAGCAGAATTTGATTTAACATTTGCAAAACCTCTGCAGTGGTAAATGCTATTCAGCAGTAGTGCAGTGTGCCATTGGAACTTGTGAGCTATTTCATTGGATGAATTCAAGTGTGGGCTAAAAACTATTCAGGTTTATTTCACATGCTGAGTGGAGCACTGGAGTAGTTGAAAATCTTTATTTCTTTATACCAGAGGTGGGGAACAAGGGCTCCTTTATGACTTGTGGACTTCAAGTCCCAGAATTCCTGAGCCAACATTCCCAAACATAATCTTAATGTTTCACCTCTTCACTTTCTCAGGAATATTTTTAATTCAGCTAGATTTTCTTCATTCACCTGTTTCCATGTATGACTCTTTCTTCAATTACCATGTCTTTCTTTTTCTTCAGGAATAACAATTTGACTCGGCCAACCTGAGTTTTCAACAGCAGGATAAATATTCTTGAAATACCTCTTGGCCTTCTTCATCTGTACAAAAGACACTATGCACACCTCTGCATCATAGCCAAGGCAGGGAGCACATGTGACTTTGAAGCAGACAATTAATGCATACTGGATATGAATCTGCAGTATGTAGAGACTGCATATGAGTGTCAGGTGTGTGCAGAAGAGGATATTGCAACATGTTTTGGTTGAGAAATTAAAATCTAAAATTGCAAATGTACATATTAGGATTGATATCACTAGTTAATGTGAAAGTGAATTGCTAATTTGCACAGATTTCCTCCCCCCATTTTTCCCTTCTTCCATTCATTTTATGAATTTTTTATAACCGTCTTTTCTATCAACATGTGATTATGCAAGGATTGTATTGAGGATAAATGAAAATTATTTTTATTTGAAGATAAACATGATTGATTGTGGCAGACTAATTAATATAATAGGAATTCCAAGCTGTAGTAAGAAATCTTAAATAGCTCAAGACAGAGATTTAGTTTGGGGAAACTGCTCTGGATTATGCAAACTCAGACATTTATTCAAGTGCAGAAAGAATAGGGATATTACAAGTTTGTCTTCTGTAGTTGGCATGCAGTATAAAAAAACAGGAATGGCTAGCTTGAACTATTCATTGGCAACATTGCATTTTGCCCCTGCTTGTTCCAAAGAATAGTATTTGTTATGGCCACTGACTTAGCAAAATTCATGATCTATTCTAGAGAATGTTCTAAGACCAGAACATAGAAGTAGCTGATTTAGATCAGAACAGGTTATTTGACCATCTGGCCAGGTGTTTACTGCTTGACTCACATCTGCTCTCCAGAAGCCTCAGCAATAAAAGGCTTCTCCCATCACAGCTGCCTGATCCGTTTAAAAATTTGGTCTGGATTAAGTTTGATTTTATTTTCAGACAAAGTGGGTTCCCCACTTCCAAGCTCTGTTCCCCTTAACCCAGGGGTTCCCAAACCTGGCAGCTTTAAGACTTGTGGACTTCAACTCCCAGAATTCTCCAGCCAGCATAGCTGGCTGGAGAATTCTGGG
>WNWU01013589.1:8208138-8287336 GCA_012654045.1 Ptyas mucosa | reverse complement strand
AGGAATGGGAATACCCCGCGTTCCCACACCCAACACCCTCCCCCCCCCCCCCCAAAGGATAGCTTATTTTGTTTGGTAACGAGTCTTCAAACTGCTGAGTGTAAGTCAGCTCTTGTAGATGGTGAAGGTGACAGGAAAATCTTTCTTGCTAAATGTGAAAAGGAAATTGTTGACTTTGGGAACTCTGGGTATTCCCATTCCTTGTGTGTGTGTATCAGGTAAGATACAAATGAGCAGCTGCAGGCCTGTAACTCTCTCTTTATGTTTCCTGTAAATTGGGACACTTTTTCACAATGGTTTGTATGATTTATGCCTGTAAGGACATCTTTTGCAGAGGAGAGACACAGAAGGTAAGAGTTGGTCCCCCAAATCCTATAGGCTTAACAAGGGAGAGATTGAGACTTGAATGTAAAATTCTAAACTTTAGTGGCTGGAATCTTCTTTCCATGTATAAGAAATGAGATATTTTTTAAGGTTTACACAAGATACAAATCTGATCCCCCTATTCATATAGAAATGTGAAAGGTCAAGTTCTTTTGATCAAACATGAATTTTTCATACTTTTTTCTTTGCTAGACACATTTGTTGTTGTTGTTGTTGTTGTTGTAGATTTTCCAAAGAGCAACTTCTTAACTTAGTAACTATTTACTTGCGTAGAACCCATAGACTCATCTGAATCTCTGCTTTGATATGTTCATCCTTACTTCCATCCTAGAAGACCCAAGAATTTTGAATCTTATTAACTCTGGTTCTCTTTCTGAATAAGCTAAGTCTTAAATCCTCAGTATCACATTTTAAAATTCCAGGAGAATGTTTCTTAATGTCCAACACTCATCTGTTTTTGCAATATCTATAGTATTTTAACATATTTCTAATTTGCATCTTCACCTGATAGGTGAGGGAATTAAGTGATACTATCTTATATGAAACTATGTTTTATGTTTGAAAGAGATTATTATGAATATATCTTGTTCTCTATTCTAGGTCAGCCTTCCCTGCTATGGTGTTCAGCCTTCCCTTCAGGTGTTTTGGACCACAAATGGAGATTATAATAGTTACCATCCAATACATCTGGAGGGTGCCAGGTCAGGGACAGCTATCCTAAGCACAATGTAAAACAAACTGATTCTTTCCCCTAAGGCTGCATGCATTGTGTTGATGTTGTGATGTGTTGTATTATTTTTGGTAAGAAAGGAGTAACACATTTTGATTTAAATGTGGCCTAGCCACCGGGATATATTGACTGTAATACCAGGCCAATGCCATGCCTCTTATTGTTATTTTAGCATCCACATATGCAGCAATATGATGCTAATAATTTATGGGATGGGTGAGAGGGCTAGAGTACTAGTAGTATTGTTAGGCTAACACTGCACATATGTTTTTGCACATGCACGTTTAAATGAGTTCGTGGCACCAGTAGAAAGCATAGTGCAACATTTATCACATGGATGGACCCCTTCAGATGTGTTGAGATCAGAACGTTCAGAACTGCTAGCCACCCAGCCACAGATGAGTAATTGTGAATTCTAGATGTTGTGATTCTTCTGTATCTGGAAGGTGACATGATGAGAAAGTCTGGAATAATGACAATCTTTTTGGGGGGAAAACCTGGCATTTTATGAAAGGAAAACTGGGACTTAGCACTGATGGAAACAATGTGAGGTCTAGTGGCTTAGTGTACAGAGTTTTGAGGATCAGAGCCCTCAGTTTTTCTGGGAACCAAAGCTGGAGTCAGAACAAGCAAGGCCTTATATTGCAGATGAGCTAGTACAAAGACCTTGGGCTTACGAGCAGAGTTCAACTACACTAATTTTGTTTTGGACATGAATTTAAAATGTGCATCTATCTGAAATGAGAATTGGAGCAAAACCATCTAAACACAGTGCTCTTCCATATGCATAAGCATATCTGTATATACAGTACAAAGCAAATTTTGGTCTATAACTCTGATTGCTACAGTTCTTCTCTGGAGGAAAATCCCTCCCTGTTTCTAAACATTTGGAACTGGTCTCCTTAAATTACATTCCTCCTTTTTTTGTGTGCTTCTGGGACAAGGTTTGTTTAACAGAGATCCATCAGTCAGTTCATCTACATTTGTAGTGTTTTGAACAATTGTATTTGCAATTCAGGGAAGGCATAGAAAAAGTTTGAAGCTTTGGGGGCTAGTGTATATTAAAATACAGGCTACGATCACAATTGAGCCCAAAATTTATGTTGCTAAGAGAGACAGTTTTAAGTGAGTCCTGCCCTATTAAACAACCTTTCTTGCCACAGTTATTAAGTGAATCATTGCAGTTGTTAAGTTAGTAACCCAGTTGGTAAGAGAATCTGGCTTCCCCATTGATTTTGCTTGCCAGAAGGTTGCAAAAGGGGATCACATGATCCTGGGACATAGCAACTGTCATAAATATGAACCAGTTGCCAAGCCTCTGAATTTTGATCACGTGAACATGGGGATGCTGCAATGATCATAACTGTGAAAAATGTTCATAAATCACTTTTTTCAGTGCCATTATAACTTTGAGCGGTGACTAAATGAACTGTTGTAAGTCAAGGACTATCTGCACACACTTCCATTATCTAGCTTGTAGTTCTGTGTGTATCTTCTCTTCACTGGCTCCCTTCAAAAGGTGTGGAGAGGGTAATTTCCTTGAATTTGATCAAGAAGGCTTACTTACTTTTGAGAATAGAGGTGTATGTTGGATGCAGTGCCCTCTGTTGACTGTATAGCGAGTTTTATGTAAAAAGGTACATCAGAACATATGCATAATATATATTTTGACAAGTCTTTGCTCCTCTTCTGCTTCCATACAGCAAGGCCTCATCAGTCTAAAGTTGCAGTTAGGTCAAAGGGCACAGTGTTCAGGGAGCTTTGAGGACTGATCTTTTTCTCTTTACTGCTGAGTAAAAAGGTAAGTTTGTTCTATGGTTAGGTCAACGGATGTTTTTTAGGTAGCTTTGGAAATAAGTGTCATTAGTCTACAATGGGTGTCAAACTCAAGTCGTCACGGCGACGTCATGTGATGTATTGGGACTTTTTCCCCTTCGCTAAAGCGGGTGTGGGTGTGGCCAGCACATGACGCATCCGGCCCACGAGGCCAGGAGTTTGATAGCCCTAGTCTACAACATTTGTGTTCACCCTATGCACTAAAATTTACTAATTTAAATACCCAGAGCCTTAGAGAAAAGAAGAATGTTTCCCTCCCTTTTACTTTATGAACACAGCTTTTTGGTGTGAGTACTGAAGGTACATCTTAAGCATCAGAGTTAACAATGGAGCAACTGTTAACAATTTTAATTTGAAAACTGGTGTGAGAAGAAGCTGAGAAGGCTATCATTAAAATATCTTGTTTTGTTTTTTTAAATTAACTTTGCCTCATCAGTTTAGCTTGGTTCTCATTCTCATTCATGTCTTATATTTTTTTCCGTCTTTTGCTTGGCCTTTAAGGGGTCATGCTTTCCTTCCCAAATTTCCTGAAAATTCTTAGGATATAGAGTTATTGATGTCGGCATGCATGCTTTATCAGCGTGTATATAGATGTTGGATCCCCAAAAGTAAATATTTCTTCCCTTAAAAATTATAGTATACTATGATATCACATGCATACATAATACAGTTAGATCTTTCTGCTACTATATTCTAATGAGTCACGTATTCTATCTAAGATTGTACTGGTTGGCCTGTTGCTGGGATTTTTTTAATTAGTACATTTTTTAAAAAACACTGAGATTACTCAAAAATAACTAGTATAAATAATACAGATTTGCATGTATTTTGCATGTTTTATATACTGTGAATTGTTAAAAAAAATAAAACGAAATGATAGCGAGCTGGACAAGTCATTCAACTGCTTCCCAGACTTTGATTCTCAAGTCATTGTCATTAATTGCTGGAATTTTATTAGGGAACTGATGCATGTCTTCATATCAGTAAGGACCCTACATTGCTGTGTTCTGCATCCACTATGAATTATCATGTTTGCATGGCAGTCCAAGCAACTGGACTAAAACCTAAGCACTACTGGCTTATAACTTTGCATATTGAAAGGCTGGAAATCTCATTGGTTGGCTGCCTTGTGTGCCAGATAATACTTTGTACAGCAGTTGTACTTTGTGATGCTGCATGCATTTTTTTTCCTGCATTCACCCATCGCTCTGTAGCTTGCAATCCTTACTCCATCTGCTTCTTGCATCTGTGATCTGCTTATTGGTAGTGCTTTGAATCCTGTGTAATTTGGCATAGGCTTTATTCTATTAGCAATTGTTAGAACTTGATGCATTCATTTATGCAGACTGTTGCATCAAGGGAAATAGTATGACTGTCCATAGCCGACAGAATACTGAAAGCATTTGTGCATTTGTTCCTAGTCCTCATGGCATCAAAAATTATTTGAGTAAGTCTCATAAAATATTTTGCCTAACTCCTGAAATGTTTCCATGGTACTTTTCTCCATTCCTACTTTCCTCTGTTTTATTTTTTCCAGAATTCGGGGGGAAATTGCAAAACCTCTTTCTTTTATATTAACTTACATATTGCTGCTAATTTTTGTGGATGCACAATTTTACCGGGAACTGATTGCATACCTTCAAAAACTACTCTTTGTTTGAATACCACATCTTCTAAACCCTCAGTGGTCACCAATCAAATGTTGAAAGCAAGCATAACAGAAAGATTTTTTTCAAGAGTGGAAGGAGCCAAGTTATCATTTTAGGCCTAGGTAACCTAGGAAAGGGATAGAGAAGGTTATCCTCAAGTGGCTTGATTTTTTTTAAAGAAATTGCAGGATTAGAATGTGTAATTCTGATTAAACAGTTACTATTCAGTTCACTTTTTCATGCTAATATGCTCTTGAATCAGCATAGAAGAGACACTCAATTGCATTAATAGTTTCTTAGTTTGGAATATTGTAACGCTTTTGGGGGGACATAGCGCTTAGATACGTTTAGTATGATGTGTTAAAATGTATAGGCCTCTCCACCTTGGTAGTAAGCTGTGCCTGTCATTTTCATCTCCAAATTACACTGAGAGTTAAAAGCTGCTGTTAATTCAGAGTGTGCTTGTGTTTGTGGGGTAGGAGAAGAATCTGATCTCACAATTAAACTAGAATGTAATTTGTTTGGATTTAACTTAGTATGGCTACTTGTGTTGTGTGATAATGTTTTGTGGTTTGCAATCGATGATGTATTTCTTAAGATTATGTGTGAACCACATTCTGGTTAAAAAACTTTGCAATTTACTGTTAGTGTGGATCTATTCCCTGTGTGTAGGACCAAGGCTTAGGGCAATTTTTTTTCCAATTTGGTTTACTACAGATGTGTTGAATTACAGCTCCCATCATCTCCAACCAGTAAGGACATTAAGTACTGTATAAAAGATGCAAAAGATGGCAGGAATTGTAGCCAGGGCACAACAGGAAGAAATTTGATTCAGAAGTCTGGGTTGCAGTGTTTTGAAGCTGGTTTTAAAAAATGGACGTTTTTCCCCACTCTATGATCAGGAACAATTGTGATCTCTTTCATCAGAGATATCTGTGAAAGTAAAATAACAATTGCAGAACCATTTAACATATTAAAATTATAATACAAAGAAATTGAAATAAAACCCCATTTTTCCTTCAGTACACATCTGGATACAGAATACTCTGCAATAGTTGGTAATAGAATGTCAGGTATTGAAACAAGCATCTGCATTGTTTGCTGTTTTGCTACTAAATGCTCAGGTGCTTGCTTTGTCTCTTTGTTAACTTAGATTTTTCCTCTTGAGAAATAATGGGAAATAAAAAGTTTTCCAGTGGATGCCAAGACTGATATGCCCATCTCTTATCTTCCAATCATCTCTTGCTCCATTCTTCTGTCTTATATTCCAATATTGATCCAGTGCATTGTAGCAAGGGAGGAACTGAGATCTCACTGTATGAATGAAAATATATCTTTATTTCCTGTTTACTGTAACCCTTTGCAGAATGTCCCTTTCCAGTTTGCTGCGTGCAGTCCACTGCCTCACCACAGTGACATTACAGGCAGCAACCTATGTTCGGAGAGCGGCTTATTCAGTTGGCCTCCATCAGCACTCATTCTGCTGTTATAACTTTCACTGCTCTGTGCAAGCTTTTGGTTTTTATTTTTGTGTTTTTAATTTCCTGCAGGTAGTTACATTCCTGAGACAGGCGCGCTTACTTTTAGCAAGTCATCTGCAAGTCATGCCTGCCTCTGTTCCTCTTTACAGAGAGGTGCACCACCCCACGCTGCTTCTCCTGTCCCAGGGCTCTTCCTGCATTTCTTGCATGGCACGTGCATAATTGTGGGCACATGCCTCAACACACAATCAGAGAATAAGTAACGGTGTCTGGTTGGTTTGGTGCTGGAAGGATGGGAGTGGTGACACTGCATATAATTATATACACAGATAGCTCCCAAAGGGAGTCTAGAAGAAAAGAGCATAGCCTGATGTGTAGAATTGAAACTTTCTATATAGATATTTTTTAAGAGCTGGGGGAAATGATCTCCTGTTTTAAAGAAATATATTTAAAAAGAGAGACCCATATAAAAGCACCTGATCGTGTTTTATAAAAAATGCTATACACATGGTTTGACTGCAAGTGCAGTCCTCTGTTCTAGCCTTCCCTAACTTGAGAAATGAATTATAGTTGGAAATTCTGGAAATTGTCTTCTCAGCCGATAATAGAGGGCATCAGGTTGGAGAAGGCTAATATATTTGCATATGCAGACAGAGTACTGAAGTCAGTGGGGCACATATTTGAGTAGACTTATCAGTTTGCACCACGGAATTTGGGACAGGTATGTATGTGTTTCCATAAGTGGTCTGCTAGGGTTTTCAGGGTCAGTCCATGGAACGTCTTAGAAACCCTTTGAAAAACAGATATCTGTATTTTAATGTAAGAAGGAGGATTCAAGATCTCCTGGATGTACCATTTTCTATCAGTGGGCTGCATAATTGATTTAGGAATTAAGTTTGTGCCTTTTGTTTTAATAACACAAAATGGGGAAAATATTTGGGAAGTTTATTCAGGAGAATATTTGACTGGTAGAATAGCAGGTTATGTACAAAAGTCAAAGCAGGTCTGAGTTGATTGCATTGCAGTTAAAGACAAGAAAAATTTAGGCGTGCTTGGGGCTTGGAAATGGAGTAAGCTTGAGGATGTTCTTCTGTCAGCATGTTTGGCTGCTGGGCTAGACAACTGGGTCTCCCTGCACGAGGGGAATAGGAGGAGGAATGATAGAGCTCAGATACTGAGGCGTTGGGAAACCATATTTCCCATCATGCATCATTGTTTATTACACATTCCAGTCTTCTTTCCTGCATATGTGAATTTCTCATATGCAGGCAAAGAAGCCTGTCCAGGACACATTTTTGCTCTGAGCATCAAAAACAGGGAAAGAAAGTTGCATCATACATTTATGCATTTCTGATTTCCCAATAATAACCAGCTGCAGTCTATCTTAGTCAAAATTATGGTTTTGTTCATCTTGAAAATGAAAGGTATTGATAAGCCCATATTACACTTATGAAGTGATGCTTACAATTGCTTAAGGTGTAAAGAGGACATAGATGAACAGAGAATCTGAACTTTAGAAGTAGACAAGTACTAGATACTCCTTTGCACTCAAAATCAATACTTCCCGAATGATTGCCTCTCCTTGTTCCCCTTGTTTCTCTTGGTTCAGTTCACAGATCTGCAGGAAAACAAGCCTGCTTTTGCTGATCTTTGAAGGAACACTTTTAGTGTATTCCATTGAGATATTGAATATGGCACACATTACAAGATCCCAGCTCTCTTGCCATGTCTGAAGCCTTGTTTCTCTCTCATTCAGCTTGGTGTATGGCGGATCCCGAAGCTCACATCCAGACACAGATATTTTACACCGCCAAGCGTATGCCACTCCCCATCCTCTGCAGGGCTATGCCACAAACCATCACCCAGCAGGTATGGTGGCTGTCTTGCCATTTCCCTTGAAGCCTTAACAATAAATGTTTTTAACTATGTCTTTTCTTCCTTCTCTCTCCTGCTCACTTTTTCTTTTGTTCCCTCTGTGCAGATCTGGATACACTGACTTTATTTTGCTTTCGTTTCAGCTTCATTTTATTTATTTTGCCTTCTCTATCCCTCTTTTATTCCAAGAGTAATCTCTGTGTTACCAAGATACCAAGTTAATATTTTAAATCTGCTTAACCTATCTTTTCTTAACCAGAACATAGGTTGGACTGTCAACCAGAACAGCGGCATAGGGAAAATTAAGGAAGGTTGACCCTTTCTTTCATGCTTTAATTTTTCAGTTCTCCACCTAGGGGCCTTTTTTTTTGGCATTTCTATTTTCTGCCGTTCAATCTCTTTCCAACTGATGTATCTTTGAATGAAATACTCGGATTCAAACTGCTCTGGCAGCTGGTATTGATTAACCAAAACTGTACCCCATGTTTAAGATGTGAAAAGATACATACTGCTCAGATAGAGAACCTTTGGTTCTAAGTTCCTCAGCTTCTCTAAGATCCTGGCTTGGTTTTTCTGTCACACAGCCCCAGGTTCCCCCAGTTTCTCATACATTCTTCAGTTCAGCTTGCCTGACTCTTCTCTCTTCTTTACCAGATGTTTATTAGGTCAATCGTTTCTCATTTTTCCCCTTCTGTCTGTATCTGCCTGGCTTTTGACTGATTGCAACCCTCCGTTCTGCACTAAAACAAGTTGCTATGCCTTTTGAAGTCTAATGTTTGTCTTGTCTCTTTGTGGTTCCTCTGACAGGCATAATGCTTGTCAGCTTGTAGGCTCCCTTGCCTGTCCCCTGTGATGAACCTCTTCCTGTTTTCTTTTGCAGTATCTATCATCTCCTTTTCACTGATTCTTAGCACTTCACATCCTTTATTTCTTCTTTTTTTCATTTCCTTCTTAGGTCTTTCTGGCTTATTCGAGACTGGGCTCCATCATGCCAGCAGTGCCACCCCCGATGCCTCTGTCATGAACCTCATTTCAGCTCTAGAGTCACGGGCACCACAGCCAGGCCCTTCTGCTTCCTCCCTACTGTCCCAGTTCCGCACTCCATCCTGGCAAACAGGTAATGTCTCTGGAGTTCTGTCAACATCACAGAAGGAACTGTGGATGTTTTTTTCTTTGGAGGCAGAGTTGGGCAAAATTTTATAGGAAGCCTTACTATATATCTTTATGACAGATATCTGGTATCTATATGTAAAATGTTTGGGTAGGAGTAGCCTGTCCTTCTGGGAAATAGCACTTTCTTGATACTTCTGTGAAGTTGCTTTATACATCACTTTATAAATCACTTAAAATATACCACATTGTAATTGAAGCAAGGTTCATAATAAATAAGCAAATAAATGAACGAAGTGAAAGACTGAGTGCTCTCACCCAACATTATTGAATTAACCATTTGCTTAGTTTGCATAATGGACTGAATATTTGGATAGTGAGATGGGTGGCATACAAATTTAAAAAATAAATAATAAAGCATAAAATAATCAAAGATTGGCTCATATAACTTGCTAAAAATCTAAGATTAAAGCTCACCTTAGCATGGTGAAATCCATCTGCTGGGTCTTTAATTCACTTATTTAAGTATGTTGGGCAAACCCAGGCATTAAGTCAGGTTCTCGATCCACCCAGCTTGGAAGGGCAATCTGTTTCCCGCTTTATGATTGGATTTCCTTATTCCCAGGTAGTATAACAGTGAGAAGTTTTATAGAACTTGCACTCCAAAGTAACTGGAAGGCCCCTGATTGCCTATTACTAAACTAGCCTTATTGAACTGGCTATAAGCTTCCAAGGTCTTAGGCCAGCATCTTCCCCTCTCTGGTTTAATGGACATTGCTCAGAATTAAATTTAGAATCTTCTGCTTGAAAAGTTGTGCTTTGTCACTAAGATATGGCCTGATCATAATTGTCCTAGCTAGACATTAGCCTTGGGGATGAGGGAACATGTTTATAATGACATGATAAATATGCTTTATCAACTCTTTGGCATGCAGTGGGTGAATTTCACAGAATGCTAGGCAAGGCTAAAATGGGATTAGGTAGCTTGTGATTCAGCACGTTATAGGAATTCAGCCATCATTTTCCTATGTTGTAAAATCTGATTACTACATTAAGCCATAACATGATTATTTCTTTGATTGCAACATGTGGAACAAAACAGTTTAATTAGTTAACTTGTGGTTAGATTAAGTGTGTTATGCTTCATCATTACTGTCCAGTCTGAGAAGTACTGTTCAGTAAGTACTGTGAGTTTGAGATTACCCTTGTGACCAAAGCTTTTAATTTGGTACATCATATCAAAGCACCTAAACAAATATTCTGTTTTTTTTTCTTCTTTACAGCCATGCACACTCCAGCGCCCGCTGAGCTCTTCATCTCAGGGGCCCTCCCAGGTTCTGGCACCTTCCCTTCCTCATCAGCGCTCTCTGCATACCAGCATCCAGCCTCTTTCAGCGGGCGCAGCTTCCCAGTCACATCATCCCTGACACTCCAGGATGCTACTTTCAGCCCGACATCCAATGGTCTACTGTCCCCCCATGATCCTCTACTTCACATCAAATCCTCTCAGCCCAGTGTTCCTTCATCCCTCAGCTTTGACAGACTGGGCAGTGCGGTATTGGGTACAGGCTTGCCCTCTCAGAGTTCAGCGTATCGTAGTGCTCAAGAATCAGCTTCCCGCCACCTCCCCTCCCAGTTCAATCTTTTGTCATCCTCGCTGGGACCATCTGACCAGACATCCCAGCTTTACAACACCTCAGTCTTCTCCAGTTCCCCTGCCTCCTCCATTGAGCGGGCCATCCCCCGGCAAGATAGTGTGATCAAACATTACCAGAGACCTTCCAGTGCCCAGCCACAGCTGCCCGCTGCCCATTCTCTCCAGCATTATCTAAGCTGTGGGGGTAGCTACCAGCAGATGCCCCACCGCTCCAGTCTTTCCTGCAGTCCCCTTGGCGATCAGTCCCCCGCCAGCAACGAAGGCTCTCAGCAGCAGAAGACCTCCCAGGCCACGCGGCAAGAGCCCTCTCAAAGCTACCGTCCCATTATTCAGTCTCCAGGCTATTCTGGTACCACCTCTTCTTCAAAATCCAAGAGTTACTCGGCTTCCCGCCAACCACCCCGTTCTACAGCCACGCCCAAGTGCCAAAGCAACTACAGTTCATCCACACCCAAGCCCAGCTCTGTCATTGCAAGCCAGTCACAGGCCTATTCGCCTGGTCAGCCTCAGAGTCTTCTTTCCATGAGCCAAACGCAGAGTTACTCTGTCAGTCAGCCACAAAATCTGTCTTCAGTTAGCCAAGCCTCTCAAGGCTTCAGCAGCAACCAAGCCCAGGATCTCACAAGTGTGAGTAAAGCTCAGAGTTATTCCAGCAGTGGACAAGCTCAGCAGGGCCAAGCTGGGCAAGGAGGACAAGGACTGCAGACATGTCAAAATCAGACTTACTCTCCTGAGCAGCTACAAGGCTTATCATCTGTTGGGTACAGTGTTCAGACTGAGCCCCATGTTTCTGTCAGCCAGACACCAAGCTATGTACCAGCTCATTCTCAAGGGATGCCCACAGCTAGCCCATCGTTGAGTTACAGCACTGGCCATTCTCCAGCTATGCCAGGGCACAGCCAGTCTATCGGCTACTCTCATGGGCAGAACCTTCCAGATTCAAGTCCTTCCCAAATCATCCGGCCTCTCCAGTCACCTACCACTAACCGGCCCCAGAGTGTAGCATCGCCTGGCCAGACCCAGAAATATCTCACTTCTGTGCTGTCTCCTTCATTCATGCAGACAGCTCACACACAAAGTTACCAGGGTTCCCAAGGTGGGTTAGAGAGAGCATCCTCTTACAATAAAGCCAAGGCAGACTCAGACCTGCTATCATCTGAGAGAACTGAAGATGAAGAGTTTTTAATTCAACACTTGCTGCAGTCGCAGAGCCCACCAAGGGTGCCAACGGAAGGCATGGTAGAGTGTGAGGAGAGGGCAGGGAAAGGGATGGGCTATGAATTGAGCAAGACCGAAGAGCGTTACCACTTGCAGAGTGTGATTCGGACCAACTCTAATCTGGACAACCAAGGCCTGGAGATGTCCTTGCAAAGCTTAAAGGACAAAAAGAAAGGAGAGAGGTCCAAAGAGTACTCCCACACGCGTTCTACTCCAGAGTCTTTGGCCACCTCTGTGGTCCATTACAGCCATCAAGCTGGCTCTATAGACTCTTACGGGCAAGACATAAAGAAGTCAGTGGAGCAGCACCTCCAGAGTGGCCACATGGATTCAAGCAGTAAGGAAATATCTCAGGCCCATTCTTATTTGCAGAAGACTCCTGAGCACGCCTCCCAGCCTCATCCCATGGAGTCCCACGGATTAATGGCTGGCCAGCAGGGTGCAACCCTAATGATGGACTCCCCTCCCGATTTGCCCCCTCTTTCCCTTTCCCAGCAACAACAGCAGCAGCAGCAGCAGTCCCAACTGCTCCAGTCAGTGCTCACTCACACCCAAAGCCAGATGCACTCTCGTGGAAAGGTTCGCACCCCACTGGATGTCCATCTTATGGAACCTCAGCGTATGCATCAGACGGAAGCGCCCTCACCGCAGCTTCAGATGCAGGCATTGGAAGCCCACCTCCATCAGGCCCATGTTCGTTCTCAGAGCATGGAAGCCCAGCTTCTTGAGCCACAGCAGTCCCCGCAGCTCCAAGGCCAGCTGCAATCAGAAAGGATGCAGTCTGAGGGCATGGAGGTAATGCCCCAAGGCAACCTTTCCCAGTCCCAAGAGATCCAGGACTTCTTAGAGCCCGAGCTGAGCTTGGAATCCCACCTGGGACAGGGTGGGACAGTGCAGAGTCAACAGCATCTCCTTCCCGATTCCACTTTGGACCCCGATTCCACTCAGCAAGTTCCTCAAGGCCAACTTGAAGGCAAGGACCAGTTTGAGAGCCCCAGTCCTCAAGGAGCCAAGCAACGGTTTGTCCCCCTCACTTCCATCTGTTTCCCAGACTCTTTGTTACAAGATGAAGACCGTAGCTTCTTCCCTGGCATGGAGGACATGTTTGGCCCCCCTCCCTGTGCAGGGGATGAGTTCCCTAAGCCAGATGATGGCACGCAGGGCATGGAAAGGGGTGAAGGAATGAAAGGGGGAGGCTACGATATGATGCCTGGTGGACAAGGCTACCAGAGTTACTGCCAATCAGAAAGTGGGGATGGGCAGCACTTGGGGTTAGATACAGTGTCAGTCAAACACGAGTTGCCTTCTACAGTCAACACAGAACAACTGGGACTGATTCAGTCTGGCCAACATGGGACAGCTCCTGTTTCAGAATCCAAGTCGGGCCTGACCTCACCAATCTTCTGCTCTTCCAAGCCCAAGAAATTGCTGAAGACTTCCTCCTTCCATTTGCTGAAAAAACGGGAACCACCTTTCCAACCTCCCAAAAAAAACTATGCCCAGGAGTATGAATTTGAAGACGATGAGGACAAGGAGGATGTCCCAGCTGACATCCGCCTCAATAGCCGCCGCCTGCCTGATCTGCTGCCTGACCTCATTTCCAGCTGCCGGACAAACCGGACCAGCCTTAGCCCCATGGGGGACATAGACTTTTGCCCACCAAACAGCAGTCTCATGGAAGGGCCCAAGCGGCGAGGCCGCAAGCCTACCAAACCTAAGCGGGAGGGCCCACCTCGCCCCCGTGGGAGGCCCCGCATCCGGCCCCTGACTGAACCTCCCCACGGTGTGGCTCATGATGGCACCAAGAAGCCCCGTGGCCGGGGAAGAGGGAGGGGCAAGAAAGCCGGGGAGGAGGGGGTTGAGCCAGGCACAGGCTTGGAATCCCTCAAACCACTCAAGGTAAGATGGGAATCTGAGGAGGCGAGATGTGCTTGTCAGCTAGCAACGCCTGAGGGTAAGAAAGGAAATTTTGGAAAGAGTACAGGATAGAAAGAATAGTGATAGAACATTGGCTTCATAAAGAGATTTCAATGGAGAATGCAATGGTAAGGGAATGTAGGAAGCTCATGTGTGTCTATCTAAACCACTGTTGCACTGTCCCTGACCAACTCTGTGTTGACGAGTCTCAGGTACGAATTTCTCCTATTACTTGTATCTGAGCCTTTGTCCTTGGAGATAATAGGGATTTAATCTAAGCTTGTGTAGCAAACGTGGTGCTCTCTTGCAGAACTACAGCATCTACCTATTAAAAAAACAAGAATAGATATCCGAGGTTATCTGTGGTGATGGCATCAGTGAAGTTGGAGAGTTATTCGTACATGACCATCGTGATATAATAATAGCCCAGGACTTTGTTTCCTTAGGAACTGAATTAGTACAGATAGTTTTCATAGAGATATCATATTGATGTTTATACAGGTAGTCCTCACTTAATGACCAGATGCTTAGTGAGCATTGGAAGTTACAATGGGTTTCCTCTCCCAGCTACTTACGACCTGGTTCTGGAGTTCTAGTGGCTCCAAACATGCACACATACCAGTGACATAACTGAATTTTGGGTGCTTGGCAGTTGTCTCTCCTTTACAGCCAGTTACAATGTTCCACAATCACATGACCACAATTTACAATGTTTTGACAGTTTCCACCATTTTTGGCAATAAGAACACATGGATTTACCACAAAGTTGTAAAATCGAGTTGGGTCATGTGAATGCCCTGAGTTACAATTGTCATGATGTCATGATGTCTTAGAATGGAAATCATGGGATCCGTTATTGTAAATCGAGGAATACCTGTATTTTTACTACTGTTGGCATAAAAGCTGGGTTTTGGGTAAGGGAGGCAAGAATCACAACAAGAATTTAGGTTCAATGTTTCAGTTGAGGGTGTATCTGGGATACAATCATTTTGCTGATGCAGGTAGTCCTCAATTTGTGACCACAACTGAACCCAAAATTTATGTTGCTAAGCAAGGCAATGGTTAAGTGCATTTTGTCCCATTTTATGATGTTTCTTGCCACAGTTGTTAAGTGAATCACTATAGTTCAGTTAGTAAAATGGCTGTTAAGTGAATCTGACGACCTCATTGACTTTGTTTGGCAAAAGGCCACAAAGAGTGATCCCATGACACAGGGATACTGCAACCATCATATATGTGAGTCAGTTGCCAAGCATCTGAATTTTGCTCAAATGACTGTGGAGATGCTGCAACGGTCGTGTGAAAAATGCTCATAAGTCACTTTTTTTCAGTGCTGTTGTAACTTCAAACAGTCACTAAATGAACTGGTATAAGTCGAGAGCTACCTCTATGAATCTGCACTGTTAAAAGATTTTTTTGTTGAAAATTAGTAGTTTATTTTGTTCGGTATTTGAGTTCATTTATTTCCATCCTGCTCCTTATAGTTGCAAAGATAGGTAAGTGTGAGTTAAGGATATTGGCACTCTGAACAAGATTGCCGCAAAAATTTTTAATGGAGACTAAACATAATTTTTGGTGACTTATATTCTGTTCTGAAACAGGTTTCCCACCCAACAATTTGGTTTAATGTTGGCAACAGCAGTGCTTCAGTGAGCACCCAGACACCACTGTGACAGATCAGTGCTATGGAATAACACGATATTGAGGGCATTAGGCACAGCTGTAATGGCAATCTTAGAACACCTGCTAGAGACTTGCTGTGATTCATTAAGTTGGGGAGGCAAGTAGATGACAAGTTGTGTGAGGGCACCAGGATTCCAGTAGACGGTCTACGATTTTATGCGCTCATACGCAGCTGGGTTGTTTGAATCTTGCCACAATTTCCTGGTTTGTACCTTTTCTTCCTGGTATTGTATTGTTGTCATTTCTTGAGAGATGTGTCAACACTGTGCAAATTTGAAGACATTTATTTGTTTCTTTATTTCTTTATTTGATTTTTTAATTTCTCCTTTATTAGTTCATAAGTAGGTTAATGTGACAAACATAGAGTGGCGTGGTGGCCTAGTGGTGAAGATGCTCGCCTCCCACTCGGAAGGTTGAGAGTTCAATCCTAGGTAGCAGCAGATGTTTCTCTTCTAGGGCACAAAGAAAAAAATACCAGCTGTGAACACTGCATAGCATCAGGAAGGGCATCCGGCCAGTAAATGCTCAGCTCCATCCAGTCCATGCCCTGACTCTACCCCGAATTAAGGGATTACAGGGTCGATAAAAAGGGAGTTTTAATGTGGCAAATTAAAATACTCCTTCCCCCTCCTATTTTCTCCACAACAACAACCCTATGAGGTTGGGCTGAGAGAGAGTAATTGGCCCAAAGTCAGTCAGCCAGCAAAAGAATTAGTAGTTTATTTTGATTCCTGAATGTCTGGGTTCCCTAGCTGTGCTTTAGTGCAAAAAAGAATTATATCTCAGGTGCCTCTGCTTCTCTGTAAAATTATAATGGTAATGGGTTCATGTTTTATTTATGAAAACATTTATCCTCTGCTTTTCTATAAACCACCCATAAAGCAGTGTGCAATATTGGAAATAATCAAAAGGAAAATCAATTTTAGTACCTAATAAACAACTAGTAGGAGAAGTGAATAAACATGGGTTGGGGCCACTGACTGAAAAGACAGCATCGGGGTGGGAAAAGGAGAGTCTCAATGCCATAGCACAAAATGCCCTGTCTCATGCACCCATCTGCCACAGTTCAGCAATAGTAAGGAGATAGTAGCTTGCTGTTGAACGAAGTGTATGAATAGATTTGTACAGGTAATCCTTGACTTACAACCACAGTTGGCCCCCAAAGTTATGTTGCTAAGCGAGGCAGTTGTTATTGTGTTTTGCCCCATTTTACAACCTTGCCACCCTTGTGAATCACTGCAGTTGTTAAATTAGTAACACAGTTATTAAGTGAATCTGACTTCTGACTTCAGAAGGTTAAAAAGAGAATCATGTGACCCAGGGACACTGTAACCATCATAAATACAAGTCAATTGCCAAGCATTCAAATTTTGATCACATGACCCTGGGAATGTTGCAATGGTTATGTGAAGAAAAGTCACTTTTTTCAGTGCCATTGTAACTTTGAACAGTCACTGCATGAACCGTTGTAAGTCAAGGACTACCTTCACAAAATGAAGCCATGCTAAATGTAGCCTAGTCTCAGAGGTTTTTCAGACTTGTCAACTTTCAACTCCCATAATTCCTCAACTGGCACGTCTAGAGAAAGGACAAAAGTGAAGTTGGACCAAGCATGATTAAATGCAGGTTGTTGATAATGCCCAAAGGGCTCTATTGTTTTGGTTTACTCCTTTAACACATATATCTGGATTTGATTGAAGGTCCACAGGAAAGCTGGCAATAGCGAGGGGAAAAAAATTAAAGAAAAAAGGGCCCTTAAGACAAGATCACTAGGACCACTAGGGCAGGAAATTGCTCTCCATCTCCTCCCTTACCTCAATTCCTGTCCCTTCTTCTTCCCCAGATCAAACTGCCAGTCCCCAAAGGTTTGGAGGGATCTCAGTTGGAAGCTCCCACCCCATCTCACCAGCCCACCCAAGAGAGCAACTTGGATAGTAACCAAACGAGAGAGAAGATCAAACAGAAAATCAAGGAGGTGGAAGAAAAGCAGCCTGAGATGAAGTCAGGGTTCATGGCCTCCTTCCTGGACTTCCTGAAGTCAGGCAAGCGTCAGACTCTGCCTTCCACTGCCATCTCCTCGGCAGCAACAGTTGGGGCCTCCAGTGCAACAGCGCCTGTGGTCTCTTCTGCAGGCAGTCCATCCAAGACGTCTCACCCGCCATCGGCTACGTCCTCCCAGCCTCCACCTCCCTTTGGCATGGCACCACCAATGCTATCTGGTGGTTTGGATGGATCTGAAGGAGATGCAGCTGGGCTTGTCATGAGTTGTACCAGCCCCTGCAAACGGCTTGATGAGGAGCTGAAACGTAACCTGGAGACATTGCCCTCATTCTCATCAGATGAGGAAGATTCTGTTAGCAAGAACCAAGACCTGCAGAAAAGCATCTCCTCAGCCATCTCAGCGCTCTATGATCCTACTGACCGTAAAGATGGAGAACCCAGTGGTGAGTGCCTGCGCCGCACATTCGGCTCATGGTATCCCTTGCTTTTTGTGACTTCCGTCTTTTATCATTACATGATAGTGTTTATGATGTGATGTGTCCTTTTAACAACATTTCTAGGGTGTAGTTGACATTGTACAATCACTATGGCATCTTGTGCAGAAATTTATTTTATTTTATGTACTCATAGGACTAATACGGCTGCCTATTCTCATGCAGTCTAGGCAACTCACAACCATATTTTTAATAATTTATTTTACTTAGAAAGTTAAATACAAACTCCAAAAAAATACAAACTCCAAAAAAGAAAAAAAAAGTAGAAAGATAAAACAAAGATAAATACAACATTAAAAAGGAAAGAGAAAATTATCGATGCCAAATAGATATACACACACATGTACAGTAGATGGACATAAAGACAAACTGGGATTTCTAATTAAACAAATCTGAACTGGATGGCATGCTACTGTAATGCATTCAGCTTTTTTACTCCTGCTTAGTCTTCTCATTATGTAAACAAGTAAATACAAGCAGGATTAATTTGCTTGAAGGTCCACCTGGGGTTATGGTGAAATGCTCCTAAATAAACTGGAGTTCATAAACCTATTTTGCAGTACAGTTTGCAGTTGGTTTATAAATTATGGCTTATTTAAATTTATCCAAGGCACATAAAACTGATCTATATAATTTGCTTATTCATTAGCTTAAAGTGAGGAACAGAACTGGAGAAAATAAACTAAGTGCACTAATTTGCAGTTTATTTACATTTATGATTGATTAGGTGAGAACTCCTCGCTTATTGTTACACGTGAGAAGCGCCTATATTTAATTGCACCTGGCAGCATGGTTAAAATCTAACTAAATACCTGAGCAAATTAAAAATTAAATGCAGGCATGGATGCCTGAAAAGTCGAAGGCATAGTAACATAAATATATGATATTATCAAGAGGCTGGTTCTTTCATTTTAAGCCCTCTAAAGTATGTGTTGATAAACAGTAATCAAAAGAATATCTCCTCAAATGCAAAGGGGTTCCAGAGCCAAAGTATGAATTTCCTTGCTGGATGACCCCTTCCTGTTCTCTACTTTGTTTCCTTTTGCAGATGTGCCACCAGTGGAGGTGAAGGTCCCTAGTCCTACTCCTTCGGTGGAGGCAGATGTCCAACAAGAGCAACCACCTCCACCCATCTCCCCAGCCCCCTCACTCAAGGAGCCTCCCCCAGTGCTTGAAGAGCTACCACCACCACCACCACCACCACCACTACCACCACAGGAATCTCCTGAACCCGAAGACCCTGAGGACACACGGCCTCTTCACCTTGCTAAGAAGCAGGAGACAGCAGCCATTTGTGGAGAGACAGATGAAGAGGAGGTGGAGAGTGGTGGGGAGGGGATCTTCCGAGAGCGGGATGAGTTTGTCATACGTGTTGAAGATGTTCAGGCTCTCAGGGTATGTAATGAATCTTGAGCACTGGCATGGGAATGTACATTAAAGAAACACTTCCAATATTAAAATTGAAAAGTATTGTAGTCTTAAGCAGAACTAGATGGCTGGATGCCCTCTGTGTTTTTGACTTCCTCTGTTGCTAGCTGAAGTTTGTGCAAAGGATTGTGGGAATTGTAATTCAGAATACTTGGGAGCATGCTAGTTGAGAGTTTTGGGTTTGTTTGTTTGTTTTGCAAACTGGGTTTTTCAAACTCAAACACTCAGTTTAGTGTTGCAGCTCAAAAAACGATTAAGAGAAGAATTTCTCAACATTTAAAGTTTGAAATTCTAAACATAAAAGAAAACTGCAGAAAATATTGAAGGAGAGAAAATTGTGTAATTAAAATGGGCAGTTGTAAATGATAGTCATTGGAGATCAAACTGAATTTAATCGCACTTCATTCCCATTGAGATCAGGAACAAAAAATAACCATTATTAAGTTCACTGGGTCCTATGTAGCTTAGTTCTAGATGCAACTTTAAAAGTCCATTTATTTCCCCAAAATTACTTGTAACTCCCCAAAGTTACTTCACTTTTAAAATGGTATTAGGTGGTTGATGACAACTATTATATCTTCTATATCTATGGACATATGAAGAATCAGATTAGCTCATCACTAATAGCCTCATACAGAAGAATAAATTGTGAAGAAATGCAGTAACTCTGGAAGCTCTTTGTTGTCCTTTCATGCAATTCTTTTCTGCTAGGGAATATTGGCTAGAAGACAGTAGTTGAGCTTATTAGCTGATTAATACTTGACATCATTGTAACTACTCCTTTGTCCTTTTGTAGCTTGCACTTCAGACTGGCCGGGAACCACCTCCAATCTGGCGAGTACAGAAAGCTTTGCTTCAGAAGTTTACACCTGAAATCAAGGATGGACAGCGTCAGTTCTGTGCAACCAGCAATGTGAGTTTCTACTCCATCTACTTAAGTAGCATCATATCTCAGGGAAGCCAGAGCTTCAGAGATGAGAGAATCTCACCAACATGATAATATACGAAATCAGTAAATTAAAGTCAAGCTTTAAGCCCTATTCTCATTCTTTCTTTTGCTTCCCCCTCCCTTTCTCAATATGCTTCTGCCATGATGGTAGCACAGGGTCAAGCCAAATGCAGAAGTACTTCTGTTTTTTTTGGCCTGTTGATAAAAGAATAACTGTTCCCCCCACCCACCCAGTTTTTTTCTTGGGATAGTCAAGTTGAGCAATTAGCTTGATCTATTATTGTGTTGGGTAAAGGACTTCAATTCCAGTTCCACTTGTTCCCTCATTACTTCCAGAAGAAAAGTTACAAGTGGGATGGTTGTCCCTTCCCCTTTCTTTATTCAATTCTTTATTTTCCTGCTTCGTCCCTCAGTATCTGGGCTATTTTGGTGATGCCAAGAACCGTTACCAACGACTCTATGTTAAATTCTTGGAGAATATCAACAAGAAAGATTATGTCCGTGTCTGTTCCAAGAAACCCTGGCACCGGCCTCTGCAAGCTGTCAGGTAAAGAATTAGGAAGGTGAACTCATATAAGGGAAGTCCAGTTCCATCTGAGGAACTCTGTGTGTGTGTGTGTGTGTGTGTGTGTGTGTGTGTGTGTGTGTGTGTGTAATTAACTAGGTGACTTCCATACAACCATTGTATGTCTATTGCTGGTCAATGACCGTAATAAAGTTTTATTCTATTCTATTCTTCCATACAAGAAATTTTTCTGATTTTTTAAATTCTGTTTTTCAGTTCTGTTACATCACCTCTCACATGAAGTTGATTGGCTTCCTTTTCCCTCTTCCAGTTTAGGGGCAAAAGGGTTCAGCCTCTTTTTTTTCTGTTCTGGTTAATCTTAGAGTGGCTGGTAAAGTTAAAGAGGGTGGGACTGGGTGCCTTTACTTCCCTTACCAATTAATGCTTTTCTGGGGATCCTTTCCCTTGGAGCACCCATCATCGCCCCTGATCATCTTGAACAGTGAATTAGATTAGGCTGCCTGAACTTCGGTTATGCTTGATATAGTTTCCCAGGGCCTGATTTATACTATTTCTTTGCCCCCAAACTCTCCTGCTGCAATAAACCTGACCTCTCAAGTCAGCTCTTAGTGCTCTGTTTTTTCTGGTGCAGGAGACAAAGCCAGCCCAAGGCTTCTACCCCCAAGGTTCCAATGACACCCAAAGTTGAAAAACCCGAGAAGCTGGAAGTCCCGGAGAGAGTTGAGAAACCCGAAAAGCTTATTAAGGCTGAGAAGCTCCCCAAGGCTGCTGAAAAAATGGACAAAACAGAGAAGCCTCCCAAAACGGAGAAAGGGCCTAAGCCAGAAAAGGCCCCCAAGGTGGAGAAGTCTGAAAAGCCCACCAAAGCAGAGAAATTGGCCAAGGCAGAGAAGCCTCCCAGAGTAGAAAAAGTAGAACCTTCTGTGCCTGTGCTGACAAAAGCTGCCCCAGCTGGTGGGGCTTCTAAACCCAAGTCTACAAAGCCGGCCAAGGTGAAAGCTGAACCACCCCCCAAGAAGAGGAAAAAATGGCTCAAGGAAGCAGCATCTTCTTCAGACTCAGATTCCAGCCCTGACCAGCAGAGTGAGGAGGGTGAGTAGAAGGGGAGTGGGGGAAAGAAACTCCACCAGTTTGATGAGCGTCACAACCAGGCAGTTAAGAAATGAACTGCCAAGAATCTCTGAAGCCTGGAAGGCAAAAAATATGGCAAAGCTATTGGATCCAAAGGCAGGCATCACACATAGCACCAGAGTTCCTCAACCTTGGCAGCTTTAAGTTGTGTGGATAGGAACTCCAGATGTTGGTTGGGAGTTCCAAGTTCACATATTTTAAAAGTTACCAAGGCTGAGAAACACTTCATTACACTGTTATGTCTTTCATGGTAGTTTGGTCTGTTGTCTGAACCCAGTTCAATTCATTGAACAGATCATAACTAAGCATACTGTGACTCACTGCCGTGTGTGTGTGAACGAGATCAAGGAGAAACTGAAGTTTCAAGGATGGAGAATTTGAAGCCCTCCATATGATCCGAATTAGAGCCAGCAGTTCCCAGCCCATGAGAAGAAAAGAATCCTGGGAGTGGTGTTACAGCCATTTTTGAAAGGCCACTGGTACTTTGGGAGCCTGAGAAAGGAATTTTATCATTAACCATAAAAGTCAGACTGAGAGAAATTATGGAAGGCTGATAACAGGGAGTAGAAAGAAGGGTTAGGATTAGAGTTAGCCCTGTCTACAGAAGTGAGGGATTATAGGAACCTCTAAAGGAATCAAGGAGATAATGACTTTTCCCACTCTCCCCCTCTTATTTTTGGTTGTATTGTATGCACTGTATAATCCAGTGCTTCTCAGCCTTGGCAGCTTTAATATATGTAGACGTCCACTCCACTCCCAGAATTCCCCAACCAGCATGTTGGCTGGGGAAGTCTGGGAGTTAAAGTCAACACATTTTAAAGTTGTCATGCTTGAGAAAAACTATGTAATATAACCTTAGAGTATTCCCCTTTTGTTTGTTTGCTAACCTATTTTGAATCTATTTGAAAAGCAGGGTTACAGATGTCTACCATAATAAAATAATGCTCTATTTCCCATTTAGAGCGTGTGCCCACAGGCCGCATTCTCAATACACGAGCTATGAAGGAGATGTACCGCAGTTACGTGGAAATGCTAGTCAGCACTGCCCTTGATCCGGACATGATCCAAGCTCTTGAAGATACAAATGGTGCGCATTCTTGTGTAGAGGTGCTTGGATGGGCTCATAGGCCGGTTTGAAATGCCACTGGCTTTTGTTTTCACAGGCCATTCTTTAGGAACCATATAGCCCTTCACTTTGCTATGTTTACTCTTTTTTTTTTCTGGATTGTGGCTAGCCTTCTGGAAATATAAAAGCTTTTTTGTTCCCTAACTATTCTTGCTTATGAAATTCCTGAGGCCAGAATCAGCTGAATATATACAGTCTTGTTCTAGCTTTGCCATTGGAAGAACTAGAAATATACTGTTGTTGTTTTTTTAAGTACCCTGTTTCCCCCAAAATAAGACATCCCCTGATAATAAGCCCAATCAGGCTTTTGAGCGCATGGCAATAAGGCCAAGCACTTATTTCAGGGTTCAAAAAAATAAAAGACAGGGTCTTATTTTTGGGGAAACACGGTATAAACATCTCCACATTCTTTTTAAGATGCCTGATTTGCAAAATGCCATATAACTCCCCAGCTTTGGTCGGTTGTGACTAGGGAACGCCACTGAATGTTTCATTATACTCCTTTCTGGCAGTCATTTGTATTACACAAAGATATGAAGAGCTGGTTGGAGGAGGGGTTCTCAAATTTTGTAATCCCCCAGCCTTTAACATGAGAAATGAAATAATGTGTAAAACTAAATAAAAAGTAAATAATAAAGAAAACTCTAGTTGTAATTGGCAGATGTTTTTGACAGATGTCAAGAGCTTTGGGTTTAACCATTGTTCAAAAAGCTCTCTGGTGTTCTGTTCCTTGCTTTGCATATGCAAATTTTTATGCTTCTCCAGGGGAAGCAGGAATGAGTTTTAACAGTGCTTCAGTTTTGCCTGCTGAAGCCTAATAAACCCCCCTCCTCCCAAAAAGTGTTTCTCCTCTGAACTGTTTTCTTAGGTCTAGAGTAGTCTTTAAGCAAGTGCTTATTCATAACATGTAGCATTTTGAAAAATCTGGTCCTGCCTGAAAAATTCCAACCTCTTCAAGAAAAAAAAAAGTGGCATTTGAAGCCTTGTTATCTTCCTTTCACTTGCTTGTCTAGAACTCAGTCCATTGCAGCTGGGTTTCCTAAGTGCAGGACACTGGCTGCCCATGTCCTGCATTGCAGGTTTCCTGTCCCTGCCCATCCTGGATGCTTTTTTTTCCTTTTTTTTGTGACCTTTGCCATCTGTTTTGACAATCCTATCCCAGATGAACTTTATCTCCCGCCCATGAGGAAAATTGATGGGATTTTGAATGATCATAAGAAAAAGGTGCTGAAGAGAGTGTCCCTGAATCCATCGCTACAGGTATGAAAAGAGGGCAAGTAGATTCTGCTGTTCCCCAAAGAATGATTTTTGAAAAAAGGGTATTTAAGTATATATTTTGCTTTATTGCCAAGATTTGGCTCATGTATTTCCTTCTCATTTGTCTTCATAAAACAATGGGGAGCAGGGAGAGGCTTCTAAGACCAAAACATATGTAACATATTCAGGAAGATTAAGAATCCAAGCCCCCAACTAACAGCTGAGATGGACTGTTGAATCCTGTTCTATATATAATTATGAAAACCATGCTTAAAATGAGACTCAAAGCTGCCTTGGACATTTCAGTTGTGCTGAAAGCCATTTAGTTATCTAAATGGCTCTGCAGTGTGACCTTCAGTTCATGTATTGGCAGCTTTTTCAGGTGGGGTTGATAGTACTCAATCATATACATTGCAGGCATGCCAGAAATTTACATCGGCATTTTTAAAAAAATGGGAGTGAAATCCCTCTTAATTCCTTCATTGCACAAAATTTCAGTGATCTTATCTTACAAAAATCTCAATACTGAAATTTACTTCATGAATTTCAGCCATATTAGGGATCAATAGATGGTATTGATGGTATGTAGAATTACTTTGCTGGCCAGTTCTTTAATATTTTTTATTTAAAGTGTACTTTTAGCCATAGAGATTTTTACAAGATTTCACCATAAACAGGAGAGATTGATTAATCCATCTTTTTTGTGTGTATTAGCAATACATAGTGAAAGTCATCTTTAACTTTGCATGTTTCATATTGTGAGGGTGATTCATACATGTGGTCCTCATTTGGCAACTGCTGCAGTTACCGACAGTTACGAAACTTTACAACCAATCATCGCATTTATGACCTTTGCAGGTCTGTAAAGCAAAGGAAAGCTGAAATAATCTCATAATCATAGGTTTCACTTAGCAACCGCGTTGCTTAACAGTCAAGCTGGCAGTCCCAATTGTGGTTGCTAAATGAGAACTACCTGTATGTCTTCTTGGAATGATCAGACAAGTAAAAAGGGTCATTTTTCTATTTTTTTAACATGAGGCATCCTATCCTGAGCTGGCTAAGAAAAAGCCATTTCTCTCCATTCTGCTTAAAACAGTTTGTGAAACAAGAAAACAAATAAAATCTTCAAATACAGAGGAAAAACAGGTTTCTTTGGTGTCCCTTTGCCCAGGCTATGGACATTCAGTGCATATTGGACTAAGAGCATTACATGATTTTCAGGATCTAATACCATGGGTGGCTGCTTAAATAGCCTATAGTTCTATTTTTCTAGTAAATGAGCATTCTGTTTAATAATGATGCTCTTGTCTGTTTCAAAGAAACATACATAGAGTGGTAGTTCTCCCTTTACCTCTAATTGGTTGTCTCTGAAGTCTTTTTAATGGCTGTTCCCAGCTCTATTATTTGAGGATGCCCCCATTTCTATACATATTTAAATATAGGATTTGTCTAAAATCTTGAGGTTTTGTAACAACAGAAAATGGAAATAAATGACCCGACATCTGGAGAGTGTGAAGACGCTGCTTCTTCTCATACATTTATTTTCTTCCCCATTCAGGAGGCACTCCACATGTTCCCCCAACTCCATGCCGAGACATGTGATACCACAGTTAAGTTGCGCCCGGGTGGTGAACCTTACAACCGCAAGACTCTCAACAAACTCAAGAAGAATGTATCCAAACCGCAGGTAAGTATTGCAGATGAAGATGGTGGCCAGGCTCTGGTAAACATACTCATATCACTTATCATATCATACTCATACTCACTTTTATCTCTCTTTTCCATCAGAGAGCTCAACATAAGAAAAGTTGTGCTCCTATTCATCTTCTTTACACTGACAAATTGCAAGAGTGAAAAATAGATCCATAGGGCAGTAATGAGAATTTCATGACTGAGGAGTGATTACTGTCAGTTTTATGCGGTGATCCACACAAGAAGGACACCAACCAGACATAATTGTATTTGACACCATCTTGTTTAGCTTCACCTGCCTTTTGTTGAATTTAGGCAACCAACTATTTTTCTGGTGCTTGAGTACCAAGAAACTAGAAAACATTCTGAAAGTGCTTCATTCCAAAAATATATTTTCTAGCAGTTTGCAGGGGGAAATGGAACGTTGTCACATGACTGTAGTATAAGTGCTGATTACTATTCCAAGCACTGTTTCCTGAGCTTGTCCTAAGAAAGAAGGTTGGAACTATTGAATACAATCTTGTCTGAGGCCCAATCCCATCAGACCATGATATCAAAAGCCCCTAAAAGAACAATTAAAAATTAACTTCATCCCACACCTAATTCCTGCAGTAAATCATTTCCCTACATAATTTCAAGGGTCTCAGTTCTTCATCTTAACTGAAAACTTGATTGAAAGTAGGGACTAGAGACATGAGGAAATTGAGTCTTTTTTTACTAACTGTTAAACATATTTTTAGCAACTGATTGATTGATTATATGTCATCAAATTATTTTCCAACTCCTAATGACTGCATATATAGATCTTCACCATGATGAAGTTCCCTAAGTTGTGTTTTTTTAGTCTCCCAATAATGCACTCATCACCACTGTAACTGAGTCCATCTACCTTGGTGCTGGTCATCCTTTTCTTCTCTTTCATTGCATCCTTTTCTTTCATTCCACTTTTCCCAGAATTAGAGCTTTTTCCAGAAAGCTGGGTTTTCACATGTGTGTGAAGTAGAATAATTTGAGTTTGGTCATTTGAGTGAGAAATCAGGGTTGATTCCATCAATTTGCTTTCTTGGCTATCCACAATATTCTCAGGAGTCTTTTCCAACACCAAAGTGCAAAAGTATCAATATTCTTCTTTCACATTTTTTTAAAGAACAACTTTTGCTTCCACATGACTTGCCCAACTCTGTTCTTTAATAAGTCACTGCTGCATTTGAATATCTTTTCCAAGACCTTCATTGGTGCTCTACCAAGTACTAGACTGGGTTGTATTTCTTGATTGCTTTATTCTTTACTGTCAATGATTAATCTTAAAAGGCAAACGCTATCCACCATTTTGATATTTTTCTTGTCAGTTCTGAGGCTGATTGATCTACTTGTTGCCATTTATTTCATCTTCTTTATATTTAATTTTAATCCTATTTCTTTTACTGTGCTTTTTCACTATTCACATTGGGACTTGAAGATCCTTTGCCCTTAGGCTAACAAGGTGATGTCCTTAGCATAATGCAAGTTATTGTCATTTCTTTCTCCAACTTTAAAACAATGCTCATCTACTGTGAATTCCTTTAATATATACTCAGCAGAAAGGTTAAATAAATAAAGGGAGGGTATGCAATCTTGTCAAATTCCTTTATCAACTTGGAGCCAGTCTATTTCACCATGTTCTGTTTATACCTTTGAGACGCCTCTCTCGTGCCCTGTGTTGCATTAATCTCCACTCCAAGTCCTGTGCGTGCTTATCTCCCTTCCATCACTGTCCTCTTGACTGACCTGCAACCCATTGCCACTGCTACCCTTGCTGCTCCCCGCTGGTGCCAATTGACTTTCACTGTCTTCTTCTTTCACTGTTGCTGAGGTGCACCCAGCCAATGTTGCTGGTGGTCCTACAAGAGGCTGCCACAACACCATGAGACCTTGGGCATGCCTTGTTAGCCATGGAAGGAGGAAGGTTGAGGCCAGCTGAGAGTAGTGTGGGGTGGCAGGATGGCAGAATGCAGGGCAAGCGAAAGAGCAGAGATGGGTTTGGGGGGGCGGTGTTGTAGATAGGGAAAAGTTGAAACATTGTAAAATTGACTTTACAATGGCATTTTCATCCATACCTCTGTATCTGGCATTCTGAAATAGCATTGTCCATTAAAGATCTGATTCTGTGGCTTCATTCCCCTTCATAGAAAGACCAGGCCCATTGATTTGTCCTATGGGTCCGTGCAACAGGCATCAAAGGATTTTAACTTTGTTAGTTTAATAAAGGCTGAAAAGAGAAGATGAGGGCAGGTAAAAACGTCCTAGATTTTTTAAAAATTAATCATTGAGACAAAATATTGAATATGAGATGTAGAAGTTCATGGCTAATATAAAGTTGCTGATAAATGTTACATGGTGGTTTCCCTTCACTCTTTGTCTTTATTGCTGACAGGAATTCAATGTGGAAGTGGAGAAGTCCTTTTTCTATACTCTGTACCATTCCCTTCACCACTACAAATACCACACCTTTCTGCGTTGTAAAGATGAAGTAAGTAAAGCCCTAAGCAAATCCCATTTGGGTTTGCAAGTTGTTTGTTAGATTTATATCCTGTCTTTTCATTCAGGAGCTCAAGGCAAGCATGCATAGGACTGCTTCTTTCCATTTTTTTTCATAACAACTCTGGGAGGTAGGTTTTGCTGAGGAAGAGTGCATGACCAAAAGTATGATTTGGTCATACTTTTTGTCAATGCCAGTGGTGTTCAAGGGATACTCCAAATGTTTTGTGATTGTACCCAGGATGCCTATTACTACTGGGACTATCTTTGCTCTCTTTTGCCACAGTTGTTCTACTTCTATTTGAAGATCTTTGTATTTTTTTATTTTCTTCAGTTTTTCCCCCTTCTATTCTGCTGTCTCCAGAATAGGTACTAAAACATCCACTATTTAGACTATTTTGTGTTTATTATCAATGGGTGTTAAGTCTGGAGTATTACTGGCTGGTGCTTATCTGGGTTGATTTCTGATGTCCCAAAGCACTTTAGCATCTTCATTTTATTATTATGGCTCATCTTGCAGTAAATCATATATGGTAATTAAAAGAAACATGACATTTTTACCCACTTGATGCAACCTTCTCAAGGGCTTGGGTGGGGGAGGCACCTGTTGTTTAATGGTGTTAAAGGTATCATGGCACAAACTAAGCTGTTCCAAATAAAGCTGACTTTTGCAATTGATTGATGTTGAGTATTAAGGCTAATAGTGGTCAGTGTCACCTAATTTTAACTGACTCTCAATGGCTCACAATAATAAAATAAAATAAAATAGGGGGAAAAAAGACTAAAACAAATACAAAAATAAATAAAAAATAACTACAATATGGATGTTCTTAAATGAAGAAATCTTCCTCTAAATCTCCATCACTAATATGTAGAAGAAGTGTTATGTCGGAGCTGCAGTTTGTGAAAATCATTCAAATTACAAGTTGTAGTGCTGCGTTTAAAAAGTTTCAATCTTTAGTATTGTTTTTATTAGTCTCGGCGTCAAAGACTGACTAATCAATTCTGGCTCTTTCCAGAAAGATACAAGCAGTTTCTACATATTAGAGTAAAGGAAAATTCCTTCATTTAAGAAAATCCATATTGTGGTGTTTTGTTTTGTTTTTTAAAGCTAGTTTGGTACTTCATGGCTAATTTTTCAACCTTTTCATTTCTCTTTTCTAGACAACGGCAATTGAGGGTCAAGACGAAGATTTGGGCCAGGAGGAGGTGGTGCAGCAGTGCATGCGCAACCAGCCATGGTTGGAGAAACTCTTTGACTCCTTCAGCGAATTGCTGACTCAGGCGCAAAGCAAATGTGCGTGACACGGTCATCAGAGCTACGCCCCAGGAGGGGCCGCCTAATGCCTGCCCCTCTGCAGAGCCAGAGCAGGAAGTGGGGAGAGGAAAGTCGAGGGGTATCATTACAAGCAACGAGTTCAGACTCAGCTCACACCACCACCACCACCCCTTCTCCTTGGGGGTTTCTCTTTTTCCTTAAACAGGACATGGGACAAGCCTCTGCTATGGTGGTGGAGGGTGGAGGTTTGCTATGGCAGACAGGACATGTTGAAGAGGGTTCTCATCAAATAATTGGATGGTTGGAACACCCTTTTCCCTTTTGCCCTGGCTGTACAGAGAAATATTATTTATATATATAAATGTATAAATATCTAATTGAACAGCCTTGCTCCCTGCTCAGGGGAGATTGAGAATAGGGGAACTCATTGGAAAGTCATAGGAATGGGTGGTGTGGTGTGATTTAGAGCCAAAAGGCTTCTCGGTTTCTCACCATGGAGTGAGCTGACAGTAGTGAGATTGGTGAAAAGAGAAGGACCAGGTTCTCCTGGGGTTCTACCCTCCATCTCTTCCATCAAGAACTTTTCTTCTCCTTAGGGAGAGTTGAGAATTGAGCGTGGGGAGGTGGTGCATTGGCCACCCTTTATACAGTGTCTAGCTTCTTTTATCCATGGTCAGATCAGGAAGTACGACCCCTGTTCTCCAACAACTCTAATCCCATCTCTGCCAAATAACCGTTGTTTGGAGTGAAGGGAAGCCATCCATCCGTACACTAATAGCGATCACTTCTATTTTTGCTTCTAATAGGAATATTTATTGCCAAGCTCCTTGTTCCCAATCATAATTGGTAGCACCAATTTTCTCTCTTTCTGGAGAAACCTCCCTTTCTTTCTCTCCCTCCCTCCCTTTGTGTATTCATGGGGCAATTGCTGCTGGAGGATTCACTTTTTTTGCCATTGAATTGGGAATTCTAGCTCATTTGGGTATGTGGAACTTCCCCTATACTTTCTGAATAGAGAGCAGTATATGGGCAGGGGAGAGCCTTGTGACATCCAAAGCAACCTGCCGAGACTGTAGCAAAACTTCTGAAATTCCCCTCCCCTCCCCCAGATTTCACAATTAGCCCCCCTTGAATCATGGGAGGAATTGTATAAAGGACTTTAGATAAGTCCCTTCTCCAGTGGTAGATCTGCACTTCTGTGAGGGAGGGATAATTTGTTTTTTGTTTTTTTTAATTTTTCCCCATTCTCCCCATATTACAGTGTCTGAGAAGGCAGGATTCTGCTCCCCCCTCCCTGCACCTGTATATACTGTATAGGATAAAAAAAAAGTCTATGTATCATATTGTATTTGACTAACTTGAACTTAATGATGCGCAGGAGTTTCTCTCTTTCTCTCTCTCTCTCTCTCTCTCTCCTTTCACCTGTAGCTGTGATGTTCTTGGTTTCGACTGAAACTTTCATTAGGAGGTTGTTAATTTTTTTTAATCATTGTTGTTGTTACTGAGGGGAGGGGGAGGGAAATTTTATGTCCCCCACCCCAATCTGCCTCAAAAACAAAGCTCCTTCTCCAACCCTAAACTGAAATGATAAAATAAACTCTAATGAGCCAGAGGATGAAGATCTTGTCTTAATTGCCCTTTCTTCAACTCCCAAGTGGGCTCTCCATCCCTCAACCAATCCATTATCTTATGTGTGTCTGTCCTGCCCCCACCCCCAGTAATCTTTCCCATTACAGATACTCCTCGACTAACGACCACAGTTCAGCCCAAAATTTCTGTTGCTAAGCAAGACAGTCTTAAGTGAATTGTGCCCCACGTAATGACTTTTTTTGCCACAATTGTTAAGCGAATCAGTGCAGTTGTTAAGTGAATCATGTGGTCGTTAAGCAAATCTGACTTCCCCCTTCGACTCGCTTGTTGGAAGCCAGCTGGAAAGGTTACCAATGGTGTTCACATGCCTCCCTGGGACAGTGCAATTGTCATAAATGCGTGCCAGTTGCCAAGTGCCTGAATTTTCGTCACGTGACCATGGAGATCGTACAACAGTCATAAGCGGAAAACTGTCATAAGTCATTTTTTTTCAGTGCCGTTGCAACTTTGAACGGTCAGTAAATGAATTGTTGTAAATCAAGGACTACCTGTACATCAAACACACACTTTGGCCAACCATTAGCATTCTTCACCCCAGATCTTCCTCTAACCTCCCAAAGCAATCCCTTACTTGAATGTAGATCTTCCTTTGTCAGATTCCCGTCTTCTTGCTAAAGTCTACCTCATTCTTCCTCCATTGCTGTTTCTCCCTCTTTCACACCTAGAGTCACTTCTTTGAGGTGGGCGGCTGTATAAATTTGAATGAATGAATGAATTTGCCTTCCCTCCCCCTCATCAAGTCATCCTTTATTCCTAGCCCATCTCTAGAGCTGTGTTCCTCCTTCATCACTAAACATTCCTCCATTTGAATTGTCCTTCTGTTCTTATAAGAACTTTGATCTTTCCAAAACCTGCTATTTCTTTCTGCCAGCCCAAATCAACAGAAGTTATGGAAATTGTCCAGTATTTTTTTTCTTCTTAATTTTGGGTATCAAGGAGGGAGGTGTGAAAAGGAACTTCAAGGATAGTGGGGAAACAAATTCCACTTCAGAATTGGTGTTCTCATCATAAAGACCTACTTCAAACAAATCTCTCCCTGAATCAGCAAACACAGAAATGTACTAAGACCTGTTTGGTTGCTTAGGTCAGAGTCCCCAATGTATGTACTCAGATATCGTTGGGTCTCATTTTGTCTCCTTCTCCCCTCCTTATTTATTGTGGATGAAAAGGCAAGGTTGGCATGTGTGTATGTAAGTATGCATGGTTGAGGGGGAAGATGGAATCTGGTAAATGTGCCCTAAGAAAAGATTTTAAACGGGAGGGTGGCCTGGTTTCCTTTGAGTATTTTGAACCTTGCAATTCAGTTTTTAAAGCCATCTTTCCCTGATAGACCAGGTTATTGGTAGCTGTTGGCCTTAGAAGTGATGGATTGTGACAGATAGCCGAGTGTGGAAATGGGGTTAGCTGAACAGGGGTTTGGGGAAATGAGAGTAGAGTTGGGGGAATCTTTCATATTACAGGGTTAATTTTAGAGGGACCTAGAGCCTTGGCACTTCTTGGGACAAAACACTTGCACCATCAATTCCATGCAGAACCTTGCTAAACCATCGCTTCCAGTTGGAGGGACAGAGTAGCCAAACTTGAGCTCTCAAAATTGGACAGGTCCAGCTCTGAGTTGATCAAGGACAAGGACAAGGACACACACACAGAGACATGTACAGCTCAATTTCCTGTGACAAAAAGAGACTTTCCTCCTCCGCCACTTACCCTTATATTTGGATCTTGAAAGGCCCCCTTTTTTACGACGTGTATTTCTGTGTATCTTGTTCGCGCCTCAAGGGTATTGTTCTGAGATATGGGATTTGTGTTCTGTATTATTGGATGTTCCTATATATTTTTATTGTTTATTATTAGTGTCTGAGACGTTTTTTTCTCTCAATATGTAAAACTCACATTGTATACTGTGTACACAACAAAATGACAAAAAAACACTTTTCTTTGCAAAAATCAAATGCCTGAAGCAGAGTTTTGTTCATTTGGTTGAGACTTGGGTGGCCATGGGAAAAGGGAGGGTGTTCTAAAACAATGATGGGGGAAACCTGTTTTTCCCATTGAAGCATAAAACACTGGTTCTTGGTCTCAACATCTGGATGGTCTCATCCATATTCTGAAGTTTACATAATCCCTTCTTAATTTTTTCCTCCTGTGCAATCCTTAAAGGGTATTAGAAACACTATTCCTGGCTCTACTTTCTATTCACTGGACTTTCTGGAAGATTATCCATATCACCTTATCAGAGGTGCACCTCCCATGCAGAATAGCAGTGCCATTTTAGTTATTGTTGTTAGTTGTGAAGTCGTGTCTGACCCATCATGACCCCATGGACAACGTTCCTCCAGGCCTTCCTGTTCTCTACCATCCTCTGGAGTCCATTTAGGTCCATTTTAGTTACAAACTAGAAAACCCCTATGTGGCACAGAGACAATCTTTCCAATAATGTTAACAAAACGTCAAAGTTTCTTTGGTCATCTTTTATGTATTTTCTATTGGTACCATTCTATCTGTGTATTTTCTGTTGGTCAATTTCAAAGGCACCTCTCATTGGTCAGAATCTGTTCGAAAATTCTATTGCCAGTGGTAGCTTCATGGATACTTTGTATACAGGTAGTCCTCGACTTATAACTGGTTGCATCATGAGTTTGTTTGAAGTTACGACAGATCTCCCCCAAAAACCTACTTATGCCCCTTTTTTTCAAAATTGTGATGGCCGCAACTCTGCCCCTCGGTATGGTCACTTGAACACATTTTATCTATTTGGCAGCCAGCTCACTTTTGCAGCCTTTTGCAGTATCCTACAGTCATATGACCGCAATTTGTGATATTTTTTGCCGGTTTCTGGCATTTCCAGTTTCACATAAAAATTACCCATTGGAAAAATAAGTGATTCATTTAACAATAGGAGTATTTACTTAATGACTGCAGCAAAAAACATTGAAAAATTAGGTCCAGTCACATAATGCCATAATGTACTCTTTTTTTCTCAATATGTAAAATTCACATTGTAAACTCTACACAAGTTAAGTCAAAATGACCTTATGTAACTTCTACACAACTCCACTAGTAAGATGCCAATTGATCATTGTTCAAGAAAACCTAAGATTTGTAAAGCTTGTATTAGAAACTTGTTCCAGATTGCAGAAAGCATTTTTTTTATCTGGGAGAAATTACAGTTTTATAATTATATCTCCAGGGCTATCATAAATCACTAAACACTAATACTGAACTTCCAGAACCATTAGTAAAGAACACATATAACTCTCCATGTTAATTCATACTTTTTAATATACTATAAACTTTACATCTTCAAAATTTTCCCCCATCTAAGCTTTCTGTATATAAAAGTGCATACTGTTTTTCATTTCATGCATAGACATGTTAAATGTCTCACAGGCAAATCAATTATAAAAATTTATAGCATTCTTCATATATCTAAACATACACATACATGTAGTATAAGATAATAGAAGTATGCATTTTTTTAGAAAGGTACCCCACCCCATTTTTTAAGATAGGGAAATTTCTTCTATTGAAGTTTGTCAAAGTATTACATAAAGGCTGGTGCGTATGAGGAATGGCAACCTTTCATTGGCCATAAGCCTCACTGGGAAGTTGGACCAAGAGAAACAGCAATACAAAGGGAACAGGCCAGGCCAGAAATTTTTCAAGGTTCCATCCCCCACCCCCACACACTTTCTTAGAAAAGATTCCTACTTGTTAGAAAGTTGGTGCTTTGTAGTTAACACTACAAGATTGACCAAGTTCATATAGCATGCATTTTTTTCACAGAATAAGCTGTGATCAACCAAATAAAACTACTGTGGCTTAGTATATCAGCTTCCTTAGCCTAGTGTGTTGAGCTTTTATATGTGTTTGTTATGTACCACCACAGTAAAATTATACACTGGTAATGGAAATGTTTCCCGTTTATTAAAATTATGGTTGTCATACATTCACAAACTACGGCCATTTTATCATTTAATCAGTTTTTAGTTTCACTGTTGTATCCTTGTGCCTATGTGCACATATATGTATGCATGTATGCATGTTCCTTTTGGCCTTAGAATAACACTTTGTACCAGAAGTTCCCAAAATTTCTTGGTTCGTAATGCTGTTTCAGAACCGTTGGCTTAACAGAAACAGCACATTTACAAGGATACTATGGGATACTTTAAATTACATTGAGAGTCTTGTCAAATGTTGCTGCTTCTTTAAAAATTTAAAATATCCATGGTGCCTTGTGAGTTCGCTTTGGCACTACAGCACATTTTTGTAACTGTAGCCTTGTAAATTAATAAAGAGGCTCTAGCCTATGAAGGCATATGCCACAATCAGTTTTAATTAAGTAATTAAGGGGGAAACCCCAAGGCTTTACTATATAATCTTTGCTCAGGAGATTCTTTGGCGTTTATAGCTGGAACACCATGCTCTGCAGCATGGTAGAAGAGTAGAAAGCAAGATGCTTTCTATTCACTTTATCAACTGCAAATCTTTATATTCTGGGAGCATCAGTAGATACATAAGTGAAGACTGTCTTGCAGGATACCTTCTCTAACTTTTCATGCATGTGGTCTTGCCTGCTGAGAATTTTTTTCTATATCTTATATATTGTCCAAGGCCTAACACTTTCCCCTTCATTTTCCCCATATCTACTTGATAGGGTGACTGGGAGGTAGCAACTGACCCAGCAAGCTTGTATAACCATAATCAAAGAGATCCAGATTGAACATGTTAACTACTACTCCCATCCTAGTATCATCTGAGAATTGTAATCTTAACACATCTGAGGTCTGGGGAAGGTGATGGATGATGGAAGAATTAGACAATGAAAATGATAGATGGAAGTGTTGAATGGCATGCCAGAGTACAAGGATCCACTGGCAAAAATCATCCAATTAAACATGTATGCAACTGCAGTATTGATACTTCAATAATGATATTATACTTCAACATGATAGTATCTCTAAAGATGTTGGGAACCCCTACTAAGAAGAAAAATTACCAACACAAGGAGTTGCTATTTTTTTTTTAGTTCTTGACATCTCTTTCCCTTACAAGTACATTACAGAAGTGGGGAAGAAAGAATGAATTTAACAAAAGCTGGCCATGTCTTCAAAAAAGGAGTTTTTGAACTGAGCAATTTACAAAATTAAAACTTGATTCTAGCATGCATTTTAGGTTTTGAACCTTCATTGGTAGAACATTGAGAACCTACTAAATGGTTCTGCAGGAAGCATCACCATTTATTGGCCTGATGAAAACAGTCAGTTCTTGTTTAGCACTGCTCACAAATATGGCAGTAGTAGTCAGTAGTAAAAAAAAATCATTTTCTGACCAATGTGCACACATATGACCAAATTTCTGCACTGACAACTAGGCACCCTGGAAAGTAACGCTGGCAGTGCCATACAAGAGAACTTGATAGAATGAGATAGAAAGTGATCTTTGCAACATTTCTCTATGTCATGTGGTTGATTTGGTCATCATTTTGCTCAGCGATCATCTCCCTGCAATAAATTGTGGTTGCTAAACAATGCTGTATTTTGTAATTGGCCATACCTATCATAGTAACTGCTTTGTGACTAGGTGACTCTCACAATATGGCAACCATATTGTGGCAGCCATCACAATCTTCTGTTAAAATATCAAAGAATCGGCTAGCTTCCTCCCTTCCCTATGACTTTGCAAATCTCCTTACTGTAAAGCATTGTTTTCCAAACTTGGCAACTTGAAGACTTGAGCTGGTGGCTGGGGACTTCTTGCTGATTAATTCTGGGAGTTGAGATCCACACATTCTGGAAATTGAAGTCTTACACATCTTAAAGTTGTTAAGTTTGAAAAACGCTGCAATAAAGTGTGCTTCTTTTTAGTCTTGCTTTAGGAACAAAAAAGTCAATACTGGCAACTTGCAAGACAGTATAATTGTGTCTGCAGCTGCTTCCCTTGCAGTTTGGCCCATGTGTGGCTTAAATCTGTAAGCTATGATTTTAAAAAAAGGAATAGAAAAATTATAGTACCTTTTAAAATGCATTTGTACCATGTCTTTCAATATGTAGATAACTGTGTATGTGCAAAAGCTTGCCCTTAGCTGCAGTGAAATAAATGATCCTTTGCGGTTGATTCCTGTTCTTTAACTCATTGTATCAGTGGACTGCCACTGAAATTTACAATCCTGTACCCCTTTTATCTAAATGAATAAATTTTCTGCCCCTTGGCAAAAAGGGGCAGCTTTAAAGCAATTTCCACGGAAGAACAAAGGAAGGCAAAGTAGCAAACAAAACTGAATGCATATCCCATAGATTCAGGATATGTTGGAGGAGAAGAACTTGTCTAGTCCCTGCTTTGTTCTCAGTTTACAGACTCCTGTGCAACAAGAGAAAAATGGTAATACATTTGTATAACTAAAAAAATACACAGTGTCGGTCCTAATTGTAGTAGGAGAGATGGAACAAGGAAAATCCTGCTCTATCTTCTTGGTTGGAAAGACTCTGAGCCCCTCCTCTTCCTCTTCCAGGCTGTGTGGCTTGATGTGGGATGGCAGTTTACAGAATGGAACAAGGACAGCTTTTGCGATCCTTCTTTTTAGGGTGAAAGGCTGGGGCAGGGGGAGATTCCAATTCATGAAACTTCCTGCCATAAAAAGAAAAAGAAAATTGGAGTGAGCAAAGGAAGCAAGGCATTAAATAGTGCTTGCTGTATCACATTACTTTGTGGAAAAGTTCTTACATAACATAAGCACCACTTGAAAAAACATTATTTATATCCCTGGAGGGGGGCAATTGCTATTACCCAGGAGGCTATATAGTTGGAAACAGTGTATTAATGCTTTGGGCATCCAACAGATGACGATTATTCCTCTGGACTACATTGTGCGAGATTCCAGGAAAATGCTGGCTGGAGTACAACCAAGATCATTCTCATCCCATTCCCTATCCTAGATGGCCCTTTATTACAGACCACACAAAAAATTCAAATCTTTAGCTTGTGATTCCAGAAATGGTAGGCAAAACTCCTTAATGATTCATGCTCAATAATACAATTCTAAACACAGGTAGTCCTTGATTTACGACTGTAATTCAGTCCATAATTACAGTCATTAGTCATGCTGGTCATCAAGCAGGTCACCACATGACCAACTCAACTTTATGACATTTTTTGCAACAGTTGTTAAGCAAATTACCATGGTTGTTAAACAAATCTATCATTAAGTGAATGCCATGGTTGTTAAGTGAACGCCATGGTTGTTAAGAGGTGTTTTTTGCTGGGAACAGAAAGTAAATGCTGGTTTCTGGCAAAAAGTGGAACTTACAGTCACATAACCATGGACACTGCAAATGGCCATAAATGCACGCCAGTTGCCACACTCTTAAAATGCAATCACATGACTCCAGGTGAAGGGGGCTTCAAATCTGAGTATAAGTACCTTTTTGTTTTGGTTTGCTCTAAGTGACCAGTCATAAATCGAGGACTAACTGTAGAAAGCAGGACCCTACATGCTACCAGGTTTCATAGCAGAAATCCCTATTGTTCACCCTTGTCAATATAACTCTTAGTGTTTTGATCTTTAAACTTTATTCCTCCTTGTTTTGGAATCTTTATTGAATAGCCATATGGACTTTCTAGGCCCAAATCGGAATTTTGGACACAGCTGCCTAGCTGCAGCTGAAATGTAGCCACAGTCTGAAATATTAGGCAGGAAGCTGCATCACACAAGAAGGTTGATGGATTGGACTTCCGGTGGGATCGCGACATCGCCAGACGCTTCTTTTTGAAGTGCCAACCCAGGGCTCCGTAGAACCGCAAGAACAGGGACTATCAGCTGTCTTGCGGTTTGGAAACTTTCCTCCTGGTAAGAGGGGGGAAAGTGAGTAGACGGGTGGGGTAGAGCTCCCTAAGAGTGCCAGATTTTACCCATAATCTGGCGCTCGAAGATGAGAGCTCCCCGCTAATCCTGTCAGTACTCCGGACCCTGGATGTCTCTGCTTTGCAGAGCTAGATGTTGTGACCATCCCAGCAACCAACTTTAAATAAATACTTTTTGAATCGAGCTGGCGGAGCATAAGCAGCAAGAATAAAACAGCAAGTATTTTCTTTTTTTTAACTCCAAAGATTTACCTTCTTTAAAAGATTTTCTTTAAGCAGAGAAAGTGAAAGCAAGATGGCTTTTGAGTTTCAACGGGGCGTGAAGAAGTGAAAGTTAAAAGCAATTATTGATAAACCCCTGTTTGAAACGTAAAACTCTTTTCTGAAAAGTGGATTAACCAAGAAAGGAAGTAATTATAATAATTGAAACAGTAATATAAATTACAAATTGCAAAGGGTCTTTTTTTCTTTTTGATACTTTTTTTTCCCCTGTCCTTTTGGAAGGGAAAGAAGAAGGGGGGCAAGATGGCTGGTCTTTTTGAAAGCAAAGAAAGCAAAGAAGGGTTAATTAACCCTCAAATATGGTCTGATTTTGAGGAAGCTTGGAGCTCAATTACCTCTGCTTTATTGGAAAAAATTGATACTATATTTCAAGCTTCTCAAGCTGGAAACAATGAAATACATGGAAATACTGAGTTGCAATCTAGCAGTGGGGGATTGATTGAAGAGCTGGAGAAGGAAAAGAACAACAACAACAGCCTACAGTATTTTTAGAGAGTAAGATGGATGCTTTGCAGAATAAGGAGCAAGAAATTTTGGGAGCTGATGAAATTTTGGCTATACGAATTTTTTGTTACAAAGTCCAACCTGCACTTAAAGAGCTGTTTTCAGAAGAAGTTATACTTTTGCAAAAAATTTATAATATGCAATCCCAAAAAATGCAAGATTACATTGGAGTTAAAAAAGGCAGAGGAATCAAAGTTAAGAAAAGAGTTCGTAAAAAGGAGAAGAAGAAAGACTGGAGACAAGGAAAATAACCCTGCTTGATGAGATGATGGTCCTTAAAGAGTATTGTTTTAGTGTTTAAAGATTTTGAATTTTTGGAAGAAAACATCCAACAGCTTAATGCCAGTTAACTAAGCGATGAGCGACGATGAGGAGGTAACCTACAGCTGTATTGGAATATTTTGAGAAGAATAAACAGATCACTGCAACGCTGGTGTGTTGGGTTGTGAAATAAGCCTTGACCTGAGTGATTTGGAATATTTTATTAAGGACTGTAATAAATTTGGACTTAATTGTAATTGCAGAAGCTTTATTGAATATAGTAAATTGGAGTTTTCTGTTTGAAGGTAATAAATATAAGGCAAAAGGACTATGGGCCTAGGGCAATTGCAGCTGATCTGGTGGTTTCCCTAATACGTCTGATGAACTTATTAATCTAATTTTTGGCTGGATTTGATGGATATTATTTGAAATACAATTACAAAGTCACTCGGGGGGTTATATAAAGAAGCAATTTTTATTTAGGTGGGTAGACGCAAATGAAGATATTCTACATGCTGTTGGAAGATGTGAAGATAAGAAGATTAACAACTGGTTTAATCTAGTATGAAGAATTTAAATGTTTGATATAGCTACTAAATGATGTTTTTAGTTGATTTGTTAATATGTACTGATAAACTAATAAGAGGTTTGATTACTGCTTTTTAGCTAGAAAAGGTGTTTTTTTTAAAGTGTTTTAACTATAATTGGACCTTAATGGTTTAAAAGTGGAGGACGGAAGAGTTTATATAATATTTTATTTTAAATTTGGGGTTTTTGAATGAGGTTTTTTTTGTTTTCAATGAAAGAAGTTATAAAATACCTTGTTAAACTGTATAGATCTAATAATCTGCTAAGTGTGTATTAGTTAAATTGAGTAATGATAGGTTTGATTAGGTAATATTTAACTGTTTTACTAACTGCTGCAACTATAAATGGATATTAATTTTGTTAAATTAGATGGAATAAGAAGAAAGAAGACTTGCTTTCCTTTTATCTATTTGTTTAATGATTATGATAAGTGAGAGATGGAGTTGAATTTAGGGGATTTAAGCTGTATTTTATATTTTGTATTTGCTCTGGGAAGTCGGGGGGGGTGGTTGGGGGGGAAATGTATGTAAAACTTTTAAAACTTTTTCAATAAAAAAAAAGAAGGTTGATGGATCACTATCTGAATGTATAAAAATATATGGAATAGCTAATATTGGAAAATGTACATGCATCGGGTCACTTAACTGTGAGATTAATTTCATGTGGTCTTCAACCTGACGCTTCAAAAGCCCTTATAACATGGGTGAAATGCTACTGGTTCAGACCGCTTCACCCAAACTGGTAGTAATAAATGCCACTGGGTGAACCGGTAGTAAAAAAAATGCCACCGTTGGGCGAATCGGTATTTCCAACGATCAGCTGTGCTGCACAATTTATATTCCATAGAAAGCAGGAAATCCTGCTTTCTAGCGAATCTAAATCTCATGGCACACCTGTTCCCCCACCCCCACCCCCGTTCTACTTACCTTTGCAGACTCAGAAAAGATTTCTTAATCCTCCTTTTTCAGTGCACATTTGGTGTGCACTGTGCATGCGTGCACAAAGCGAACCAGTAGCAAAGCAAACCGGTAGCAGACTTCAGAGCATTTCACCCCTGCTTTATATGCAAGCATCAAGCAAACAAACAAGTTTCTGTTCCAATCAATATCTTTCTGGCTGCTAAATGGAGTGAGAGACACAGGAAGAGTCAGAGAAGAGATTAGAAAGGGAGGGGAAAAAACTCTATTTATCCATCAACCCCAGTCTATGGAATCCATTTCCCAAAGAGTTATGTTTCATCTCAGCTCTCCCAGGTTTGAGGAGAAGATTGAAAACCCATGTATTTCACCCAGTTTCTAAGTGATAAACTGATTTTGTTTTAGCAGTATCAGTTATAATTTTGTCTTGATTTTAGTTGCATTGACTTGTTTTTTTATTTTTAATTACTGTCAATTACCTTGAAAATAGTGTGAACAGAAAGACAGAATTTAAAAGAAAGAAAGAAAGAAAGAAAGAAAGAAAGAAAGAAAGAAAGAAAGAAAATATCTAATCAAAAAAAGCCTTACTGAGGGATGCTCTCCTAGAAAAGAGTTTTCTTCAGTTTGGGGGAGTTTCAGTTCTTTCACAGCATTGGCTTCAACCACAACTGCCTTCCTCTTACCTGATAGCACGGACCAGCTCATAGAAAGACTCATCCACATTGAATCGGACCTTTGCAGAGGCTTCCATGTACGGGATTCGGTTCTCCCGAGCAAAGTAAAGGGCCTCCTCTTCAGTTACCTGCCAATAAGGGTAAATAAAACCTTAATACAGAAATACATGAAATACAGCAGTATAAGGAAGAAGAAAATGATGATTATATATTCACAGTCAGAATAGGTGTAACCATCATCATTTGCATGGTTCTAGTCCCTTATTTGTTGAGTTAACACAAAATATAAAGATGAGAAACAAAAGAAGAAAGGGGTGCTGGGGGGGAACAGAGGGATTTATCATGCCTTTTTGTCCCCCTATTTTTCCAAATGCTTCTTTCCCTAAATCAATGAGATTTTTCTCATTCTCTTGAAATTTTGGAATTTAACGGAGTTCCAAGTCGATAAATATATGACTTGAGAGATGGAGCATTTTATAATGGCAGGAGGCTCCAAAGTCAGGATGTCAACAGGCTGACCAGGTCCAAGTACAAGGTTCTCTTAGGCAATTTTGGAGCTGTCAGTATAAGCTCCACTCTTCAATCTTTTGCAGGCTTCAGTTTCCGGGAGACTAAAAGGTAAAGGTTCCCCTTGCACATATGTGCTACTCATTCCCGACTCTAGGGGGCAGTGCTCATCTCCATTTCAAAGCCGAAGAGCCAGCGCTGTCTGAACATCTCTGTGGTCATGAGGCCAGCATGACTAAACACCAAAGGCGCACAGAATGCTACCTTCCCACCAAAGGTGGTCCCTATTTTTCTACTTGCATTTTTTACATGCTTTCAAACTGCTAGATTGGCAGAAGCTGGGACAAGTAACAGGAGATCACCCTGTAACACAGCACTAGGGATTTGAACCGCTGAACTGCTGACCTTTCGATCGACAAGTTCAGCGTCTTAGCTACTGAGCCACCGCATCCGGGAGACTAGTGGACACTATATAGAATAATATGTTTTTGGGATAAGAGGCACTGACAACATTTAATACTTCTGTTCCTTGGGTTCAGAATCATGAGATGAATTAGGAGGAGGTCCACTGCTGCCCTCTTGAAGACCAATACCCTGGGTTTGAAACTACATTCACTAAAGTCCAGATCTTCAAGGCTGAGCCAATATTTTGCCATCTTCTGAACCACCGCAACGATACATTTTCCTTTCCTTGGTTATGTGTAGGACTTTGTTTCCTTCTTCATCAACTATCTTAATCCAATTCCTCCCTTTCGCCTGATATAGACTTTGACGGTCCTGCTAGATTACAATACTCCATTTGCAACTCAGGGGTCCTCCTAGATTCTTGACTCCTGCTCAAAGAGCAGGTGGCAGATGTGAGAAGTTTTGCCAGTTTCTGCACCAGCTGAGACCCTTCCTGGGTCCTGACTCCCTAGTTACTCAAGCCCTATTCATCTCTCAACTGGACTACTGCAAAGCACTCTACAATGGAGCTACCCCTGGAATCCATTTGAAAGTTTAAGCTTTTTCAAATGTGGCAGCAAGAGACATCTTTGGGAGCCCTAGAATGGCCCATATTAAGTCCTGCTAGAAGAAGCCCATCCCACTCGTGCCAACAGACAGGGCATATTGTGAATCCCATTGGTCAAAGAAATCCAACTATCAGGATTGAGAAGAAGAATATTCTCTTCCATTGCGCTCACCATTTGGAACATCCTACCCCACCCCCCAAAGAAAGAGCTGCTTCCACCTCCCTATCATTCCATAAGAGACTGAAGGCCTGGCCCTGCTGGTTGGCCTGGGTCCCCAATGGGGGAGATGGCTACTAGATTAATAGCAAACCCCACTTCCTCCTTTGCTGCCTGCTTCCTCACCTGCCCATCTTTTAGTCTCACATCACTATATTCTCATTGTTTTCTTTTTTATTCTATTGGTGCATTACTTTACTATTGTTATGGTCACACTTCTTTTCATTTCTCCATTTTTATTGTTGTAAGCTACCTAGAGTAGCCACATGGCAAGACATGTAGCAAATAAATTTAACAAATAATAATATTATGAAGCTATGCTGCCTTTTAGAAGAGACTGTAATCCAAGCTAGTCATATTGCTTGTCATAAGAAGAAACATGTGCCAGCCTTGAATTTCTTCCAGTAGTCTACTCTAGCATATGACCCTCATTTATTCAGCCTGATGTATATGAATTTGACCAAATGAGAGATCCATATATCTCTCTCCATACCTTTAAATAAAGCTTTCAGGAACCGCCACTTGAGGGAGTTCCTCACGTTTTCTTTCTTTTTTTAACATATTTATTTTCATTTTCTTTTGTCAACAAAAATAAAATACAAAACCGAAAAACCAACATCCAACACTAAGAACAAAGAAAAAAAAACTTGTGTACAAAAAGAAAAAAGAAAGAAAAGGAAAAAAATCCCAAATGTCAAATAGATCTAACATTAAATATTAAAAAATCCACTCTGAATAGATGCTGAAAAATAAATGAAAGAAACCTAGCATGTTCTCCTCCCCTTACATAACAAGTTTACAAATAGTCATAAACTTTCCCATCTATATTTCACAGAAATGCTATATTAAATAAACAAATATCTTAGATGTGGAAATCTATCTCTCTAATAATCAAATCAACCGAACATCTAATCACGACATATATGTAAAAGAAAAAAAAACATTCAACAGGTTAGCCCAAACATTACAGTAATTTGGAGCTCCTCAGTTTTTCTAGGAATGCCAGGATTTTGGAGATTGGGCTATTATATTCCTGGAAGGGAAGATATGCATCTATTGGTGGAGTCAGAGGCAAAATCATGCCCAGGTTATTAATATTATCCACTCAATCCAGGCAATCCTCTGGTCTGGAGATTGATGAGGATCATAAGGCTTGTGTGCCTGGTAGGAGCAACTGATAGAACTAATGTCTAGATCAGTGATGGCTAACCTTTTTGCCATCGTGTGCCAAAAGCAGGGGGAGCGCGGTGGGATCAGCCATAATTCTATGCGCCGTGCTCCCCCCACTTTTGGCACGTGATGGCATGGTGGGCCTGGTAGACCCGTTTTTTTGCTCTCCCCAGGCTCCAGAGCCTTTCTAGGAGCCTGGGGAGGGCAAAAACGGACTTCCCCACCCCCAGAGGCCTTCTGGAGGCTGGAAACACTGTGTTTCCTGACTTCTGGTGGGCCTAGAAGGCCCGAAAATCAGCTAGCTGACGCACGCATACGTGCCGGATTTGAGCTCGTGTGCCCACCAATATGGCTCTGCGTGCCACCTGTGGCATCCGTGCCATAGGTTCGCCATCACGGGTCTAGATGGTCTCCTGTCTCTCCTTTGGTGCCAATATACTTTGGCAATGCAAGAAGTAAGCTCTTGTTTTCATTGATTAGGAAGCCCAGATTCTCATCAAGGTCTTGCCAGCAATCCTTGCTTAATCAAGGAGAATCAGATATGTGTGTATTTGATGCAATATGCCATGGGTTAGGGCCAGTGGTGGAATTAATTTTTTTAACTACCAGTTCTGTGGGCTTGACGTGGCTTGGTGGGTGTGGCTTGGTGGGTGTGGCAGGGGAAGGATACAGCAAAATTCCAATTCCCTCCCCACTCCAGGGGAAGGATATTGCAAAATCTCCATTCCCACCCCACTCTGGGGCCAGCCAGAGCTGGTATTTGCCGGTTCTCCGAACTACTCAAAATTTCTGCTACCGGTTCTCCAGAACCTGTCAGAAACTGCTGGATTTCACCCCTGGTTAGGGCAGTCAAAACTATGAAAATTGATGACGGGCTCAATGGCTTTAAATTGACACCAGGTGTCATGGTATTCGCATCTCAGGAACTTCTTTATGGGGAGGATAAATTGAAATGTTACTAAACCTATTATAAATTCATGACCAATTAAATAATTAAGCCTGCAACTATCTAAGGTGTAATTCTCTTCCCTAAAGTGCAGGATGGTGATCCCTTCCTTATTCCTAAAAATTATAATACGCCTTATGAACTTGGGAATCAATGATTACCAGGTGGGATCAACCTGATTACCTATACTGTATTGTCTATAAATTGATGGATTTGCTAGATAGACAAAACACATTAGGCTGTGTTTAAAATTAATATCCTAATTTAACCACCAAATCCCACTATGTGGAGATTAAAACACAATACTCAGTGAGCACCTCTACTCACCTGTCGATAAAGATCCAGATCAGTTTTATTGCCAACAAGGACCATAGGGAACTCATCACGGTCTTTCACTCGAAGTATCTGAGTGTGGAATTTGTGGATTTCATTGAAACTATGACAAATAAATGGAAGTAAGACAAAGAAGGATTTCTCTTAATGTGCTTTTCCCAGATATTCTATTATTATTTTCCTAATGAAGAATTCCCTCCTGTTGCTTCTAAAAGAAGAAGCAAAAATCACTACACCAATATCAAGACCACTACAAGTTTTTCCTACATTTCGGGAGACTTTTGGGGGAACATTCTAACATCAAAGGTCTGTTTGAGCTTCCTGGCCATTTTAAAATTCATATTTTAAAAGGAGCCTGAGTGGCATAGGAGGCTAATGCCTCCTACTAAGGCAGCATTTAACATCCAGCTGCCTGCAATTACTGCGAGTTCAATTCTCACCAGGCTCAAGGTTGACTCAGGTTTCCATCTTTTCTAAGGTGGGTAAAATGAGGACCCGGTTGTGGGGGCAATAAGCTGACTTTGTATAAAATATACAAAAGTATGAAGGCTATTTCTTAATGTATTGTAAGCCGCCCTGAGTCTCCGGAGAAGGGCAGCATATAAATAAAATAAAATAAAATAAATAAAAAATAAATATATTTCTTGTGTAGCGATTTAGTAACAATGGCTTTTTTAAACCTTTGTTTATTTTAACTATGTAAAAGGCATGAATATATTGAACTCACACAATATCCTAAATCAAAGAGATCACATTATTGCTTAGCATAATGCACTGGCCAGGCACTTTAAAGCTTATTGGGTCTAGCACTATTTTTTTTTTTTTGTAATTGCTTTAATAGCAGCTTCAGGAAGTATAAACAGGACCAATTGTAATTTAAACTACCAAAGATATTTTTTCCTCAAATAACCCCAGCATTGCTCATTTTTAAGCACCGAATACAGGAAGGAAAAGCCAGGAAACACTTTTGAATCTTTTACATCCCAGCCTCCTTTCTCTGGCCCATTAGATCTGCATGCTGTAAGCTACAGATGATCTTTTTGCATTTTTGGTAAAAACACTGAGCAAAGAGAAAGAAAATGAGAAAATCCTGACCTCAAATACCTTCAATCTAAGTCTCACCCAACCAATGGCACATGCACCTTAGCCCTAATGAAGAAAAGATTTTCATACCATGTAAATGCTTCAGCTTTGATCTCACCTGCCCCTGTCATTAACAGCATAAACAAGGAGGAAACCTTCTCCTGTACGCATGTATTGTTCCCGCATAGCTCCAAACTCTTCTTGACCAGCAGTGTCCAGAACTGATAGGTGAAAATTGAGAAGGCAAGAAAATAGATTAGATCCCAATCAATCTGACTATGAAGCTTGTAGAAAAGGAAATGAGAGAGTTTAGTGTGGCGGTATGGAACCAGATGCCCTTCAGCTGTCCTACAACTCCACAAGACTCAGACAAGGCAGCCAACAAAAGTAATACATTAAAATGGACACAGAATACTAGGTTGCCTGATCCCATCTTACGTCACAATGACATGTTCAGTTTCAGATGTTATGACTTTCTTCAGTAAAAAGCTTTCTGACACAACCACTTCCTTTGATAGCATTTCATGAGCCTCCACTTCACAGGAATGTACCAACATTCCTCTGATATTTTTGGAATGTTGGTACATACAATGGATTACAGTACATTAAAAGAATAACTCTGACTTTCCTTACAGGTGCTGTCACCTGTAAGGAAAATATTTGGTTGGGCTGGGAGATGCTCAAGTAAAGTTTCCGCAACAGATTCAACTGAATTTCTAGTAGCTAAAAGGTGTTATATTCCCCCCATTGTCAGCATGCAGTTTTTGTTGTAGGTTTTAAACTGAGAAATTTTCTTTCAAAAAAGAAAATATGAATAGGCTATATACACTATCCTCCAAGCATAATTCCACATCACCAACTCAGGTACAGATCCTCCATGCCAGTTGATAATACACTGCTTTCATATTTATTTTATGGTCTCCTACAACCAATAAATCCCCCCAATAATATGTCCACATAGATTAATCTTACTTTCAACTGGATGGCAAATTCAATAATAATTTGTTGTAAGCTTATAGCAGTAAGAATTGTGCAAACAGGCCTGATTTTAATAACAGGCTCAGCTTCACAGCATCTGGTTCCTGGTACCCATTTGTTTACTTCAGTCTTCTCCAAACTGATATTCCTCAAATGTCTTGAACAAATAATGAATCAATATGGCCAACAAACCATTGCTGGAATAGTGGAATAGAGGAAATTATAGTCCAGCAAATCTAGAAGGCACAAATTGGAAAGCACTGATTTATGCAATGAATCTCTCTCAGTTTATTTGCTGGAGTCCCCTCTACTAGCTTCTCTTCTCTCATTCCTGCCTTATTCCTCATTCCTCCATGGCAAGGAAAGATTAAAATTTGAGAGTTGCAGTCATGAAGGAACCCACATTGGGATGGAAATAGAACCTAAGGATAAAACATACAATAATAACATGTAGAGACCGCTTTGCCTAAGATTTCTCCACTATCCCATACAAGTGAGTCCTTGACTTATTACCATTCATTTAGTGACTGTTCTAAGTTACAATAGCACTGAAAAAAAGTGATTTCTGACCATTTTTCACACTTACGATCGTTGCATCATCCACATGATTATGTGATCAAAATTCAGACACTTGGCAACTGGTTCGTATTTATGATGGTTGCAGTGTCCCAGGATCATGTAATCTCACCTTTTGTGACCTTCTGACAAGCAAAATCAATGGGGAAGTTAGAGTCTCTTAAACCTGTTACTAATTTAACTTAAAATCTGTGGAAAGAAAGGTTGTAAAATGGGGCAAAATTCAATTAACAAATTCTCACTTGACAAAATAAAATTTGGGATTATTATGATCGTAACTTGAGGAACTACTTATAGATTCATTCATTTGCACAGAGCACACACAAGATCTCTCTAGAATAAGAGTCCACTGATACTTACTGTCCAGCCGGGTTGAGATACCATCAATATTGCAGATTTTTGTGTAGGAGTCCTCAATTGTGGGGTCATAGTCAGAAACAAAGTAAGACTGAAACAAAGCAGAGGAAGAAAGAGAAAAGTGTTTTAAGGATGACAGAAATAACTGGAAATCCATTTTCAAATTTTGCTCATGAAAAGTTAATAACTCTGACACGAGCTTTTACTCAACCCTCTGCTATCAACTTCATGCACTCTCCTGAGGAATTCATCTAAAAGTTGCCATTATTGAAAAGCACTGCTTTAGACGGAGGGTCAGTCTGGTGTAATGGTTAGTGTGCTGGCCTGGAAATCAGGAGCCTGTGAGTTCTAGGCTTCCCTTAAGCATGAAAGCCAGCTAGGTGACTTTGGAATAGTTGCTCTCTTTCAGTCCAGCCCACCTCACAGGGTTGATGTTGTGGGGGAAATAGGAGGCAGGAACATTAGTTATCTTTACCACTTTAAAATGACCAAATATGAAGGCAGGATAAAAGTATCACCATAATGATGGTGATATCTGAGAGCTATCATTGACTACCATCATGTCCTCTTTGAGTTAAAAGGGCAGTTTTCTTTTCTTAGAAGCATTATAGAAGCAGTTTGCCTCTACCTCTTTTAAGATGTTCCATTTCTCAGTCCACTTTATAATCCTGGGGTTTCCTTGTAGTTTCTCGCCCAAAGCCTAACCAGATCTGATCCCAATTAGCTATTCAAGTTCATCTAAGTTTTTATTAACTCTTAAATCCATAAGTAGGGTAACTAAAATGTCAGAAAACTATAATGAAAGGAAAATTCAGCCTTTGACCATCTTATGTACCTCTGAATAAACCTAATTTGTTTCTCCCCAATGCTGAATGCAAGCAACTGAGAGCTGATTCAGACTCCTTTTACATCCCTTGCTTTTTGTTACTGTAATCTTTCGTTTGCTTTTTTTTCTTCCAAATGCAGCTTTCTTTTTCTTTTCTTTTTCTTTGAAGGTGAGAGGAATGAGCAAAATGGAGATGATCTACTGCAACATTCCCAACCTGGATGAGAAATTGCATCACTCTCACAATACCTCAAAATGATGGAATTGTAGCTGCAGGCATCTGAAAGGCACCAGACTAGAGGCAGTCAGTTTTTTTAAAAGTATATGCTGGTTTTTATGAGGTGTTTATTCCTAAATAGGCATAGTTGGCAGACAAAGTTGCTCAAATAAGACTATAAACTTATGCGCATTTAAGTTGGAAAAGTTCCAGCAGTTTCAGCAGAACTCAAATACACATTTACAACAATGGACAAAGTCCTAGGTCTAGGATAACTTTCATTTTTCCACTCAGCAGGAAAACATACCAACAAAGTTTGTTTAGCCCTGAGCCTATCCCGCCCTATCCTACCCTTCGGCGTTTTTCCCGAGTTACCTGGATGAACTGAATAGTTAGGGCGCTCTTGCCCACGCCGCCTCCACCGACCACTACGAGCTTGTATTTCTCCAGTGGCGCCGCACCTTCGCTGGGATTCATCCTGCTTGGCAAAAATTGTTCGCTTCCTTATAGGGAGGGAATCGGACCAAAACACTCAAAAGTCTCCCCGTTCAGTCGCAGCAGGCATCCTCCGAACCCCCCAAAATATGGCAGAGAGATCCAGGGTGGGCCCTCTAAGGAGCGAAGCTCGGCGATTGCTGGCAGTCCGCTTCCCTATTTGGCCAGCGGGAGCCGCTACGGGGAGGTCCCACGTCCGGAACAAGATCGTCCGGGCCAGTGCTCCTTCCCCGCCCTGAGGTGGACCAGTCGGGGGGGGCGGGCGGGGGGGGGGCTGAGTTCAATGCGCACCCCCACGCTGCACAAGATGCTGTGTCTCTTTGATGAGCGCGAAGCTCCAATCATTTAGTGGAAGGCATGGCTAAATTGGAGAGGTTTATGCTCGAGATGATGAAATCAGAATGGACGTAGTTATACAGTGCAACACTTTCATCTTGAAGTGGCATTCCGATTCCTCGCTAAACACCAAGTTGGCGTAAGATCCTCTAGGACCCAAGTAGGGAACTGGGATCTTAAACCAGATCCAGAGGCGCCCACGTGGCGTCTCTACGACGCTTTTACACGACACATCCGGATAGAACCCTTGTTTCAGTCAGATTAACCCAAATTGCAGGGTTCCCATGATAGATTGTATTACAAATTAACCGCGGTGTCTGCCTAAGGCAAAAAAAAAGAAGCAGATAACCAAGTTGGGTTGAACGCAACTTCTGACTTTCTAGAGTAGAGGCACGTTCGCTTTAGCTGGCGGAATTTCCAAGTTCTTTACGGTACACTATTTGCGGCCACATATAGCCGCAGAAACGGAGTTCTGACATGCAGGAATCCAGTGAGCCTTCTGGAATGAGGAAGAATTTTCGGAGTAAGATGGGAAGTGGATAAAACTTGGTCTTTTTTTAAGTGAATGCAGAGTTCTGAAGTGTCGGACCAAAAACATTTAAGTCGGAACCTGTTTGCAACCGGGAGTTTCAGAAGAGCGGAGATTCGGAGTCCGGACTCGTTCTGGAAGGCATTCCGAGTGAAGGGGTGGATAATCGGCGAAATCTAGGACCCAGCGCTTGACTCGGCCAGGGCGGAGAGGAGTATGAGTTCACCACTACATTCCTTTCATGAATTGTGCGGAGGAAGTTGAGGCACCAGCCCGTGCCTTGGATTGTGAAGGAGCGTCTTGACCTGTACGAAATTGGGGAACTTAGATTAGTTGTGATTTATTGCACCTGTTTCTGCAATGGTACAAAGGCCCACGCAATAATTTATTAGCAAGAGGCAATTTGCTCCCTATGTAGAACTTAAGATCCAAGAGAGGAAAACTCTTATTTAAACTATGTAACACTGAAGCATTTAATACTAAATAATATCTTAGCCTGTTATATTTTTATTCACTATATTTATTAGAAATGTAAATGACAAAGTACAGTCAGTGACAATGTGGCTGCTAATCCGCACTAGTTTTTACAATCTGGTTCTGTCCAGTTAATTTTAGAATACAGTACTCTCCATCTCCAGTCATTACCTTCAGCACATTGTTATATTTGATGGCAAATGAGATTCCACACAGCTCGACAGCACCTGGTTGGAAAGGGTTGTTCCAGTAATACTGATATCACCAGAACTCCTCACCATTAAAACTCAATTCAGCCAATCAAAAGTAGTGTAAACTTAAATGAACATTATTTAATGCTCCATTAACTCCATTCACTCATTCCTTCAGAACCAAGACATCCATTTTTTATGATATTTCCGTTCAGTGTAGCCCTTGGTCCTGCCCAAATAATTAAGCATCAAGTGGACCTAAGATGACATTCCTTGGCCACATTTACCAGATTTTCTTATTTATAGGCACAGGATCAGACATGATCCAGACATGAATAAACAAAGAATGAAGAGAGTAATATTAAGTGTGCATATGATGGAAACTTCCAGTCATGTATCTTCCAGTCATCTATCTTATCTTGTTTAACAGCCTTGCACATCTACTTGGAATGTACATTGCAGCATTTTGCAGGAAGATCTTGGGATTAATTTGCAGAACGTGTAGCCTCCTGTTGTTCTTAAATGCAATTCCCAGAGCCTCCAATCAGCACAAGTGAAGGAGAGGAATGTTGGTAATGGTGTTCAATTTGGTGGGTTATAGGTCATTTTAGCAAGATGTCTTAATGGGATGATACAAATAGTTATCCTTTATTATCTCCCACAAGGAGCATCCATTCAGATATGAGTTAAAACAAGCAACATCATGAAAGCAATTGTGGAACATCCCACAATCTAGTCATTGGCATTTTACTATGGCCAGTATAGAAACTGCAGAAAATAATTGCCCTATTTTTAAGTGGAGGCCCAGTAATCAAGTCCCATGGTTTAAGTTGAAAGCAAAAAATTACTGGACCTCAAGAGAATGGAAGGCTGCTGGCTGGAACATACTTTGCTCTCCCTCCCATTAAACTTTGGCTGCTGAATGGAGAAGTCTGCATTTGGGTTAATCTTTTAAATCAGTTACGAATGATCTATCTGAGTTTATATCAACCCAAAGTTACATAGCCTTCAGAATTACTTTTGAATGAAATATATTGAGTAGAACAAAGTAATCCAGAAACAAAATTTAAAGCCCAATTTTAGTTTATTCGATTATTATACCAACTCTCAGTAAGAGGGAGTCATAATTCCAGCCCACAATTGACCAAGCTTTAATCAGCTGGTTTTGGGTGAAAGAATGCTTGAAACAAATAACTCTTTTTCACAGGCTCAGTCCTCATTCTGTTTTGATAGGCCAGAAATATAACATTTATTGAAATAGAGGCAGAACTTTTGATAGTTTGAACTCTGTGCCTAAATTACAAGATTATTTATCTCTCCAGATTCTTCTTTCATGATATGTGGATTTCATTTCCCATAATTTGCAGGGTCTTCTGAAAATTGATCCAGTCTGGTTAGTTTATTGCCCTTTCAGCTATTCTTTCTGTAGGTAATCTAGTCATTAAAAGTATTTTCTACTATCCCAGATGTCAACGGATCATCCAACAATTTCTTTTCTGAATTTTCTAAGCCAATATTATTGAACCAATAATTATTTATTTATTTATTTATTTATTTATTTATTAATGCAACTTGTATGCCGCCCTATCTCCAATGGACTCAGGGTGGCTCACAACAATTAAAACAAAGCAAACAAATGATTAAAACAAAAATCCAGGTTAAAATTAACAAAAATTCAATAAAACCTAGTTAAAATTCTATTAAAACCCCCACCAGTCCAGGGCCGCCAGGTGAAATAGCCACGTTTTCAGGCCACGGTGGAAAGAGCAAAGGTCGGGGGCCACCTGGAGCTCCAGAGGGTGTTGATTCCAAAGGGTGGGTGCGCCCACAGAGAAAGCTCTCTCCCAGGGGGTAGACAGCCGACACTGTCTGGCTGACGGCACCCTGAGTAGGCCCTCCCTGTGGGAACGCTCTGGGCGATGGGAAGCTGTTACTGGCTGCAGATGGTCCACCAAATATCCCGGGCCTAAGCCATGTAGGGCTTTATAGGTAATCACCAGCACCTTGAATCTCACCCGGAGGGCAAATGGCAACTAATGCAAGTCACGCAGGAGAGGTGTAATGTGGGAGTGTCGAGACACTCCCATCACTACCTGCGCGGCCGCATTCTGCACCAGCTGAAGCCTCCGAATGGTCTTCAAGGGCAGCCCCATGTAGAGAGCATTTCAGTAGTCAATACGGGAGGTGACAAGCGCATGAGTGACTGTGTGTAGGGCATCACAGTCCAAGTAGGGGCGCAACTGGCACACCAGGCGAACCTGGGCAAATGCCCCCCTGGTCACAATCATTATATGATCTTCCAGATTTAACCATGAATCCAGGAGGACGCCCAGGTTGCGTGCCCTATCTACAGGGGGCAACACCTCAACCCTTATAACCAAAGATGGAATATCTTGTTTGAGCCGAGATGCCGGTACCCACAGTGACTTGGTCTTGGCAGAGTTAAGCCGAAGCCTGATTCTCCCCATCCAGGTGAGTACCACTTCCAGGCACCGGGACATCACGTCGAGGGCATCACTGGGCTGGTTCGGGGTGGATATAAAAAGCTGGGTATCATCAGCATACTGATGATACCTCACCCTGAAACCACGGATGATCTCCTCCAGTGGCTTCATATAGATGTTGAACAGAAGAGGAGAGAGGACCGACCCCTGGGGCATCCCACAAGTAAGGGGCCTCAGAGCCGACCTCTGACCCCCCTGCCAACACCACCTGCAAACGTCCAAAGAGGTAGGAGGAGAACCACTGTAGAACAGTGCCCCTCACCCCCAACCCCTCGAGGCGTCACAGCAAGATACCATGGTCGATGGTATCGAAGGCCGCTGAGAGATCCAATAGGACCAAGACAGAGGAGTATCCTTTGTCCTGGGCCCTCCAGAGATCATCCACCAGCGCAACCAATGCTGTGCTGTACCTGGACCTGAAGCCCGACTGGTACGTATCCAGGTATTTTTATTCCTCCAGGGCCAACAGGAGCTGCCGTGCAATCACACTCTCAAATACCTTCGTAACAAAGCAAAGGTTGGAGACAGGACGAAAATTGTTCAAAATGGCTGAATCCAGGGCAGGTTTCTTGAGGAGGGGCCTCACCACTTCCTCCTTCAAGGCGGCGGGGAAGCTACCCTCACCCAAGAACGCAGTAATCACTGCCCAGATCCAGTCACATGTAACCTCCCAGGTTGCGTAAACAAGCCAGGAGGGACACAGGTCCAACAAACATGTGGTAGCACTCAGCCTCCCCATGATCCTGTCCACTTCCTCAGGGGTGACAGGATCAAACTCTTCCCAAATGACAAGACCCGTCGTCTCCCCCTCGTCTGACCCTGCCCAGTCAGAGTCCAGACCGTCCCGAATCTGAACGATCTTGTCCAGCAGATGCTGACTATACTCCTCGGCCCGCCCCTGCAAAGGGTCATCCCCTGCTCCCCAATTCAGAAGGGAGCGTGACACCCTAAACAGGACGGCCAGGCGGTTATCTGCGGACGTGATGAGGGAAGAGAAGTAGGAACACTTTGCCGCCTCTATCTCCACTAGATAAGACCGTGTGAAAGATCTTAACTGTGCACAGTCTGATTCGGAACGACTGGACCTCCAACAATAATGTGTGCAATTTTGTTTAGATTGAGTGGGATGTATCTATGAACACACCCAGCATGAAGATTTGAGTGTTCATTGAATTGTGCTTACTAAAAATGGGGAAAATTAATAATTGACGCTTATTAAACCCATTGTGTGAATATTTATCTTTATGATTTGTGCTATGTGTGAAGGTTTACCTGTTGCATGTATATTGTCTTCATGCTGCTTATGCAAAGAATGGTGACACTGTCCTTCCACATGCTGAATTTGAATTATACAATTATTAATTCCTTTTTAATACATATTTTATTAAAAGTTTTTGTTCTTAATATAAAACACAAATAGAAATAAAGACCATGGGAAAAAAGGGAAAGAAAAGGAAATAGTAGAGACAGAGTGGGGGAAGAGGGTAAAAGAAATTAAATAAACAAAAAGCACTGACTTTTTTAGTGCAGTAAATACATAATTACATAGTATCAACTTTTTGTTATATCAATAGTAACTACTTCTATAGCATTTCTATAGCAGTAATCCAAATAATTGTCAAAACCCAAAGTCAAAATTCCATCCCCCCCCCCCCCGCTCCTTTCACACACAATGTCTAGGAACAGTTTCCAAGCAACCACAAAACTATTTACATTCTTGTCTCTCATTGGTGCAGTCAATTTCACCACCTCCAGCCAGTTCCATCATCTTCTCAATCCATTCCACCACTGTGGGAGTTAATACTTCTTTCCATTTCTGACCATATAGGATTCTTGAAGCCGTCAACATATATAGCAACAAAGTTCCATTTTATTTCCCATTGGTGGATTTTATAGTGTTTATTATTATTATTCTCTTTTATTCATTAAAAATGAATCTCAGTCAACTGGACATTTAAAAATGTGTCACAAATACCACTGACTGGTGCTAATGGTTGATACTGGTTGGTGCCAGCATCCTAGGTATCAACCAAGTACCTTCTTAAAATATATTATGTTCCGAGTAGCAGTTTTTTGCAGTTCCGCTGGTGTTATTGCAGGAAGCTGCAATTTCTTGAAGTGTTTTGTGAAATTCTTGGACATGGTACCAAGTGCCCCAATGACAATGGGTATCATTGTGACATGTTTCATCCATAGCCGTGTAGTTTCTATGGCCAGGTCGCAATATTTCCCCAGTTCTTTTTCTTCGACTCTGGCGTCTCCTGATACTGCGATGTCAATAAATTGTACATTTCAGTTTTCGACAACTATGATATCTGGTGTCACATGTGTTCCAAGTGATGATCCGTCTGTATTCAAAAGTCCCACAAGATCTTCATCTTCTCATTTTCTATAACTTTTTCCACTTTATGTTCCCATGTTCCACTTTATGTTTGGATATAGGAAAGTTGTATTTTTTACATAATGACCAGTGGATTAATTTAGCAACTCCGTCAGTTTGTGCAATTTTGCTGCATTCACATATTAAATATGACTTTGTTGTTGCAAAGTTGACAGTTTGGATTGTCGGTGGATTTTTGTATCTTTGCTTTCATGGCATTAGTTTGTAGTGCTTGTTCTTGAGCAGCCAGTATTAAACCTTCAGTTTCTTTCTTGATGGTTACCATCTTAAGCCATGCCCATGTAAAGTTGTCATCACATTTTCCTTCAATGTTTTTCAAGTGCTGTCCGTGCAAAGCTTTGGTTTTCCATCTATTTAATCTGTCATCCAGCTGTTTTTCTTTATATTCTGCCTTTGTTTCTGTTGTTTTTATAATGTTCTCCGTTTTCACAGCCTGCAGCAATTTTTCTGTACTTTGGTTCACATAATCATTCAAACTTCATTTTTCTTTTTCTACAATTTGATGGATTTGCAATAGTCCTCTGCCCCCTATTTTTCTTGGCAGGTACAACCTGTCAATGTCACTTCGTGGATGTAAAGCGTGGTACATATTGAAAAGTTTGTGCGTTTTCTGGTCCAAGTTTTCTAGTTCAGCCAAAGTCCAGTTGATGATTCCAGCTGAGTAGCATATCACTGGAACTGCCCATGTATTAATACCTCTAATTATGTTTCCAGCATTCAGTTTTGATTTTAATATTTTGCAGACCCTCCTGATCTATTCCTTTTGTGTTGACTCTTTGACTTTTCCATTCAAGATGTTATCTGCTTCCAATATGCCTAGGTATTTGTAACCATCATCCTTTGCTAATGCTTTTACTATGTTTCCATTTCCCAGTTCTATTCCTTCTATTTTTTTTTCATTTTTCCTTGCTGCATGGATAATATACCTGGATGGATGATGATAATGATGATTATGATGATGATGATGATTATTATAGTAATAGGATATTATTTCAAGGATAAAAGAAAATACAACATACAAATAAAAAAATAGCAAGAGGAAAGAATAACAAAGTGAATCCATGTTCAAATCAAAAGACTTAGAGTTAGAGGTCATACATGTCATTGGCTTACTAATCTACAATTGAAAGAAAGGTTTACTCTGGATTTGAAAAAAATGTGGTTTTAAAGCTGTTAAAAAATGAATTTGAAATGATGCTCCATACACCTTATGAATACCTTAAAATGTTGTTACAGATATACCTGGAAAGTTAATATTTATTTATTTATTTATTTCATGTATTTATATGCCACCTTTCTCCCGAAGGACTCAGGCGGCGTACATAAGTTAAAAACATGCAACAATAAAACTCCCTTTTAAAATCAAATTAAATAATAAATAATAAAACCCAGAATCAGAGTCAGCCCATTTGCTTGAACAGCCAAGTCTTCAGGTCATGACGGAAGGAGCGGAGATCAGGAGCCGTACGGAGCTCAGTAGGTAACTCATTCCAGAGGGTGGGTGTGCTCACAGAGAACGCCTTCCCCCTGGGCGTCGACAGATGACATTGGCTCGCCGATAGTACCCTGAGGAGAGCAGCCCTATGTGAACAAGCAGGACGGTGGGAGGCAGGTAGGAGAAGGTCCTGCAAATAACTCGGACCTAAGTCATGTAGGGCCTTATAGGTGAGAACCAGCACCTTGAAGCAGATCCACTGGTAACCAGTGTAGCTCACGTAGGAAAGGTGTTATACGGGAGTCAGCTGGAGCCTCCGGGTGTACCTCAAGGGCAACCCCATGTAGAGGGATCCAGATGTAATTGATGATACCTGTAGATTGCAAAGATCACAGTAAATGAATGCTATATCTGATGAACTACTACTACTTATTTCTTCTACTTGCAGCAGTTCCACAATGAATGAAGTAAATAGGACATGTCCCGAAAATAAGGCCAAGCCTGATTTTTGGGGTGGGCGTAAATATATGCTGCCTTTGAAAATAAGCCCTCCAGCAAGCGTGGCCGTTTTTGCCATAGATTGTGGCCACTTCTGCAGCAGGAGACCAAGCGATGTGCCCCATGTGCCTCGCGGCAGCCTTCCAAAGGGTACCATAGCAGCAGCTATCCACAATTTTTTTACCCTTATTTCATCCCGACCGTACTGGGCCACGTGGGTCAGGACAAAATAAGGGTTAACAAATTGTAGATAGCTGCTGCTATGGTACCCTTCGGAAGGCTGGTGTAAGTCTCTTGCTGCAGAAGTGGCTGCACCCAAGGAGCACTTTTGGGAGAGAAGGCAAAGGGGAAGGGATCCCTTGCAAACTCCCGCCCTGCTCTCACCTCTCCGCCAGGTGACTCCCAGCAGCACGAGATGCCCAAAGCCCGTGTCCGCCTGGCTCCCTTTTCCACAGTGCCCAGCTCTTTATTGAGCGGGGTGGGGGAGAAGCAAGAGGCATGGAGCGAGACAGGGCTCGCTCTTCGTGCCATCTCTTCTCCCTCTCTCGCTGGGCATATCAGGGCTTCCTGTCCCTGCCCCAATTGGATGCAATTTAGGGATGGCAGGTGGGGAGAGGTGGGGCCGGGGAGACACGAGACGCATGTCTTACTTGCCTTGTAGCTCTGTCGTGTGCCTCGCTGTTGTCTGGAGGCAAACACATTGTGGAGTAAAACCAAACTTCTCACGAGTTCGAGAAGTTTGATTGAACTCACGAGGAATTTGACTTTGGTGCATATGCTCTCAGTGTATATAAAAGAAAAGAAAAAAATATATTCATCAAGAATCATAAGATACAACAGTGATACTCATAGGTTACTAATAAGCAATCAAATCATACTCGGAAACAAATTTAATCAATATAAATCATAAAGATACAAGCAACATGGTTATAGTCATAAGTGGGAAGAGATAGATAATAGGAAGAATGAGAATAATAGTAATACAGTCTTAGTAAATAGTTTGTCAGTGTTGTAGGAATTAGTTGTTTAGCAGACTGATGACATTCGGGAAAAAATTGTCCTATGTTTAGTTGTTCTGGTGTGCAATGCCCTATAGCAGTGATGGCAAACCTTTTCAGCACCAAGTGCCCAAACTGGAACAGGTGTGCGTGCGCCGGAGCACTAGAAACCCAAAGACCAGCTGGCGGGTGCACATGCATGCACCGGCCAGCTGGTCTTCAGGTTTCTGGCACACACATGTGTGCTGGCCAGCTGGTCTTTCCACATGCCGGAGCGCCAGAAACTCAAAGACCTGCTGGCCGGTGCACGTATCCACACTGGCCACCTGGTTTTGGGGTTTCTGGTGCTTCAGCGTGCATGAAGACCAGCTGGCGTGCTGCAAACCAGAAGAGGACTCTTCATGCCACCTCTGGCACACATACCATAGGTTTGCCATCATGGCCCTATAACATCATTTTGAGGATATACATTGAAACAATTTATGTCCACGATGTGAGGGGTCTGTAGATTTATTATTTTTACAAATAACCCATGGCTGAGAACATATCCAACACACTTTCTTCTCCTATTTTTCCCACAACAAAAACCCTATGAAGTAAGTTGGGCTGAAAGTGACTGGCCCAAAGTCATCTAGTTGACTTTCATAGCTAAGGCAGAACTAAAATTCAAGATCTTCAGCTTTCGGACTTCTGGTTGACGTCAGGAGTGGGTCTCCCTGCCCCTGTGGCAAAGTTCTCCCTGCTCCGAAAGGCGCTAAAGCCACCCTATAGGGGTGGTGAAGAAAAGAGGGGCACTCTGCAGGTCCACGACGAGGAGAAGAGGCAGCCATCATGGCTGCCATGAAGCTGGGACAGATATGGCAACAAAGGAAGTGCAGGAGTGGTGTAGATGAACAGTGACTGGAGCTGAATCTGAGAAGATTCCTTTTTTATTTAGACCCCAACTTTAAAAGAAAAGAAAAAAGAAAAAAATCCAGGAAAAGAGACTCTTAGAACTGTTTGTTAAAGTGGTGAACTATTATACAGAGAAAAATTTTAGACCAGAAAGAAAGGAACTAAGGGGAGAAGAGCTAAAGACTTTTTAAAAACATAGAAAATTGGACTTTTAAACTGAGTAGGCGTTGTTTTGGAAAGGCATCTTAAAATGCTGGAACTATCTACTTGAATAATCGACTTTGCTTCTACAAATTGAATTGGATTAAATAACTTTACATTTGAAATAATGCTGAAACCTAAGCTGAGGGTGCCACCCACTGATGAATGGAAAATATATCATACCCCTACAAGCCTGAGAAAGTTTCTGATAAGAGAAATAAACAATACTCAACTGGAGGACTGTGGTGATACCTACTGTTCTATAATCTCTACTATCATCCCAGTGCCAAAGAAACCCACCATCAAGGAACTGAATGACTACAGATCAGTTGCTCTAACATCTGTAGTCATGAAAACCTTTGAAAGGCTAGTGCTGTCCCACTTGAAAACCATCACGGATCCACTGTTAGACCCCTTGCAAATTGCATACCGGGCAAATAATCAACAGATGATGCTGTTAATCAGGGATGGGTTCTAAATTTTTTTACTACCGGTTCTGTGGACGTGGCTTATTTTGTGGGCGTGACTTGATGGTCATGTGACAATTATTTAGGATTTATAAGAAGTACTGGTCTACCAAGCTTTTAACTGCTTGCAGAGCTGTACCGATCTACCCATTTATTTTTTGCAGGCACTGGTCTACCTATTTATTTCTGCAGGCACTGATCTACTCATGTATTTTTGCAGGCACCGGTCTACTCATTTGTTTTCTTTTAACACTGATCAGCTGTAGGGCAGCCCTTTGAAGCCCCGCGGCAAGAGTTTAAACAGTTTTTTTCCCTCTAGCCATCAGCTGGGACTCAGGAGGCAGCAATAGATTAGGGGTGGGGCCAAATAAAAGGTAAGAATAATGCGGGGGGTGGGGGGCACGGGAGGGCAGGGGGAGGCAGAACTGGTTTGGTAACGTCATATCGTCACCGCTATCGGCTCGGGAGAACCGGGCCGAACCAAGAGGAACCCACCACTGCTGTTACTATGGCTCTGCACTACATTCTACAACATCTTGAATCTCCAAAGACCTATGCAAGGGTCCTCTTTGTAGACTTTAGTTCAGCATTCAATATCATCATTCCAGACACTCTTCTAACTAAGCTAAACCAGCTACAGGTATCTGAACACACTTGTAAATGGATCATAAGCTTCCTAACAAATGGGAAGCAGCAGGTGAAGCTAAGCAGAATCACATCAGATACCTGTACAATTAGCACAGGCCCCTCCCCAAGGCTGTGTGGTCTCCCCACTTCTCTCTGGATACCAATGACTGCATCTCTAATGATCCATCTGTTAAACTACTGAAGTTCACAGATGACACAACAGTGATTGGTCTCATTCGAGACAATGATGAATCCACATACAGATGGGAGGTTGAATAATTAGCCTCGTGGTGCAACTGGAACAATCTGGAACTGAACACATTCAAAACCGTAGAAATGGTGGTAGACTTTAGGAGAAACCCTTCCATACTTCCACCTCTCACAATACTAGACAACCCAATATCAACAGTAGAGACCTTCACATTTCTAGGTTCTACCATATCGCAAGATCTAAAATGGACACCTAATATCAAAAATGTCATTAAAAAAGCATAATAAAGAATGTTCTTTCTGTGCCAACTCAGAAAACTCAAACTGCCCAAGGAGCTGCTGATCCAGTTCTACAGAGGAATGATTGAGTTTGTCATCTGCACCCCTATAACTGTCTGATTTGGTTCTTCAACCCAACAAGACAGACACCGACTTCAGAGGATAATTAGAACTGCAGAAAAAACAATTCTACCAACCTGCCTTCCATTGAGGACCTGTATACTGCAAGAGTCAAAAAGAGGGCTGTGAAATATTTACAGACCCCTCACATCCTGGACATAAACTGTTTCAACTCTTACCCTCAAAACGACGCTATAGAGCACTGCACACCAGAACAACTAGACACAAGAACAGTTTTTTACTGAACGCCATCATTCCGCTAAACAAATAATTCCCTCAACACTGTCAAACTATTTACTAAATCTGCACTACTATTAATCTTCTCATCGCTCCCATCACTCATCTCCTTCCACTTATGACTGTATGACTGTAACTTTGTTGCTTGTATCCTTATGATTTATATTGATATTGTTTCCTGATTGCTTATTTGTGTCTATCATTGTTATTATTTTTTATTTATATTTATATGCCGCCCTTCTCCGGAGACTCAGGGCGGCTTACAATGTGTTAAGCAATAGCCTTCATACTTTTGTATATTTATACAAAGTCAGCTTATTGCCCCCACAAACCGGGTCCTCATTTTACCCACCTTAGAAAGGATGGAAGGCTGAGTCAACCTTGAGCCTGGTGAGATTAGAACTCACAGTAATTGCAGGCAGCTGATGTTAAATGCTGCCTTAATAGGAGGCATTAGCCTGCTACGCCACTCAGGCATTGTAACTGTTGTACCTTATGATTCTTGATGAACATGTCTTTTCTTTAATGTACATTGAAAGCATATGCACCAAAGACAAATTCCTTGTGTGTCCAATCAAACTTGGCCAATAAAAAAATCTGTTCTGTTCTGTTCTGTTCTGTTCTGTTCTGTTCTATTCTATTCTATTCTATTCTATTCTATTCTATTCTATTCTATTCTATTTATCTACTTTATGATTACTGGAGACTCAACTGTGGGAATAAAGAAGACTCTTAAGCAAAGTTAAGTGACTTCTGATTTTTGGAAAGCTATCTAAATGGAACTGATTGAATAATCCTGGAATATAAAGAACTATGAACATTGTGCTTTCTGAGGAGCAACATTAGGCTTGAATATATTGTTTTTGGACTATTGAGTAAGAGCGGGACTTACTAAAATAAGATAAGATGCTCCATCAGGGGGAAATAAGTGAAATTTCAAAAGAAATGACTATGACAAAGAATTACAGGGAGACAAAGAACTTATTGCAGGGCATAAATGAGAAAATAGAAAACACTCTGCAACTGATAATGAATGAAGACCAAATATTCTAGGAAAGAGAGGAGACAACAGAAAAATGAAGGAAAAGACAGAACAGACAAATCAGCAAATAAAGCAAGAAGATGAGAAGGAGAAGATAATAAAGATAATAATGACTGATGAAATAAACCAACTGGTGTTCAGATAGCCCTTGATTTATGATCACAACTGAGCCAAAATTTCAGTTACTAAGCAAGACAGTTGTTAAGTGAGTTTTGTGCCATTTTATCACCTTTCTTGCTATAGTTGTTAAGTGAATCACTGCACTTATTAAATTAATAACACTGTTGTAAAGTGAATTTACAACAGTGAATTCACTGTTTTTATTGAGTTTGTAGGTTAGAAGTTTGCAAATGGTGATCACATGACCCTGGGACATTGCAACCATCATAAATATGAACCAGTTGCTAAGTGTCCAAAGTTTGACCACGTGACTATGGGGATGCTGAAATGGTCATAAGTGTGAAAAACAGCCATAAGTCACTTTTTTCAGTTCCATAGTAACTTTGAATGGTCACTAAATGAAAGGTTGCAACTCAAGGACTACTTGTATTTATTGGAGCTGAATTTGACCTTACAATTCTGGTTGTTGTTGACTTGAAAGGGGGACAGGGTTATCAGTCCACACCTTTCAAAGATCATTTCTCAATTCTTATATTTGAATATTCAAATATATTCAGTATATTCAGTATTATTGAAATATGTCAGTGAAGATTCTAAGTCATCCAGGTAGAGTTGTCTGACAGTTGAGTCAAATAGCAAAAATAAAAAAATAAAAGTCTAGTTGCCATGATTCAACTTTCAGATATTATTGAAACATATTATTCAGATATTTGGAGATATACTTGTTCATTTCCAACCTATCACATTTATGAGAATCCTTTTTAAAAAATACTGTGTTAATTTAAAGTTTGCCTTTTGGGGAATATTCTAGGTAAATCTCTTGCAAGATATTGCAAGAATAAATAAATCATAGAATAATGGAAAGTCAGCTGGTGAAGTTTGTAATTTTACCTACTTCTCTAGAACCCCTTTCCATCAGGGCTGCTATGGATACCTATAAATAAATAGGAGTTGTGACTTGTGATACGTTGCGTGAACCCTGATACAGTTTCTGTCATCTTTTATAGCTGGGAGGGGAAGCGATAACAAGTGCTGTTCAGGAGGGAGTGAAATATGCACGTGCCTCATTTGCGTGTGCAGGTGAATGCCTACGTATGACCCTCTCTCACCCCGAACATGGCGGATTCTATCCATTGGCACAAGCAATTAGATCGCCTGCGAACGAACTATTTAAGACCGTAACCCCTCAGTTTCGCATGGCATTCCGGGATCCGTCGTTCTCATACGGGCCCATCCGTGGCATATCCGGTACTACATCTCCCATCATACCGTGCGCTCTACTTCCTAGTCGATCCGAGGATCTCTGGTAGTTATAGTACTCTTCCTCCATCTTCGCTAAAGAGCCACGTCAATCGCAACTACACTTCCCAGAATGCTTGTCAGCCTCTCTTGTCCCACCCTTCTCGGTCACCCTCCCCGCCGTAAGGCCGAAAGGAGTAAAATGGCTGCTACAGAGGCCGGGCCCGAACATTTTCGACGGCGATCGCCGCGCCTCCTGGTTTTGTGCTGAGGTGGGCGGGCGGAAGGGCCTAGTTTCCCGGTGGAGCCGGGTAATTACGGAAAAGGTTTGGGAGGCATGTTGAGAGAAGATCAGATATGATGATCGGAGTTGGGGGTGTAGAAAGCGCCATTGTAGGAAAGGGAGAGATTGGGTGTACGCAATGCAGGAGTGAGCACTGAAAAGATGGGTATGGATCATTTTGGGGTGGCGGCGGAGAAGGTTGTGGGGCGAACCCGTTAGTTAAGATGGGGGAGGGGAGGAAAAGGTTGGGGGAAAGTGATGATCAGAGATCATTTCACCTGGAAGTGGAAGGTAGGGCATATACCGTAGCAAGAGGGAGGGGAAGCCTTTGGTGGGCTCCCTGGTTTTTTGGATACCTCGTTTCGAAACGTGGAGAGGAAGAAGATGGTAAATGGAGAGGGAGGTTGGTGTTTATGATTTTTGGGACTTGCATATCTCGGGGACAGGTCCCATTGATCATATCACCGTTTATCCGGGAAGAAGAGGGCACGGAAGGGGAGCATACCCTTAATTTTGTGGTATGTGTTTGGCCTGGAGGACAAGATGGATTTGGGGCCTACTGCTCTGAAGGAGGTTGGGGGATGCCTTAATGCCTCTTGAGGACCCACAATGAGATTTGATTGGGAGCCGGGATGGGTAACCCAGAAGCCTCCATATTTTTAGAAATTGTAGTTTTTTAAAAAATATAGAGTAAACCAAATTACCTATCTGTGATTGAATAACTTTTAGCAGAATTCTTGCTATGGTATTTGTCAGGGCAGTGATTATGGCAAAAAGGGGATGAGGACCCAATATGGCCATAGAAGAGAATAATGCAAATACTGAGCATAGGAAGCTGCCTTGCATAAATCAGATTGTTTAGTTTGTATGATTTATTTTTGACTGAAGTTTTCAGGTCCTCAGAAGCCTATCTATCATACTTTTTCCTAGATAAACATGAGATTAAGTAAAAGATCTGTATGCAAAATGTTACTATAGTTAAAATAATAAATTATATAATAGTTTGAAGAAATCAGGTGCAGCTTTGGTCAAAGATACTTCTGATGTCTGAGAGTTGTATTAGCACAGAATGTTTAGTAACGAAGTATCAAATTATTGATAACTAAAAACTGTTCTGTTGAAAGTGATCGGAAAGCCTAAAATGCTGATCAATATAAAGTATTGTTAATAGGTGAAGGAGAGTCTTAGTAAATGGTTGGAATAACATGTTTTGAACAAGGTGAGATCCGAATTTTGGAATTCCAAATAAGCACTGAATACAATGGGAGGATTTGTTTGTGATCTTAACTTGAAATTCAGAAAGTGCAAAATGGAGGGACAAGATTTAGAAAGGGTAAAAGATAATAGAAAATGTTCCTTGGAGGATCTTAAAGAAATACTACAGAGCAATGCTGGAATTAATTTTTAGAAAGAAATAAACTATAAATTAAGGAGTTGGATAATTGACTTGCTAGATATATAAAATAGACATGGTTTGAAGTTTCTTATGAGAACTCTGTCATAGGATGAAGTCTGGTAAAGCTCTATACATCTGCTAGATAACTGGTTCACTAAACATAAAGAATTGAGAAATAAAAAACCTATTTGGAGCTAGTATATTTTTCCTCATTAAAGATGAGAAAGTCAAGTCTTGAATATCTTCACAATTCAGAGATTCAAGAAAAATGTTTTACTCTCTTAGCTTTCAATTTTGAAGCTGTTCTCTACCAGGGATACCACAACTTCTTGTGCTTTACTCATATTACTTTCAGAGGACTTTCCTGCTATGCTCCTGCTTATTGATGTTCATTTTTCTAGAGGCATCTTTTTAAAAGAGAAATGGACCAAGCCTTGAAGAAACAATTGGGGAAGAGATGTACAAATATTGGGAAGTTAAATGCAATTGCAGGATTTATAAAAATAGAGAAAATGCCTTACATAAAAGAGTGGTACAGCAGAGGAAAATTTGTTGGATGGATAGTTACAATAGGAAAGGATTTAGTACCTTCAGGTATAGATGTTGGAATATGAAAAATTAATCAAGAGACCATGAGCATTGAAATTTAACCTCACTGTACATAAAAGCAAAAGCTTTTCTCCTTAATACATTTTATTTGATAATGGTCTATTTAATCAGTTGTATTCTAGCAACTTAGCATGACATTACCATGTTTCCCCAAAAATAAGACTCTGTCTTATATTTTTGTTGAACCCTGAAATAAGCGCTTGGCCTTACTGCCATGCACTCAAAAGCCCAATTGGGCTTATTATCAGGGGATGTCTTATTTTGGGGGAAACAGAATCAGATTCAAGTCAGTTGCTCTACGCTGTACCAAGATTCTCCACTGAGATCCTATCTCAGGAGTCTTATATATAAGACAATGAATACTTTCTTCACTCATTATGGCAAGAGTACACAACTTATCTTAAATAATTTTAAATAAGTTTTCCTGCTTTGGCTAAGTCTGAAATAATTGTCTGGTTTAAAGTTGCCAAACTATAGATGAGGTAAGCACTCTTTCCTAGTGATTTTCACCCACTTTGTTTGGAAAACAATTAGAAATACCTAATTAAGGATACATTTTTAAGGGACCAATAATTATTTTATAATTTAATTTTCCTATTGCTTTTATATTTATGAACAATCTAGATTCTGTTTTGAATGATGGGTTTCAGGCAAGCTTTTGGGAAACTTCTGGAACCTGGTTTGAAGTTCAATATCTAGAAGTACCTTGTGCAAAATTGAGTAGTGGCTTTCCCTCAGTTCTTATCAAATAGAAAGAACTCCTTATAATATCGGTACTTAAATCTGGACTCTCATTAATCCCTTGTTCCTCTCAGCTTCTAGGATTTTTACCGCTGCAGACATGGAAGAGGAGAATCAGCGCTCACCAGTCAGGGAGGGTTCTGCTCATAGTGGTGAGAAGCCAGCCAGTGAACCTTCCCTTGATTCGGATTGGGACCAATCAGGCACCCTGTGTATTGGCCACATTATCATTTTGGTAATAGCTGCTCTATTTATTAAGAGATTATGGGATGGCATGATGGATGGGGTGTTTCTTAACTGTTGCAGCACAAAAACTCATAGTCACAGGAAAGGGGAACAAAAGAAACTGGTTCATATTAGAGCAGTACACAGAGTGATTTTGTTCAAAATTAATTTGTACTGCTGCTGGTACAGACAACATATTATGTAGTCACAGGCCTTTCTTTTAAATTCTGCAATAAACATGACTATTCCTTGTACTCTTGATTCTAAGTGTTATCTGAGTGTCTACAAACAACTTCATTTATAAAACATTTATTTTTTAGATTGTGACATGACAGTAAGGTATTCTAGCACTGGAAAAAGATGCAGGAAACTAGAAAATGCCATGACAGTTGGAAGCCATCATGTCTCCTTATGATCTTAGAAAATCTATGCATCATCTTTCATTTATTTTCACAAATTAAAAGACTGCTCTGCATTTGAAAACTAGTAAAAATTGAACTTGAAAAGATGCCTTATTTTGTTCCTTTTAGTATTGCTATTACAGCATCAGGAATACCCCAGTAGTAATTTTTAAGCCTCCTAAAAATTAAAAAGCAAACATCAAGTTGTACAAAATATTGGGGAAAAACAATTTTATATTTCTTATCTCAAAGCTTAAGACTTTTTTGAACCTAAGATTTTCAAGGAATCAGATGACATGTCATTGCTGAATAGTATTGCAACAAATGCAATAGTTAATATTAAATAGTTTGTCACATGCATCATCTAGCATATTGCCTAGATTATAAAAAAGGAACAAATCTAGAGTTACTCATTTAAAATCCATTGACACAATGGAATTTTCAATAAAAAAAATTAACATGTTTGAAAAAAAAGGAAATGGAATTTTGTTAATCATGCTAACTGAAAGTTCATTGATTTCAATTGGCTTTCTCTCTAAATTTCAGTCATGATCCAGTCAAGTAGGTAGAATGTTTTCCTTTTTCTATGGTATTTTGTTATATTAAATAAAGGTGGGAAGTAAATAGCTAGAATTATATGAATCTAAAAGCTAGAGCATAGGTTTATGTATAGATAGATAAACAGGATGGTTTCTCTGTATTTTTTCTTGAAAACAGCACATCAAGGTATTTAAAGCAAGAACAGAGCAGCAAGAGCTGCTCAAGCAGGCTTTCAGTTATATTTGACCATTTTACTAAATGTGGGTGCTACTGAATGAACCCACTCAGTCTAATGATTGCTTTTGTCCATGGTAAATTAAACAGTAATAAATAATTCCTAAAATTTTAACAATATGACTTGACCAGGGATGGGTTCTACTTATTTTTACTACCGATTCTCACCGGGAGTGTGTGCTTCTGCGCACCGGTGGAGCCTCCCACCGGTTTTACTAACAGTTCTATAGAATTGGACTGAACCGGGAGCAACCCACCACTGGACTCGACCATTAAAGGGCAAATTGATAACTCAAATCTAAAATGTTCAAAAAAGCTAATTTTCAAAAAAGAAATAATTACTCTGCTAACCAGTCTGATTCCAAAAGGAAACTACTCCATAGTGTTGCTGCTATGTCTGAGAAACATTATTACTTAGTTTTACCTCCTCAGTTGGATTTTCATTAGGTAATTATAAATTGAATGTGTGATTACACCTATAAAATTCAAAATGTTTAGTAAACACTCTACTGTGAATACCAACAATAGCTTAATAGCAGTATCATTTCCATTGCATCTTAGTATCACAGTGCTCATTCTTTCTCTAAGGTAGGTTAACTGGGAAGGATACCAACCATAACCATCCAGTGACTTGATGGCAATTCAAATTTCTCTTGCTTTATTTTATTTTCAGTTTTTAAACCAGCATGCAACAGTCTTTCTGAATGTTTTGTATTAATTAGATTCTTAAATGTTTACATGATTTCATCACTGTTTATAGATTTTATTGAAATACATGTGAATGTGGAGGGAATGCATCTCTGAAATATTTGCTTCCAAGGAGATATTATGTTTTCTGGAAATAAACTCCATTTTAAAAATTAACTTTTAACTAAACTTTTTAGGAACCTGTCATGAATGAAATGTGACCATGTTGCAGGTACTTTTAAGTGTACCCAATTCAGTGGGCTCAAAACACAGAAGAGCCAGCAACACAGGCCCCAGTCAACACACACACACACACCATTCACAAGCTATTATTACTCACTATTACTCCAGTCTTCCCCATTGCTACTACTACTCCAATTACTACTCATTGTACGTACAGGTAGTCCTTGACTTACAACTAGTCATTTAGTGACCATTTGAAGTTACAATGGCACTGAAAATTGTAATCTGACCATTTTCACAGTTACGACCGTTGCAACATACCCACGGTCATGTGATCAAAATTTGGATGTTTGGCAATTTGCTCATATTTATGATGGTTGCAGTGTCCTAGAGCAGTGATAGTGAACCTTTTCGGCACTGAGTACAAAAAGGGAGCGCACATGCTCATCTGGGCCACAACCCGGAAGAGGAGCTGACCAGGGCGCATGCGTATCCCCAGAAATGAACTTCTGGTTTCCAGTGTGCGTATGTACGCTGGCCAGCTAGTCTTCTGGGTTTCTGGTGCACATGAGTGTGCGACGATCAGTTGGCTGGTGCGCATGCGCATGCGCATGCAGGAAAACGGAAGACCAGCTCCTCCAGTTTCCAGCACGGCCGAATGCACAAAGGACAGAAACCCGGAAGAGGAATGGGTGATGCGTGTGCCAGGTGACATGGCTCCGCATGCCACTTCGGGCACGCATGCCATAGATTCACCATCATGGTCCTAGAGTCATATGATCACCTTATATGATATTCTGGCAGGCAAAGTCAATGGGGAAGCCAGATTCATTTAACAACCATATTACTAGTTTGACACTGCAGTGATTCATTTAACAGCTGACAATAAAAAAATTGAAATGGGGCAAAACTATTTAACAACTCTCACTTAGCAATGAAAATTTGGGGCTCAGTTGGGGTTGAAGTCAAGGATTACTTGTACTGCTAAAGAAAATTCTCTTTCTGGCTATTTTATTCATAAACACACCTCTCTCTTCCACATACCACCACATCAGCTTCAATTTTTATAGCCAATATTGTCCTGATGTCTGGAGAGGTCTTAAAGAGACAGAATGAAAGCAACACAGGTGCTGGCTATTTTCTGAACAGGCTGCCCTCTCATAGTCCTCTAAGCAGCTTTCACTTTATCTTCCAAAGAAAACAGACTATCTTAGTATAAGAGTACTTGTACTAAAAAGAATACCAAAAGGAACAGACCTGCAGTCTTGAAGCAGTAGAGTAGATTAAGTGGACTTGGGCAATTTTGTGTCTTGGTTAGACATAGAGTTCAGTTCAAAGTTAAATCAGTAGCAGATTTTTACTGCAACTGTCACAGCTACTAGAATTTTTGTTCATTTTTGTGCTGAACAGAACATATGGACTAGATTAGAACTTAGAACATAAACCATGGAATAACAGAGTTGGAAGGGACTTTGGAGGTCTTCTAGTCCAACCCCTTGCTTGAGCAGGAGACCCTATATCATTTCAGACAAATGGCTGTCCAGTCTCTTCTAAAAGTCTCCAGTGATGGGGTACCTACAACTTCTGAAGGCAAGCCATTCCTCTGGTTGATTGTTTTAATTGTTAGGAAATTTTTCCTTAGTTCTAGATTGCTTCTCTCCTTGATTAGTTTCCATCCATTCTTTCTTGTCTTGCCTTCTGGTGCTTTGGAAAATACGTTGACCTCCTTAATCTTTGTGGCAGCCCCTGCGATCATTGGAACTCTGCTATCATGTTTCCCTTAGTCCTTCTTTTCACTAGACTAAACATACCCACTTCCTGCAACAGTTCTCATATATATATTTTAATCTCCAGCCCCCTAATCATCCTTGTTTTTCTCTGCACTCTTTCTCAACATCTTTTTTTTATTGTGATCAAAACTGAATGCAGTATTCCAGTGTGTTCTTACTAAAGCTTTATAACATGGTACTAATACTTCAAGTGATCTTGATTCTATCCTAGTAATGCATCTTAGGATTGCATTGGCTTTTTCAGCTGCTGCCATGCTCTGTTTGCTCATATTTAAGTGATTGCCAATAGGACTCAAAGATCCCCTTCACAATTATTGGTACTGAGACAAGTTTCTCATAATCTGTACCTATACAATTAATTTTTTTTTGCTTAAGTATAAAACCTTTTTTCTACATTGAATTTCCTTTTGTTAGTAGGGCCCAGCATTCAAGTCTGTCGAGATCCATCTGGATCTTGAGCCTATCTTCTGGTGTGTTGGCTATTCCTGCCAGCCTAATGTCGTCTGCAAATTTGATGAGTTCCCCTTTTATTCCCTCATCTAGATTGTTTATGAAGATATTGAAGAGTACTGGACCTAAAATGGAACCTTGGGGTACCCCACTGCTTACTTCCCTCCATGAGAATGTAGTTCTGTTAAGGACTACATATTGAATACACTTTGTCAGCCAGTTACAAGTCCATCTGGTGGTGGTGCTGTCTATCTCACATTTTTCTAGCTTACCAAGAATTAGGTTGTCTACTTTGTCAAATGCCTTACTGAAATCTAAGTATACTATGTCCACAGCATTTCACTGATCACTAATACATTCACTTTGTCAAAGAATGAAATAAGATTTGTTTGGCATGATCTGTTTTTGATGAACTCATGTTGGCTTCCGGTTATAACTTTGTTTGCTTCTAGGTGTTTGCAGATTCATTGCTTGATTATCTTTTCCAAGATCATCCCAGGTATTGATATCAGGCTGATTGGTCTGTAGTTTCTTGGATCTATTTTTTCCCCCTCATTTTTGAAGATGGGTACCATATCAGCTGTTTTTCCATTTCTGTTTAGTTGTAAAAGGTCCAGGTCTGATTGAAGATTGAAGATAAACTAAAAAAGGGAAATTTTGGATCAGCCTTAATTGTCTGAGCAAAATTCGTTTCGCCTCTAAATGAATAGTAATTTATAAGTCTGACTTTAATACAGATAGCCCTTGACTTACAACATTTGTTTAGTGACTATTCAAAGTTACAACTGCACTAAAAAAGGTGATTTAGGACTGGTTTTCACATGACTGTTGCAGCATCCCCATGTTCATGCGATCAAAATTTGGGCACTTGACAACTGGCATGTATTTATGACAGTTGAACTATCCCAGGGTCATGGGATCATCATTTGTAACTTTTTCGGCTTCTCCCGACAAGCAAATTGGGAAATTGAGAAAGCCAGATTCTCTTAACAATCACATTATTCACTGAACAGCTGCAGTGATTCACTTAACAACTGTAGCAAAAAGATTATAAAATGGGGCAAAACTCACTTAACTATTTTGCTTAGCAAATGGAAATTTTGGGCTCAATTGTGATCATAAGTTAAGGACTATCCGTAGAAGAATTTAACTTCATTAGATTATGTAAATTGTGATAATGTTCCATTTCAGTATGTAAATTTCCGTTTCATGTAAAGAGAACTTTAGGAATGAAAATGAGATTACCTGTTTATGCCTTTAATTTATTTTATGTGGTGGGTGTATAAGATGTGTGTTCCTTTGCATTTGGCTCTTACACAATTCTTCCTTGTAGAGGTTTTCAGTAATCACTATAAAATATGTTGATTATATTTAACTGATATTTTGGCAATTGCCATGTTTGATGTTTCACACTAACTGATAACTGTGTGTATCTCCTGTCTTCACAGAAAGCTTTGCAGCAGGCTGTGGGCAGTGGCTTAGCAGGGGAACTGAAAGATCCAGCTAGTGAGAAAGGTACTAGAAACCAGAATGGCAGGGTGATATCTGCATCAGAATTGTCTACCTACCTCATTAGACTATCTATAGAAGGCCATAGAGTTAGAGCTGTATCTGCCATAAACTGTCAGCCCATAGAGAGAAGTGAATATCTTTTAGGCAATCCACAGTCACTTTTTTGTGAGATGAGCGATTATGTAAATTGGTTTAATAATTCAGTCTTTAAAATTAGAATTTTTTCTCAATTACCGTATTACCCTAGATATTTAAAAAAATTAAAATTGTTTGATTTGTATCTGCATTTCTCAGTTTTTTCAGAATGCTTTCATCATACCTCTCAAATACAAAACAATCAAAATAGTAAATCCAGAATGCAGAACTGTTGTCCTCCAAATTTGCGGGACTTCAGTTCTTAGCTATCCCATCAAGCATGGCCATTGATGAAGAATATGGATACAGATGTGTCTCTGGTGTAAAGGTGGATAATTTCTTTGCATGAAAGCCAATATATGAAGGGTTTGAGAAAAAATATGCGTGGTTGAGAGAGATGGGCTACCAACAGCAGTTCTATATAGATCAGGGGTCTCCAAACTTGGCAACGTTAAGACTTGTGGACTTCAATTCCCAGAATTGGGAATTCTGGGAGTTGAAGTCCACAAGTCTTAACGTTGCCAAGTTTGGAGACCCCTGATATAGGTAGTCCTCGACTTACAACCATTTGTTTAGTGACCATTAGACGTTATAACGACACTAAAGACAGTGACTTATCGTTTTCACACTGTTGCAGCATCTCCGTGGTCACATGATAAAAATTTGGACACATGCGTCTGGCATGTATTTATGACTGTTGCAGTGTCCCGGTGTCATTTGATCACCTTTTGTGACTTTCTGACAAGTAAAATCAATAAGGAAGCCAGATTCACTTAAGAGTTGTGCCATGAATGGTCATAAAGTAGGGCAAAACTCAACAACTTTTTTTCAGTAACAGAAATTTTGTGGTCATAAATTGAGGACTACCTGCAATTGTTTTTATAACACTGTCCCAACATGCTCAAAGCATTCCCCATCTGTCACTTTACCATTCTTACATAAAACAGATACTACTTTTTCCTTATTACAGATGGCAAATGGAGAGATAACGTCTTATTTCAGGCCATTTAAGCAAATTTGTGACTGTGCATGGATTTGGGGGTCTCAAAATACTGGTCTATAGTTTTAATGGTGACTTAAAGGTCACTCAAAAATTAGGTGTAACTAGTTTGTTGTTAAGCAATCTTGGTATATACATTCCTTTTAAAAAATGCACAAAACCAAAAAGAAGGTGCTTGTACATATCTGAAGCCAGCTGATTCATAGACTATGCTCCCATTGATATTCTTAATATGCAGGCACTATTTAGAATTACATATTATATGAAGTCAGTTGTATTATGACATACTGTAGTCCAGTGGTCCCCAACCTTCCCAGCTCTGCGGACTGGCAGCAACAGCGGTGGCAGCAGGGGGGAGGGGATGGTTTTGTGTGCATGCTGCTTGCGCAAATGGAGTTTTCTGCACTTGCCTGCCGCTTGTGCGACCTGGTTGCCAGCAGGCCGCAGACCAGTAGCTGTCCGCAGATCAGGGGTTGGGGACCCCTGCTATAGTTGGTTACAAAATGTACACACTTTTTGTTTTCATTTCCAGATGCAGAATGCAAGTGTACAAGTCAAAGTAAATGGTGTTGGAATTCTAGAACTGAAGGTTTTGGAGGAAGCTGGCTGGGAACTGGGGACTCTGCCTTGGCCTATGATAGAAATGGTCCAATGGGTGAGGTATGTGGCAATCTCATATGATTATCCATATTATGATGTAGAAAATATTGGTGAAACAAGCATATCTAATTGAAGAGCTTTACAAGTACCAGTCATTGGAATTGTTGTTGTTAGTTGCGAAGTCGTGTCCAACCCATCGTGACCCCATGGACATTCCTCTAGGCCTTCCTGTCCTCTACCATCCTCTGGAGTCCATTTAAGCTCATGCTGACTGCTTCAGTGACTCCATCCAGCCACCTCATTCTCTGTTGTCCCCTTCTTCTTCTGCCCTCAATCTTTCCCAGCATTAGGCTCTTCTCCAGTGAGTCTTTCCTTCTCATTAGGTGGCCAAAGTATTTGAGTTTCATCTTCAGGATCTGGCCTTCTAAAGAGCAGTCAGGGTTGATCTCCTCTAGGACTGACCAGTTTGATCGCCTTGCAATCCAAGGGACTCACAGAATTCTTCTCCAGCACCATAGTTCAAAGGCCTCAATTCTTTGGCGCTCAGCCTTTCTTATGGTCCAACTTTCACAGCCATATATTGCAACTGGGAAAACCATAGCCATGACTATACGCACTTTTGTTGGCAGGGTGATGTCTCTGCTTTTTAGTACGCTGTCTAGATTTGCCATAGCTTTCCTCCACAGGAGCAAGCGTCTTTTAATTTCTTGGCTGCAGTCTCCATCTGCGATGATCTTGGAGCCCAGGAAAATAAAATCTGTTACTACCTCCATTTCTTCCCCATCTATTTGCCAGGAATTGAGATGGCTGGATGCCATGATCTTAGTTTTCTTAATGTTGAGTTTCAAGCCAACTTTTGAACTTCTTCACCAGCATCAAGAGACTCTTTAGTTCCTCTTCACTTTCTGCCATTAGAGTGGTATCATCTGCATATCTGAGGTTGTTGATATTTCTCCTGTCAATCTTAACTCCAACTTTTGATTCATACTGTCTTTCTTATTATGTGCTCTGCATATAAATTAAATAGGCAGGGCGACAGTATACAGCCTTGCCGGACTCCTTTCCCAATTTTGAACCAATCAGTGGTTCCATGTTCAGTTTTCACTGTTGCTTCTTGACCTGGATATAGGTTTCTCAAGAGACAAATAAGATGGTGTGGTACTTCCATCTCTTTAAGAATTTGCCACAATTTATTGTTATCCACACAATCAAAAGCTTTAGCATAATCAATGAAGCAGAAGTAGGTGTTTTTCTGGAACTCCCTAGCTTTCTCCATGATCTAGCATATGTTGGCAATTTGATCTCTAGTTCCTCTACCTCTTCGAAATCCTGCCTGTACTTCTGGTAGTTCTTGATCCACATACTGCTGGAGCCTATCTTATAGGATTTTAAGCATAACCTTACTAGCATGTGAAATGAGTGCAGTGGTGCAATAGCATTCTTTGGCATTGCCTTTCTTTAGAATTGGAATGTGAACTGACCTTTTCCAATCCTGTGGCTACTGTTGAGTTTTCTAAATTTGCTGGAAATTGAGTGTAGCACTTTTACTGCATCATTTTTTTAAGATTTTGAATAGCTCAGCTGGAATACTGTCACCTCCATTAGCTTTGTTGTTGCTCAGATTTCCTAAGGCCCATTTGACTTCACATTCTAGGATGTCTGATTCGAGGTCAGTGACCACCCCATCATGGTTATCAGGGATGTTAAACTCATTCTTGTATAGTTCTTCTGTGTAATTTTGCCATTTCTTCTTAATCTCTTTTGCCTCTGTTAGGTCCCTGCCATTTTGGTCCTTTATCATGTCCATCTTTGCATGAAATATTCCCTTCATATCTCCAATTTTCTTGAGATCTCTGGTCCTTCCTATTCTATTGTTTTATTTTATTTCTTTGCACTGTTCATTTAAGAAGGCATTCTTATCCCTTCTAGCTATTCTCTGGAATTCTGGATTCAATTGGGTGTATCTTTCTCTTTCTCCCTTGCCTTTCGCTTCCCTTCTTTCCTCAGCTATTTGCCAAGCTTCCTCAGACAGCCATTTTGCTTTCTTGCATTTCTTTTTCTTTGGGATGATTTTAGTTGCTACTTCTTGTACAATGTTGCAGACCTCTGTCCATAGTTCTTCCGGCGCTCTGTCTATCAGATCTAATTCCTTAAATCTATTTCTCACCTCTACTGTATATTCATCAGGGACTATAGATAGACTACAGATATCCTTGA